>JAEAOA010002285.1:27500-641762 GCA_016746295.1 Potamilus streckersoni | reverse complement strand
ATTTCACCTGCAACACAGGTTGTTAAATAAATGGCATGACCAGCAAGTAAAAAGAAAGAGAGCAAAAGCATTACAAACTTTCATGTTATTGTCTGCGTTCATACATGACACTCAAACAAGACAATTAGCTTACTTTTTCAATGTTACTTATGCAAAAGAACATTATTAAAATGTTGGTAAACACATTTAAGATATTACATGGGACATCACGTTTTAATAAACAGAAGTAATATTAATTTTGCTCATCACATTGTTTTTCTTTTCTTCAGATCAATGAAGTGAAGAGTAGTTACCACATGGAAAAAGATAGACTTTCTAGAGCCATAAAAACTGGAGTGTGGAGGTGGACTGTTATTACCTAAAGGCACGTTTAGATACAGAAATGGATGAGACAGAATATGAGAGCAGACACTATTTTGATGTGTGACATGTTGTCAAGATATGTAGATCTTGCAATCATTACTATAGTGACTTGAAAAAAAATCGAATAACAATCACATATACTAATATAACAATTGTATGTTTAAAGTTATATTAAAGTTGGACAGTGAACATATCACTAAGAGTACAGTCAGCCCCCTCCCTTAATATTTATGCCTCCTCGCCCCCCCCCCGTACATAAACACACACACACAGAAGAGAGAAACTAACCTTTAGTTTTCTTTCTGTTTCTTTGTTTTTTTGCCATAGAGTTGTAACAAGCGCCTGCCTTTCAAACTTAGCCATAGAGTTGTAACAAGCGCCTGCCTTTCAAACTTAGCCATAGAGTTGTAACAAGCGCCTGCCTTTCAAACTTAGCCATAGAGTTGTAACAAGCACCTGCCTTTCAAACTTAGCCATAGAGTTGTAACAAGCGCATGCCTTTCAAACTTAGCCATAGAGTTGTAACAAGCGCCTGCCTTTCAAACTTAGCCATAGAGTTGTAACAAGCGCATGCCTTTCAAACTTAGCCATAGAGTTGTAACAAGCGCCTGCCTTTCAAACTTAGCCATAGAGTTGTAACAAGCGCCTGCCTTTCAAACTTAGCCATAGAGTTGTAACAAGCGCATGCCTTTCAAACTTAGCCATAGAGTTGTAACAAGCGCATGCCTTTCAAACTTAGCATAAGTTAGAGATACTTGTCAAACACTTAGCTCAGGTAGAAGAATGCGTCTGATGTTTATGTCAGAAAGATAGATGTGTATGATATATACGTCAGGCAGACAGATGTGTCTGAACTTTTAGTCAGGTAGACAGATGTGTCTGATATTTTAGTCCGCAGAGAAGATGTGTTAAATATTTAAGTCAGACTGACGGATGTATCTGATGTTTAAATCTGGCTAACAGATATTTATCGTATTTAAATGAGGTAGACATATGCATATGACATATAAGTTCAAGAGACAAATCTGTTGCATTGTTGTTTTAGGTAGGCAGATGTGTCTAATGCTTAAATCAGGTAGATAAAGATTCAGGTATTTATTTTAGTTAGACAGATGAGTCTGATTCTCATGTCATATTGAAAAATATGTCTGACACTTAAATGAGATAGACAAATGGATCGTATCCTTAGCTCAGTGAGATAAATGTGTCGCATTGTTAAATATAATTAATATGTATCTTCTATTGGTGTTTTTCCATGACTATATGTTATGTATATTTAAATCTGTCTTGTGTGAATGACCATTGAATTAAAGATACAGCCTTGACTATCTAGAATGTAATTTCTTTTACAGTTTGAACCTAATCCTGGTCTTCGTATTGTGCCTTGCTTTTTATATAGGGAAGAAGTAAACAAAATTCATTATTCCTATCACAACATCAGTCTTTGGAGGAATAAAGTTTAGCTGTGTTGATATGTTTAGATTTATTTAAATTATTCATTGGAATTACAATGTGATCTTTAACTTTAGGAATTAATCAATATTTTTAGATTACTATGGATGCCTTTATAAATATTTTTGATTATATGGTTGTGATACATCAAGATTTTTAGCACATAAATGGTATTCCAGGTTATTTGTACAAGGGCATATTCAAAATTAGAGTTCAATCAAAACACGACTGTAATTCATTCTGAATACTCTATACTTTTGGATTTGTGATATAACATTTGCAATTTTTGGGATTTAATTCACAATGCTGTAAGTTCTTTTTAAATTTTCACTTTGTATTCTAGTGAAAAAATAAATTGTTAAATTTTACAAGTCTTGATGGTTTTCGCTGTTTTCTATTACTTAGTTTAAGACCTTTGATTCATAATACTGGTGCTATTGGTTATGCACTTAGATCGTTCAGTACAAACATATCTGAAAAGTAGATCTCGCCGACACCACTATACAAGATTTAGATACGTCCTTGCTAAGTTGTAGAAGATAAATAGGCTAAGGGCTCAGTCAAGTAGAGTATTTTAACCGAAAATGACGTCAGTGAGTTTTGATGGGTCTAATTCTAGGACACACGGTACTAATTCAATGGAAGAACTGTGAACCAGTCTAAAAATGGGTGAAGAAATGATAGAGTATTTACGGGTTTGGTGGTCCATAATTGGTTAATAATGAAAAGTAAAATTTTATTAAAAATATCTTTTGAAAGCTTATCCTATGTGCAATTTTAAAAAAATATAGACAAATTTCTATTGATGCAATTTTAGTATTTTTAAAGACTTGACTTAGGATTACTCAATAATGAAAATAGCACTTGATTCGCTTGGTGCTGAATCAATAACATGGACTTCATGCATATGTAGGTCAAGAAAATGCCGCGGCTCATATAGTGTTCTCCACACAGAAGCTTGCACCAAGGATAGTTGTGCATGGAGAAATATATGTCTGATCATCAGTACCCAGAAATTTTAAGTTATTGAATTTTAAATATGATGGTGTTTCCATATGTTTACTATGGGAATTGAATTAGTACCGTGACTCCTCTAGGTTAGAAAAGTTACCAGGTCCGTTGCTAAACTCAGTACCAAAGAGTATTCTAGATAAGCTAGGGTCTTGAAAATAGGTGGATCTGTTCAGGGAGGGTAAATAGGTCTAGTGCGAAGAGAGGATGGTAACTTGATCGTGATGTAAGATCAGGAGCTGATAAAGCTGGTGCAAAGATTATGGCGGTAAATAGATCCTGCACTAATACCAGGAACGTAGACGGGTCTAGTGAAAGATCAGAATCGTAGATATGTGTGGTGCTATGGTTTCAATAAGATATATAGGTCTGATGCAGAGGTCAGGGAAGTAGATAGGCCAAGGGCTGTGATAAAATAGTAAGAAGAATCGGTCGTCTGGGTCATGAATATACATTGACATTGTTGATACTGTCACACACACGCGCATGCGAGCGCACGCACGCACGTACACACACATACATACATACATACATACATACATACATACATACATACATACATACATACATACATACATACATACATACATACATACATACATACATACATACATACATACATACATACATACATACATACATACATACATACATACATACAAGAACCTGCGGTCAAAGATAAGGCACAGAGACGAAATAGATGCAAAGCTGTCTGGTGCTTGTATCGGATATATACAGCTATAGAGTTTTGTTCGACAAAGATAAATTAATATTGAAATTTTTTAAACTTTGAACTTGTATCTTTAGTGGTCATGCTTGCATATCATTAGGTGCATTTTCAAAAGCCCCCCGTCTTCTTAAGTTTCATTACAAGGCGATATGCCATCTTTCACCGTTTCATGGACTCCAAACTTCTATTTATTCCTAAACGCTTTTTATGTATTCTTATATTTTCTGTCCGGAAGCTTTTTTATGTTTGGATTTTTAACGACTGCTGTCGTCATGGATACACATATCATCTGCATCATCGTAAATTTCATTTTAGCTGTATATTGCATCTATCTTTCTAACTACTGTCTGTTGGTCATCAATGATTTATACTTTTCTATCCTTCTAGCTCTTGCTTATTTGTCCTCAATGATTTATTTTTCATTATTTGCATACGCAAATACACGTATGATCGATGCATGACGCCTATTAATATCAAAACGAAGCTGAAACTAAAACATATTTTATTAAATCAGTCAAATTTTTAACAATGTGAATGTTCACGATGATGAATCCGTCTGAGAGATTAGCATAGTTTTTGGATGTTCGTGATAAGCAAATACTTGCTTTCAAGGAATCTTGTAAGAATCAAGCATCACCTTTTATATTAAATAGAATATATATATATATATATATATATATATATATATATATATATATATATATATATATATATATATATATATATATATATATATATATATATATGCTAAAATACTTGGCAGGATAAATTGATGGATCATACTGCATATAGTAACTATCTGACCTCCATCATGGACGTAATGGAGGCCGACTTTAAAATCTTCTTATCGGTACTTATTATCCTATTGATATTGGTATCCTTTTCAAGGTCTTCTAATAAAATGTAGGTTGTTCAAATGTAAAGGTTACAAATCTGACATGCCGCCAGCTTGAAAATATTGTTAAATCTCAAGGATTATAATGGTTTGATCGACTTCTTAGGGTATACAGATGGTCACAAAATGATACCGAAGAGTTTGTTGTTTGTTTTTTTTTCTTTTGTTTTTTTTTTTACTTCTGGTTTTCTTTGTCAGCCGTAAGACATAATATATATAATTATATCATTATTAGTCAGTCTTTATGTTTGTCTTTCCATATATGTTTTATGGGCAATAACTATATATCCCGCCCAAGTGTTGTGTTCAAACTTTACGGTCACAATAACAAAGACTCCTATCAAATGTGAGGTCAAAGGTCAGTATTTGTATCAATAATAATTGTTGCAGTGTTGGTGGCTGTGTTAGTGATGATTATGGCTTTAGTGGTGGTGTTTGTGATAATTACGACTTTATTAGTGGTGTTAACGATGATTATGACATTAATGTTGCTGTTAGTGATGATTATAGACTTTGTGGTAGTTTTAGTGATGATTATAACCTTAGGGGTGGTGTTAGTGATGTTAGTGTTAGTGGTGTTAGTGATGATTATGACCTTAGGGGTGGTGTTAGCGATGGTTATAACCTTAGGAGTGGTGTTAGTGATGTTAGTGTTAGTGGCGTTAGCGATGATTATGACCTTATGCGTGGTGTTAGTGATGTTAGTGTTAGTGGTGTTAGTGATGATTATGACCTTAGGGGTGGTATTAGTGATGTTAGTGTTAGTGGTGTTAGCGATGATTATGACATTAGGCGTGATGTTAGTGATGTTAATGTTAGTGGTGTTAGCGATGATTATGACCTTAGGGGTGGTGTTAGTGATGTTAGTGTTAGTGATGTTAGTGATGATTATGACCTTAGGAGTGGTGTTAGTGATGTTAGTGTTAGTGGTGTTAGTGATGATTATGACCTTAGGGGTGGTGTTAGCGATGATTATAACCTTAGGGGTGGTGTTAGTGATGTTAGTGTTTGTGGTGTTAGTGATGATTATCACCTTAGGGGTGGTGTTAGTGATGTTAGTATTAGTGGTGTAAGTGATGATTATGACCTTAGGGGTGGTGTTAGTGACGTTAGTGTTAGTGGTGTTAGCGATGATTATGACCTTAGGGGTGGTGTTAGTGATGTCAGTGTTAGTGGTGTTTGTGATGATTATGACCTTAGGGCTGGTGTTAGCGATGATTATGACCTAAGGGGTGGTGTTAGTGATGCTAGTGTTAGTGGTGTTAGTGATGATTATGGCCTTAGGGGTGGTGTTAGTGATGTTAGTGTTAGTGGTGTTAGTGATGATTATGACCTATGGGGAGGTGTTAGTGATGTTAGTGTTAGTGGTGTTAGCGATGATTATGACCTCAGGGGTGGTGTTAGTGATGTTAGTGTTAGTGGTGTTAGCGATGATTATGACATTAGGGGTGGTGTTAGTGATGTTAGTGTTAGTGGTGTTAGTGATGATTATGACCTTAGGGGTGCTGTTAGTGTTGTTAGTGTTAGTGGTGTTAGTGATGATTATGACCTTAGGAGTGGTGTTAGTGATGTTAGTGTTAGTGATGTTAGTGATGATTATGACCTTAGGGGAGGTGTTAGTGATGTTAGTGATGATTATGACCTTAGGGGAGGTGTTAGTGATGTTAGTGTTAGTAGTGTTAGTGATGATTATGACCTTAGGGGTAGTGTTAGTGATGATTATGGCTTTAGTGCTGGTGTTTATGGCTTTAGTGGTTTTGTTTGTATTGATTATTGCCTTAATGGTGGCATTGGAGATGCTTAATGAAATATGGACATATTGGCCACAAACACAAAGCGAATGATGCAATTGTACAACAAATCATAGTTTCATCTATTGGTTCTATATATGACCTTCAGTGGCTTAAGTCGTAATTTGCAGTGTAGTAAGTAATCTTCTATTTATGAGAAAAGTAAATAAAATGCTGGTAGGATCTCACTGCATAGCAACTATGACAGTGTGGTAAAGAAAACAATTACAAAATACAAGCTGTATCTTTTTATAAAATTGTTACCATATAGAACTTTACCATGGCAATTGTTTAAATTTTCATTGGTAGGTTTGGCACAATCAATTAAATACATGACATTGAATATTTCTCACCAGGAACGGCTTTAACAACCGAGTGATCGATTTAAATTGAACACGGCATTTGGTAAAAATCTTTTAAACAAGTCTTATATGATATTGAAGAGATACAACTCTTCTGTTGAAGTGATACAACTGCGCATTGCATTATTCAATGACCAATCAAGAGGATTATCGGAAAAGCGCACATAAATAGTTAATTTTATCAACGATCAGAGAACATCGACATATTTTTCCTGACAGAAACATGGCTAAAAACATCAGGTGACGAACCCAAGTGCGCGAATCTAACACCCACCGGTTACTCCATCAAGTCGTTCCCCCGCCTCTCCCGCGGAGGAGGAATTGCTATCATCGCAGGGAACTCCATGATTAACCAACTTTACTACACTTCAACTTTCAATTTCGACCACACATCGTTTGAACTAGTCCAAATTACACTTACACTAGAACAAAGGTCAGTTTATTTTTCTTCCTCTATCGCCCTCCTCCTAGTAGAAAAAACAAGCTGACAAACACTCTCTTTTAGGAGCAGTTTCCGAATCTCCTGGAGTATGGAAATTCTATGAGTGGCAACCTAATTATTCTTTGTGATTTCAACCTTCACTGTGACAGTCCTGAAAACCCATGCACATCGAAATTCCTAGATTCCATTCACGTTTTCAACCTCAATCAGGCATATATCCAACCCATCCATAAACATAGTCACATTTTAAATTGGATTCTTTACAGACCTGATGATAATATTCTTCAATCCGCCCTGGTGTTCCACGAAAGTTCATCAGATCACCTCTGCATTATGTGCCATCTTGACGTATCAGTCCCTAACCCTCCAACTTTATTTGCTGCTAAGAGAAACCTCCGTATGATAAACAGAACCAAACTAATGGACAACATCCAAGCAAACCTAACAACTAGCTTACCTACTAAAGCAGAACAACTTGATAACTGCCTGCTTTTATTGCTCGACAAACACGCCCCAGCAACCAAGTGCAAAGTAGCAATTCAGAAGTGTTCTCGGTGGTATAGCAGTGTTACGGATCAGCTTCGCACTGCTAAAAGAGATCGTTGTAAAGCTGAGAGACTTTGGCTTTCCACCAGACTCACTGTTTATAAGCAGATTTATGATGCCTCTAAGAAGATTGTCAAATAGTCCATGAAGCGAAATTGGAGCACTACAGTACTAAGATCACGGAAAGTTCCAGCTGCAAAGAGCTATTTGAGATTATTAACAAGCTAATGTCAATGAATAAATGTACACCACTTCCATCAACCTTCTCTCGAGTCGACCTTCCGGACCTGTTTGGAAATTTCTTCCGTGACAAAGTACAAACCATCAGAGATAAACTTGAAACAATTTCAGTTTACTCGTCATCACCATAGAGTTGCGATACAGACTTTCAACGGGAACCATTAGCAACATTTGAACCTGTCTATATTGATTTAGTACGTACAATCGTGATTAAGAGTGAACCAAAGTCATGTGAACTGGATCAGATTCGGACCTCAATTCTGCTAGAGTGCTTGGATCCAATATTGCCTTATCTAACTGATGTTATTAATAAGTCTCTCTCATCTGGGGAATTCTCATCATTTTACAAAACTGCCATTGTATAACCACTGCTGAAGAAGCCAAAACTTGACCATAAGGAACTAAAGAACTACCGCCCAGTTTCTAATCTCCCATTCATGTAAAAACAATCTTAGAAAAAATTGTTCTATCCCAACTTGTATCTCATCTGAATTGAAACAGTCTTTTCAGCAATGTACTGTCTGAATATCGCCCTCGCCACAGTACTGAGACCGATCTTCTGAAAGTAGTCAACGACCTTCTTTCTGTTTTGGAAGGCGGAAAGACTACAGACCTCACTCTCCTTGAATTATCTGCAGCATTTGCCACTATAGACCATGATATATTACTTCACCATCTCCAGCATGTATTTAGCATTCACGATATGGCCTTACTATGGTTCAAGTCCTACTTGGTCAACAGGACACACATTGTGTTCGCAAATGGAAAACACTCCAGCCCAGTTGATCTATGATGTGGTGTTGCACAGTGGTCTGTTTTTAGACCTGTTGTCTTCATTCTGTACACTTAGCCACTCTCAAGTGTCATAGATTATCATAGAGTGTCTCACCAATTGTATACTGATGACACTCAAATATACAAATCCAACCGTCCAGCGGAAATTGAAGCTACCATCCAAGACATAGAATGGTGCATTTCTGATGCGAAATCATGGATAACATGTAACAAGCAGCAAATGAATGATGATAAAACTAAATTATCCTGATTACAAAACAAAGACTTTCTCATTCACATCCTTTACCTCAGACAATAAATATTAGCAATACCAACATTTCATTCAAGCAGTCATTACGAAACATCGGTTCAGTATCACTCTTGGCAGTACTCTCTCATTACATCAACATGTCATGACCATGTGCCGGGCTACATATCTTGAGCTGAGACGCATCAGCTCCGTTCGCAAGTTGATGCCACAAAAACGCTTATGTGTTCCTTAGTACTTTCAAGACTGGACTATTGTAATTCAATTCTGTCTGGTTCATCTCAATATTTACTTCAGAAACTTTAAAACGTTCATCCTTAGAGTACCTCTCCGCTGCTCTATACCCTACACTGGCTATCCATACGATTCAGAATTAAACACAATATTTGTTCTCTCTGCTACGTTTCACTTCCGGCTCCAGTCCAACATACCTATCTGACATCACCCATGTGTATACACCTGCAAGATGCTTACGCTCCTCTTCTGACACTCGCATTCTCAATATTCACACTATGAAGTTGAAATCACATGGACAACGTTCTTTTGCATACCAGGGCCCAGCAACGTGGAACGAATTGTTCAATGCACTTAGACACAAAGCCACAGTGATCTCATTCAAGAGCGCCCTTAAAAACCATCTATTTCAACTGCGAGAACAGTCATAATGACCTAATAATGTATCCTTTTTAACGTATCCTTACCTTAAAAGTTTTATTCCATCTCTTTGAACTTACTTTTTCTCTATAGATATATTTTTCAAATTATTACTAACACGCGCGGCCCCTGTGAGCGCGGTATCTGATTGGGCCAAATTTCCTAATTGGCACATATGACCGCTCAGGTGGCCTAATGGTTAGAGCGTTCGCCTAGGACGCGAGAGGTCATGGATTCGAACCCCGACTGAGTCTTACCAAAGAATAAAAATGATACTAAGAGCTGCCTTGCTATGTGCTCAGCATTAAAATGTTAGTGTTAGGACTGGTCGGTCTGGTGTCAGGATAATGTGACTGGATATCATGCTGCATGTATGCGGTACGATGCCCCAGTGCTAGACATCACTATAAACTGCCACACTGCAGAGACATAGTAGCGATATGACTGCAAAATTGTTAGAGCTACGTTAAAAATTTAAACACAGATACACACACACACACACACACACACACACCAACTGGCATAAGGCCAGCCATGTTTCACGCAGTCAATTAACATTTCATCGCATAACATCACCCACTTCACTATTATACCACATTACGTTATAAGACAAGAGGAAGTTATACGCTTTGTAGCAGCCAGGACTATCAATAATTCGGAAGATTATTCTTGCTTTTCTTCTAGAACAATGCTTTTATTCCTACCAATGTTTTTTGTTAATAAATAATATTTTTTGTGACAACTGCGTTTGTCAATTTGTTTTATTGCGGGTGTGATGGCGGCTACATATAAATTATTGAAATACGGCATATATGTGTATGTTGCGCAGGCTGAAGCTGTTATTGTAGGTAGATATCGAAAAATTGATTAATTTTGCAGGAATCAATAATTATTCTGCAACTAATTTATGGTTTGATTCACGTATGAATTCCCAGACTGCAATGAGAGAAGACTAATGGCTTCAAAAGAGAAATAAATCTACATCATTCCTCCTTTATTTTATTTATTGTTTCATGCCATTCGACCAATCACTATGCAGTGGCTGCTGACTAAATGTTGGCCATACTTCAAAATTAGAAAGGTGAGTTGTGAGAATTTGTTTTTATATGTGCAAAATCAAACACTACTTTTCTGAATGGCGTGTAAATTATATTTATTATGTTATCTAATTTATTGCCTTGTATTGAGTTCGCAACGGAGCATCGAAGTTTTGCTCTATGGTGCAAGGTTACAAGTGACTGCCTTTAAATAAGACTGTTGAGAGGACAAAACTTAAAAGGTTATTATTTTTCTTATGTGTCTTGTCACCTGTCAGATTTTTGACCCTACTCAATATGAACTCCAATAAGAACTGATGCGTGTTGTCCAAAGGAAATGAATTGAAACCTTTATCTAGTCTCTTTTCTTTCTGTTTTATATACAAATCCCATGTATAACAAAAGAGGTCAAATATACCAATGATAGTTATGAGTCGAATTTTGCAAATACGTGAATGTACGGTGAAAAAAGAAGTAACACTTGTGATTTTTTTCTATTTATATGGATACGTATCTTCCAGTATACAACTGACTAATCTCTATGAATAAATAATTCTATATTCGATAATCTCTTCGATTCAATATTCGATAAATAAATAATTCTATATTCGATAATCTCTTCGATTCAATATTCGATAAATAAATAATTCAATATTCGATAATCTCTTCGATTCAATATTCGATAAATAAATAATTCAATATTCGATAATCTCTTCGATTCAATATTCGATAAATAAATAATTCAATATTCGATAATCTCTTCAATTCAATATTCGATAAATAGATAATTCAATATTCGATAATCTCTCTGCATTACAAGAATAAAATAAAATGAATTGCATATTGTTCGTTTTCTTAAATTTTATTTAGTAATGCTGTTTGTTTGTTTGCTTGCTTGCCTTTTTCTCTCTCTTTCTGGTGATGATGGGGATATGATTCGTTATACACGCACTATCGTAACAAAAGCTGTTCCTAATATCACTTAAAAGGAAGTAGCTTGCATCAGCTGTCATTTTGAAAAGGTGTCAAGTAACGTACAAGAGGTAAGTTTTTAAATGTGCTCTGTTCCGGATCTGAGATACATCGAGCTATCCACCATGTGTTGGCCTTTCATCGTTTATTTTAGGAAAATTCGACGTGATTTTTTTAAAATAAACCTGAGCAGTTTTGACAACATTTCTAGTGTGTACATAAATAATTCGTGTTAAACCACTCTAAGCGAATTTGCGTGCATTTAGAACAATGTAATGTCCGTCTGTGTACAGTATCAAAGATTTTGATTAGTCACGATAAGATGCAATGATACTTGTAAATAAAATGCAGACCCATCATACAGTAACCAATTCCGCCACTTCTAAGAGTCCTTAACACCAGTCTGAAAATGCAATTTATTGGGACAGATAAAAAAAAACATTATTAAAGAATGATATGTTTTAATGATGGTGTTCTTCATATTAGCACTACAGGGTATGAACCAAAGATTGTCTTTGATGTACTTGGCAAGAATGTAATGATAATTACAGAAATGTAGTATTAGCGGAATTTGTAATTGCATGAATTATGTAAGTTAACTGAAGCTGCAAATCGTTTTCATGGATTTTCCTTAGCTTACATATCAATATCCTTTACAATTAGTCAGAATATGCAACACGGGATGCACACGTTCTCAGAGAGAGAGAGAGAGAGAGAGAGAGAGAGAGAGAGAGAGAGAGAGAGAGAGAGAGAGAGAGAGAGAGAGAGAGAGAGAGAGAGAGAGAGAGAGATGTGGTTAGATTGGTTGGCATGGTTTATATATTTTCATACATCATAATATCAGATAAAAATAGACTTCACTTTCAATGTTCGTATATAAATTCCATATCTAATTGACGCATATTATGCAATTGTTTTCTCTATTCATTTGCGAATAATGTAGCTGTTTTGATGGTACTCTTTTGGACGACACATACTATAGAGAAATAAAACAATAAATATATGAGTAGTTAATCGCAGTTTAATTGGTCAGTCGCAAGACAACGATATACGCGAAAGATATTTTTGTCTGCAAAAGCTGGGACGTTGATAATGTTCAGTAATGTTATTTTACAGATTTTGTTGGGTTAGTTAATGCATCCACCTTCTTATTCACTAGTATTGTTTTAATGAAATTGGTATATCTTTCTTTCGGAAATCTATCTCTCTATCAGTGTTTACCAACACACACACACACACACACACACACACACACACACATATATATATATATATATATATATATATATATATATATATATATATATATATATATATATATATATATATATATATACACGCTATGTATGTATTTTTATTTTTATTTCACCTGTTATGTCATTTTATTATGTATCATGCTTTATTATGTAATAAGACTGAATGATATTAGAAGTCACATAAAGTTAGTCATTCTTCTTGAATATGACTGTAGCAGCAAAATATAGCAAATATATTACTTGCATCTAGTCAATAGTGCATATTCCTTCCAAGATCTATTGCATAGCGTAACACAGTTAAGCTTATATATATTTTCCCTCTAACGTCGAGAAAGGTAGACTAAGATTCAACGTTGTAAAAAGATTCTGCAAATCTGCTGGAAATTACATAATTATAAGAACTCGTGTTCGATGTTTTCTTTCATCCAATTATAAAGGTAGTTACATTAAGGCGGGTTTATGATTGGAAATGGTGGAGCTCAAGATCAGAATGTGATGACTTTGAGATCAAGATCTGCGCTTGAAATAAAATGTATGCAACTTTTGGTCTAGACCTACCATTTACACTGATGTACGAACAAAGTTGGTATGCAGCAACGTTTTTTCTTATGTGGTCGTATCATTAACATCTCTATAATAACTGGCACATGTGGCTGATTAGCTGCTTATCTTGTCGTGCTTGTTAGTCTGCCTTTAATGTCTTGTCTACCATCACAATCAGAATAAGAAATTAAGACGTTCCGACAAAATAGAATTTAAATGCAGTGAGATTATTATTTCACTACCATGAAATACAAGTATCAAACGTTATTACATACCGTATTTAACAGAATTAGGTCATTGAGTAGCTGAAAACACCCATTAAAGAAAATATTAATGCAGTTTTTCACCCTAAGAAAAATGCCTACTTAAGGGGAAAATGTACTAGTCAGAGCTCCAGTATATACAATTTTCATTTCATGGCTGTCGAGACAGGTTCTACCTTACGTAAAGAGGAGATCTAGCCCTGCTATAGTTCGATATTGTGGCAATATAAAGAGACTTTGAAAAAAAAGATAGCCTTAAAAACTCATGTCATTTTCATAGCTTTCAAAGTATACTCTTCCGCAGATCATGCATGGGATATAAGTGTGCTTTACAGGACTTCACAAGCAAGTATAGTAGTATAGTATTTTTGCAAAACATTGACATCAGGATATATGGTAATTTAATTGGCATTCTATCGCAAATGATTTCGAGTTTCTAACCTTAGCACAATGTAAATGACCTATATTAACAGTATGGTATGTGTAAAATTTGGTGTGTCTCCCCACGTGTGTGTGTGTGTGTGTGTTTGTGTGTCAAAGCAAATGTTATTCAATGAGACATTAAAAGACAAATTAAAAATGCATTTTTAATGTATACACACTTGCTTGATGCATCGAGAATTCTGCAGTCGTCTGTGTACCACATCTGGGAACCGAAGATGAATACATCTGCAAGATGTTTTCTTCAATAACCTTAATTTTATTAACTTGCCGAGAAAGAGTGGCTTTATCCTATAATTATTGTCGCTTTCGCTGTTGCCATGATTTATGCTTCTCGCATATGAATCGAGTCTAGCTGCAAAAATAAACATGGACTTTATCGACTGTCATATCATGCATCGACAGGTCATGGTCTACGGTGATCGTTCCACATATTACTCGCAACAAACTGCATAAGCCTAGACATACCGGTAGATGGATCAGACTATGACGTGAGTACATACGATATATTCCAAGCTGCAGTTCAGAAACCAAGGTACAAAGAAATATGTCATGAAACATGTTAAATCACATTTAAGGACAATTACAAAGTTTAGTGCCAGCATAATTGTCAAGAGAAATGGTACATTCATGTAGCAATTTCTGGTTTAAATTAAATTTATCTAGTACTTATTGCTTTTCATTATCACTTGGTACCTAAGGCTGCAATAAATTGTCGGCCGATGAAGCAAACTCAATAGTACATAACCTAATAAACTCAGCATGCGTGGGCAAGGCAAGATAAGTTTAGTATGATTTTATTATTTCTGCCACAATTTCAATCTACCATACAAACAGTTGCATAATGATTGCCGTTATAAAAGCAGTGGTGTTTTAAAACTTTGCACCTCTTCCCTTTATATTAAATTTTAAATTTGTTAGTAATTCCTTTCGAAAACAAACTTTGTCATGGCAATCTTATCAAATGCAAAAAGTCATCTAAGAAAATTAATTTGAGAAATATTGATATAAAAGCATAAACAGTTTCAACAAACTGTAACTAGATTTGCGTTTGGAAGGGAAATAGGCTTGATCCGCCGAATGATACTTTTAAGATAATGTGTGGCAGTCTGATTTTTTAGGTTTTTTAATATAACTTGATGCAGTCGAAAAGCTACTCGTAAACTGCACAATGCGTATAGATAAGGCCATAATTAGTTCTCTGTTCTAAATGTTGTCACATGTTTTAAGTCATGCAAAATCTTAAGGAACTAAGTTGCATCCATCTATTCTTGTGCATGTCTTTAATTAAATTTGTGTTTCTCTTACAGTTAATTACTTTATAACTAACGACACCATAGAAGGTGCAAAGTTATTTGAAAAGTATCCATCGAAAAATATAAATCCTGATTACTGTTACAAATGAAATTGCTAAAACATTTGCCTTTAAACATATATATATATATATATATATATATATATATATATATATATATATATATATATATATATATATATATATATATATCTATATATATATATATATATATATATATATATATATATATATATATATATATATATATATATATATATATATATATATAGCAAGAAAGGCCAATGCAATTCATATCATTCAAATACAAGAACATGAAAATGAAGAGAACGAAAAAAGACTTATTGATCAGTATATATTTGTTTAAGCTGCTTAATATGCAGATGGAAAATAGGAATGGTTTGCTACTTTATTTCTCGCGTTACACCTTAGAACTAAATCTGTTGTTGCCTAGAGAATGAATAACCGTTTGCAGTTTTGTGTTGCTGTAAAAACGGTAATATTTATCATCAGCTAAAAGTAATATAGAATAATTTGTGAAAGCCAAACGGGAATCGTAAGCTAAGCAGGACAAACAGATTTTAGCGCCAAAAGAAATTTAACATTAATCCGCCACGTTGAAATATTTATGTCTAAGCTGTAATGTGTTGTAAGGTATATATTCCAAATAATGAATCTGTCTGGTCGGAATGGTAGCTGTGTAAAATGTTATGTCTACCTGGCGAAATGGCATCTGTGGGAATCGAGGATTCTGACTCAACAAACTAAAAATGATGCATGTGGCATTCGCAGTAGATTTTTTTTTCGAATAATATTAAGTTAGTACATTTTTGTATTCATCATATTTCTGGAGACTAGTGATCTTTTGATATTTCTTTAGAAAGAATGAGATGACTAGCTTACTATGAAGTTTGTGTCAAAAGTATATTACTTGTATTGAACACCCTCACTTAAAAATTACAACGTAAATGACATACATGACTGACGCAACAAAATCTACCCAGCCTTATCGTTACAACTTACATTAACGCACAAACACACACACACACACACATACACACACATCATCATTATCATCATCACCATCATCATCGTAGCTTTACTGTCAACCTGTTGTGCTTTATCGTCGTACTTGCAAACGTTTTTATTCATCAGTTTTAACACAGAGTTAAAAAAAAATAATCATAACTTTGATAACATGGCGACCATGGTTACAAAATCTGTCAGAGATTTTAAGACGAGAAAATGAATTGTTTTTTACTTATATGCAGATTTTTCTAGTGAAATTTAGCGTCCCGAATTAAGCAAAATTTTATTCAAAAAGAATATCTAGTGGCTGTCTAATTTGTTTTGCCTCATAAATACCTTACCATAAAAAATCGTTGAACTTTATGCTATCCGAAAGACCGAGACAATGTTTCAACAATGTTTACAATGTTTCAACATCAATATTTTCAGTTTGCTCAAATTATAGTTAATAAATGAAAGACAGTATTAGGGCAAGCCCCGACTTCTTCATGTTCAAGTAGCCAATAATAGGTACACACACACACATACATATATATATATATATATATATATATATATATATATATATATATATATATATATATATATATATATATATATATATATATATATATATATATATATATATATATATATATATATATATATATTGCAGATGTTCTAAGGAGAATCCGGGAGTACGTTGATGTAGAAATATATTGTCCATAAACAAACGAATTGGATCCTTGTAAACTGCATGTTATCAAATCGGATACGAACAGACACAGTATTTACAACAGACTCACTATTTAGAAAAGACACAATATTTAGAACAGATACACAATTTAGAACAGACACATTATTTAGAACAGACACTATTTAGAACAGACACATTATTTAGAACAGACACACTACTTAGAACAGACAGGATTTAGAGCAGACATTATTTAGAACAGATTCAGTATTTAAAACTTATACAGTACTTAGAACAGATAAAGTATTTAGAACAGATACGGTATCTAAAACAGATACAGTATTTAAGACAGATACAGTATTTAGAACAGATACAGTATTGTTTTTCATAAAGTCTCATGTCTTATTCCTGCAGAGATAAGCCACTGGAAATATCATATTCCATACTGTATTTGTTAGTAATGTAAAAGGTTACCCAATTAGTTAATGGTAAATGGACGTCTTCTGCGTTGATTCCAGAGAGAGAGAGAGAGAGAGAGAGAGAGAGAGAGAGAGAGAGAGAGAGAGAGAGAGAGAGAGAGAGAGAGAGAGAGAGAGAGAGAGAGAGAGATGAGAGAGAATTTAGTCCATCAATAGGTAGAATACTTTCTCTGCAAGTGAGTTTCCTGTGCATAGATCCAAAGAAATCAATAGATGTAGGAATGGTCACTTACGTCTTCGTATCACTCTTTTAAGAGGTGTACGTCCATTTGTCTTCCAGATCTCGTCCAGTTTTTGTTTCTTCTCGATTCGTCATTAAATATTTGTTTCACTAGTAATTTATCGATTTGACATGCACAGTAATGTTTTTGGGAAAGATGGCGACATTTTACTATGTAGTTCTTTTTCTAGACATCGTGACATCATGACTATTTATTTCTTCATGTTTACTTGTGATCTCTAACTTCTGTTCCATATGTAAACATCATCCTTGTTTTCCAACCGTGTATACATCATCTCTCTTTCTTCACTCTTCTTTATAATGGATGCCTTTGTTTAAAGTGAAATCATATCCCGACGAAGCATATGGTCCTGAATAATTGCTATATGAAATTCCATGGCTATTAATTGTTTCTAAGTGTATAGTGCTTTCAAATAAGTAAGTTTTGAGGCACTTAGGTAGTCATTGGCGGCAGTGGATGAGATTATTGCATCATCTTCATCGTAGCTGTCATGGCAAACAGATCAAATTCAGACTTTGAACATTCGAAATAATCTCTGTGCATAATTTCGTCTAGAACAAGAATCAATGTCTTCATAAATGAATATGAAGCAAATATATAAATGCATCTATGCCACTCAACAGTTATTTTCTTATTTGAATCAACACAGGTTTCCAATGCATTAATGATCGATTCATTATGAAATTGTTTGTCAATAATTATGATTGGAAAACGTTTGTCTCATGCATCAAGCAAGGTATTTTAAAGACTGCAATCATCAAGTGGCCATACGTTTTAAATTACCTGATAGATTACGAATAGAAGAATATGTCTCAGTTGCAAAATTGTTCCTCGATACACATTTTAAGTCTAATACAACTCGCTGGAGAATCGTTTTCGGAAACATAGTTTCTCGGTGACTGTTCCTTTAGATATAAATACTATTTTGTTCCAGACCGCATATTATAGCAATATTGCCACTCTCAAAATAAATTTTACAGACAAAACGATAAGGAGTATGTAATAATTCTCAGTGATGGTGATATGTGCTTCTTCCTTCATCGGAAATAGCTGACAGAATACAGTATGAAATCTACGACTCTCAGCAATGGAGAGGCTGTTTTCCTACGACTTTTTTCTGGAAGACATCGTACAATTAGGAGAATTTACATTCTTCGAGAATCGGTCGTAGATACCATTGGTTGGAACGAGAGATGTGTTTACACCATAATATAACTTGTGACTATAAGATAATGGAAAGTATTCGATAAGTATACCTCAGCTGTATCCCTTGCTTTGAAAACTGATCTTTAAACATAACTCGAACAGCTGTATCCCTTGTTTTGCAAACTGATCCTTAAACATAACTCGAACAGCTGTATCCCTTGTTTTGCCAAACTGATCATTAAACATAACTCGAACAGCTGTATCCCTTGTTTTGCCAAACTGATCCTTAAACAACTCGAACAGCTGTATCCCTTGTTTTGCCAAACTGATCCTTAAACAACTCGAACAGATGTATCCTTTGTTTTGCCAAACTGATCCTTAAACATAACTCGAATTGTTTCGAACATATATTGAGCATTAGGATAATGTCATCAAGAAATTCTCATGACTATTCAGTTGAGGATTTTTTAATACTGATACTTGTGATTACTAAAAGCCAGGACCATTTTATGCCAGTGTTCCTGAACTTGTTCTTTCAGAATGTCTATGAAGAAAGCGGTTTGATCTTCTACTCTATTCCACAAATAGGATGGTTAAATGATTTGTACCAAAGCCACTTTCAAATGTATAAAAAGATGTAATTTGGCCGCGAAACAACATCGCATGTTTTTAGAAAGCATATTCCTTATAAGTGGAGCCTGGTAAATTTAACTAAGATTTATCTTGCATTGTTTGATTTTATTTTTTTTTCCCGAGGAGTCACTTAATGTCACACAATGATTATCCAAGACGATTTAAAGAGGATTGCTACTGCGATTGTTTCTGCCGTCGACATGGTTAACGTCTTTGGTACTGTCGGTATATTTCAAAAACGGATTAGACAGAAAGTACTTCATACAACGGGTGAGTAAACTAGCTACCAATCGCCTATTTGCTAATTGCAGATTCGGATTCAACATTTTCAATGGTTTCTCCAATTGCATAATACACCACAAACATATGGCAAGAAACAATTTGGTTTAAGGAGCGCGTTCACGACACCCCATTTCCAGTGACTGTTATTTGTTTCTGTTCTTGAGCAGATGAAATCTGAGAATTACATGTAGTAATGTTCAACATCTTGGCTGGAATTTATTTATATTTTCGATGACTTGTGAATATGCAATACAAGATTTGAAAGTGGCTGAATAACCTTTTCAGCTGACCTGGAATCAATGTTATCGTTTGCCTAAAAGTTAATGTTCAGAAGAATCGATCAAACACAATCACTTCGTTCTGAGCCGTCGCTTCTTTTGATGACGGAATGATTGTAACCTTTTACCAGCTGTGATAACACGTTGATGTGTTTCAAACATGTTCCTATGTAGCCGCGGTACCACGTCGATGTATTTAAAGCATTGTTCCTGCGTAGCCGTTGTAACACGTCATCGTATTTCAGAGCATGTTCCTAGGTGGTCTTGGCAAGATATCGATGTATTTTAGAGCATGTTGCTGGGTAGACGTGGCAACACGTCGATGTATTTCAAGCATTTTTCCTGCGTAGCCGTTGTAACACATCATCGTATTTCATAGCATGTTCCTAGGTGACTGTTGCAAAACATCGATGTATTTCAGAGCATGTTCCTGGGTAGCCGAGGAAAGACGTCGATGCATTTTATAGCATGTTCATGAGTAGCCGTGGAAAGACGTCGATGTATTTTATAGCATGTTCCTGAGTAGCCGTGGCAAGACGTCGATGTATTTCAGAGCATGTTCTTGGGTAGTCATGGTAACACGTCGATGATGTATTTCAGAGCATGTTCATGGGTAGATTATTTGAACTTATGTACTCCAAAGTTTTACAAAAACGATCCAGGACACTAGTTTCATTTCAGGATTTTCTGTAGTAAAATATGAATGTAAGTATTTCCAGACGTCTTCAAAGTCTTGCTAAAGAAATCAGGTGCCTTGTTCTGATTTCCATCATAAAGGGTTCTGGATTGATTCCTTTAAGACAAGAGTTAAAGTTTGCACAATCTCTGAATTTGATTAAGAAGTCAAATACACTGCCTAAGTTGATATGTCGATGACACTAAACAAAATGTTTGTAACCTCGATTGTAACAGGCTAGATGAGAACAATGAACTAAATCTGATTGCCATTGATGATCTATTTTTGCTAATTAAGTTTTACTTCTTGACAACATCAAATGATTGTGGTTTTTATAACGTGAAATTCGACTATTCCTGTAAATACTATCGTATATCGTGCAGATGTGCATGTTTGAGTACTAACTTCTGATGTTCATTTCTTTTTTTAACATTATTGTGGATTGCAATGTCTCAATGACGAACAATACGATATGCTTGTAAAATAGTGATCGGTACATTTTTTACTTCTTTATATCCTTCTTTCTTTTCATTTTCTGTTGGCAAGGAGAGGACATGAACGTTTTGATCCAATTCCATTCTGACATGTGTCAACTTGGTTATTTAATAAGTCTCATCTGAAATTCTTCAAAGTATTCTCTACTCTCTACATCCTCGTGGGTGTGGTTAATTGCCTGTTAAAATTGGTAAATCCCTTTTGTTATTCTATCAAAATCGCCTCGTCTAATGCTTCTGGTGAAACAGTTCTTGCAATTTTTAGTCCGTAGAGTTACCATTTTATGTTTGGTTTTAGAGTAATCTGTTGAATCCATCATCGATTGTAAGTAACTCTTATTGTAAATCTGACATCGGGGTGCGATTAGGATTAGAAAGGATATGGTGTATCCCTTGTTAGTACGATGGACTATGTTCCATCCATTATCCGTAAGCTACTTAAGTTAATATTCGTCCAAGGGTACAAGTGTGAAGTCCTTCCAGGGACTCTGATCCTTTTTATTTTCACTGAATCAGTCATTCCAAACGTGTTCCAGCAATCGATCATAACAAAAGATCAGCCAATGGGCGAAATCAACATGGTTAAAAGTTATCTTCGCTGAACAACTATTTAGTTCAGTTGCTGATTAATATTTCTTTCTTCTCCATTTCTTGAAGAAGCTAACGATGTCGTCATAATCGTTATTTCAGTCTCTGGATCATTTGAAATTGTTCAAACAATATTTACACACATTATCGATTAGTTTAGGTGATTATTCAACTAAATGTTTTTGCTTTGAATCATTGGATTTAGTAAGTACTTCCAAAACATTCCAGCGTTTAGCTAAAGAAGGAGGGATAGCTTTTGCATTTTTGTTCTTTAGTCTTTGAAGATAATGGTTTGAAGTTTCAACATCTTTGTTCAGGAGTACAAACCGATGTGAATTTTACACAACATTTCGTCTTTGTATACTGGAATTCGTCTCCATTGATTTTCAGGATGTCGTATCAGCATAACATTAGGTACTACTGCTGGTATTCTAAATGGATTGAATTGTGCCACTTCTTGTTTCGATAATTCCTCTACATATTTTGTAAGCGTCTGTTCTGTCTTTCAATTCTTTTCTTAAGAGAAGCCACATTACTGGCTGCAGCAGCAGCCGACAGAGTAGTAGAAAACATGCAGTGTAAAATTTTCTTTTGAAATAAGTTTCCATTGTTTTCATCATATGTGGAAATACTGTTTTTAAATCAGGTTTAATAAAAAAAATTTTAAAGAAGACGAAGAATGAATGATAAAGTTGTGAGATTTTTTGTGAGTACATGCGCATTCTAGTAGCATTACCAATCGTTTTTCATGGTATCGTTTTGTTTTGAGCTTTCCTCTTCTCGTGTGAAAGTATTGTCTGTCTTCTTTTGGGGTCTTTTTTCACATAGGTATTAGTGTTCCATTTTAAGTGAACTAATAAGAATACAACAAAAAGATCTATCTCCAACATGTTTCAGAACAGTTTGTTTCGTATTAAGTGTCCATTTCTTGATCAACCTAGTTGTGAGGAAGGTACTTTAAATGTTTGAAAATAATTTTGTTGGATGTAAGATGTGAATGGTATCCTGTAGCAATGGATATGCTGTCAAAATAAAATATCTTATCTCTTCTTTGAGACTAGCTTCTAGAAAATGTGAACGATCGTGTACATTTGCTGTTTTCATGACTCATAGGATGAAGTACGCCAATCACTTTGAAAGAAGGACGAGAATTTAAATTTCATGTTGAAAGACAAGAAGCAAATGTTGAATTCATGCAATTTTAGACAAACAACTGCATTAGCTTGCAAATAATTGAACATCCTTCATGACCCAGTCAGAACAAAACTCTGTAGGACATGTCTAATAAACGGGACTTGTATATTAAATCGATGTGCAAAAAAGCACGTGGCACTGCAGTGGCATCATCATTATCATAATTAAGCCAAGCGTTACTATTTGGCCAAAACTTGTCCTTAAGATATATTTATTGGAATTCAAAAGACCACCAATGAAACTAATGTTGCAATCCACTCTTCTTTCTTGCATTACAGTTTTAGTGTTTTAAATATTACTAGCCTTGCGATGATGTCATTTTCGTGCAAACAACAGTTTAATTTAGTCTCCCTCTTCTCCTAACACGTCATCGAAGAGGGCAACAGGTGTGTGACACCAGCCTTCGCAAGAAATACTTTCTACAAACGAATTCTCCTTGACTTTCTTGGAATAGTGTTGTTGTTGTTGCTGTTATTGTAGGGTTTAACGTCCTTTTTCAGCACAAGATTGGCAGCTAGTATTAATGGTGGAGGAAGAACCCTGGAAAACATCGGGAAGAACCACCGGCACACGAGAAGCTACTGGCAGGCTTTCTCAGTCGAGCTTGGACTCGAAATGACGCAGACAGAGGTGAGATGGCAGTGATCCGTAAGGGTCAGCGCTTTAGACCACTCGTCCACTCTGGGCCCCCTTGGAATAGTGTACACTACTGTCATTCTATCACACCATATCATACGTTGTGGAGAACGATCGAACATTAGAGATTTGCATTTGATCAAACGTTTGACAAATTCTATTTTGCCTGAAACACTAGGTTTAACAATCAAGATTGCAAAGGAATGGCAAAAATACAGGGTCTCCCTACTTTGATGATCCGACCATTCGTCAGATTTTCTACTCGACTTGAATTGTGTTTGAATTATAAGACTTCCTAAACAACAGTAATTGTGTACCGAATTATAAGATTTCCTACACAACTGTAATTGTGTATGGAATTGTAAGATCTTCTACACGACTGGAATGGTGTATGGAATTGTAAGATTTCCTATACTACTGGAATTTTTTGTATAAAATTATAAGAGTTGCTATACGACCGGAAATGTGCATGTAAATCTAAGATTTTTTACACGACTGGAATTGTGCATGTAAGTCAAAATACCTTTTATAGAACAATTGATTTAAAATATATTTGCTTTTCGTAATATGCAGTTCATTTTATAACCACAACTCAAAACATAATGTTGATAGTAGCAAATAAATTGACATTTCAAAAAATGTAGTCTATGGTACGACACTATAATAGGTCATAAAATACGGTTCATATGATTTTTTTTTACTCTTACAAACTGCAACAAATTTACAGTTCGATAAACACGATTTATGTTGAGTCGAGCGCAACATATTCCCATTTCCAAAATGGCACAAGGAGATCTAGAAACCTCTAAAAATATTTAACATGAATGAAGTTGATACTATTGCTTCCTTGATCTGCTTTGATATATTTGTATTTAAATGTTCATGAATTTTGCCTTCAACACAATCAGAACAACATTTACCTACAGCTACCATCATTCAAAGAAGGACCCCATCCACTATATTTTATCCTGTTAGAGGTTTGTTTTTGCCAAACTAAGTGCAAGTGTGTTGGTTTGGCAGAGGGTATAAAAAATAGTGTTTGTGTTTGTTTGGGACGAAACAGGAATATAAAGTAAATAGTTTCCATTGAGCTTTTCTCCACTCGAAGCAGACATCCGCTATGCAAGTATGGTCGTATATTCGTGTAGTCGTATGGCCGTGTATTCGTTTAGTCGATTGTCGTATAGTCTTGTAGTCCTATGGTCGTATATTCGTGTAGTCGTATGTTCGTATATTCGTGTAGTCGTATGGTCGCATAGTCATGAAGTCGTATTGTCGTATAGTCGTGTAGTCGTATTGTCGTATAGTCGTGTAGTCGTATGGTCGTATATTTGTGTAGTCGTATGGTCGTTTATTCGTGTAGAAGTATGATCATATTTTCGTGTATTCGTATGGTCATATATTCATGTAGTCGAATGGTCGTATATTCGTGTAGTCGTATAATAATAATAATAATAATAATAATAATAATAATAATAATAATAATAATAATAATAATAATAATAATAATAAAAATAATAATAATAATAATAATAATAATAATAATAATAATAATAATAATAATAATAATAATAATAACGAGGACTTAATATAGCGCCTAAAATTTAGAAGCTCTAAGCGCTTTACATCATTTGACAACGCTTAAAAAAGAATATAAAAAGCAAACTATATATAATGAAATGATTACAAAAATTAAAAACAAACACCCAAAAAAATAGAAACAGAAAACACGCTGTAAACTTTTAAGGTAAGGATACGTTAAAAAAGATACATTATTATGTCATTATCACTGTTCTTTCAGTTGAAATAGATGGGTTTTAAGGACGCTTTTGAATGAGATCACTGTGGCTTTGTGTCTAAGTGCAGTGAACAATTCGTTCCACGTTGCTGGGTCCTGGTGTGCAAAAAAAAACGTTATCCATATGATTTCAATTTCATAGTTGGAATATTGAGAATGCGAGTGTCAAAAGATGAGCGTAAGCATCTTGCAGGTGTATACACATGTGTGATGTCAGATAGGTATGTTGGACTGGAGCCCGTCAGTGAAACGTAGCAGAGAGAACAAATTTTGTGTTTAATTCTGGATCGTATGGATAGCCAGTGTAGGAGAGGCATGCTCTGATCGTGATACTCTAAGGATGATCCTAAAAGCAGAGTTTTAAATGTTTTGAAGTTTTTGAAGTAGATATTGAGATGAACCAGACAGAATTGAATTACAATAGTCCAGTCGTGAAAGTACTAAGGAACACACAAGTGTTGTTTTTTTTTTTGTGGCATCAACTGACAGATACTTGCGACTGAAACTGATGCGTCACGGCTCAAGATTAGCAGCCCGGAACATGTTCGTGACATGTTGATGCAATGAGAGAATACTGTCAAGAGTGACACCTGTTGATGCAATGAGAGAGTACTGTCAAGAGTGACACCAAAGATTCGTACTGACTGCTTGAATTTAATGTTGGTGTTGCTAACATTTATTGTATGAGGTAAAGGATGTGAATGAGAAAGTCTTTGTTTTGTAATCAGGATGGCTTCAGTTTTATCATCATTCATCTGCAGCATGTTACATGTCATCCATGATTTCACATCAGAAATGCACCTCTCTAATGTCTTGGATGGTGGCTTCAACTTCAGCTGGATGGCTAGATATTTGGTCGTATATTCGTGTAGTCGTATGGTCGTATATTCGTATATTTGTACGGTCGTATAGTCGTGGGTCCCTGTACATAAGGCTCAGATACTTAATATCTCTTTAGAAGAAAATAAACTAGAAACATAGTTGTTGAATGGAAAATGTTTCTCCTCAAGTAAACAGGTTTGTTCTGTGATTGCGTCACTATCCAGTCATAATTTTCCATCATATCGTAGATGTTCAATTCTATATTGACCTTATGGTACTCAAAAAGTTGTATTTAGCATTAATATGTAACTTGTCTCCTTTTTTAACCATGATAATTAAAGTGGGATATTGCTTAAGTCAAAAACGTAGGTAAAATACAAAAAATAGGCCATGGATACAAAATATAGACCATGAATACAAAATATAAGCCATGGATATACAGTTACGGTCATGGATGCAAAACATAAGCCATGGATACAAAATATCGACCATGGATATACAGTATATGTCATGGATACAAAACATAGGCCATGGCTACAAAATATAGGCCATAGATATACAGATTAGGTGATGGATGCAAAACATAGGCCATCGGTACAAAAGAAAGGCAAAATACGCCATGGATACAAAGACATAAGCAAAATACAAAATATACTCCATGGATACAAAATATCGACCATTGATATAAAACATAGGCCATGGATAAGCCGGGCATGACCTTTAATGTACTTATTCATAACAATACATCTTTAGCCCAAAGTTGTATACTTTCTTCGCAAATAATTGTTGTTGTCGTCGGTGAAATACCACAGTTGGTTGCAAACTTTATCTTTATTTGTCTAGTCTGAATCGAATGACAGATGAAAACTCTGCCAACTGATATTAAATGAGCTGATAACAAGACGAAGGTCATTGCTTTCTAAACCACGTTCAGAAACTTTAAACAGAAAGATGACCTGCCGAGTTAACAGGAAAGACATTTGACTCTAGTTTAACTAAATTTCTAAATAACTTTCCTCGAACAGAGATTTTGCATTACCTTGCTTATGATATTTATGGCAATATTGTGGATTGTTGTGAAATGTATAGATTACACAGGATGAAAACTAACTTTCTCGTTTCTTAACTGCATGTCATGCAGTCTTCGTGTCTTGTGATAAACCCTCAAGTTTTACTTAAAGATAAAATTTAAGAATAATGCAGATTTATTATGACTGTAGTTAATCAATAATGACTTCTAGTATTCGAAAGATTCATAATTCCCAAACAAGCATAAAGATTTTGAATAAACTCAATTTGTCCAAGAAAATTGGGGATGTAAACCGGGGCCCGGTAACGCAGTTTTAATTAGATAACCAATGTACGGCTCTTATTTCAGTAACTGCGACCACAGAGATTAACATGTTTCCTTCTTATGAGCAATTATTTCATTATTATGAATAACTGCTATTCTTCTATTTCAAAATACGTCATTTGTTATATGTTTAAACTTTTCAAAAATCATGACATCACGTTGAGTAGTAAACTGAACAAATTGACCCCTGCAATTTTTTAGCCGCACAATATTTGTTATAACTTGCTTGGATTCATTGAAGTCAGAGCACATATATCCTAATAGGCATTGGAACATGTGCTTTTTTCCTAATTTGACTAAAAGCAGATTATTGATAGTAACTTTCATCGACAAATATAGAAGTGATTCTTATTATTGGTATTATAGGATCTCTTTTGCAAAAATCTTTATGTTTTAGCATATAACGGAGAACAGTGGGGAAAAAAAACATGATTACTTGTTACATATAGAAATTGCGTACGGTATTTAGATCATGTACTGTCAGAATGTCTGGGCAAACAACCTCTTGATAGTATCAAAGACGTTGGTTTCGTAGATTGCATGCCTAAAGTTCAGATAGAACACAGATTATGAATAAATCCTTTACTGCTTATACCTTCATTCCAAGCCAGCACGCTGAAGCATTTTCCATATTGGTATGCTTTCAAAATGTGGGCAAAGGCTGTAATTGCAGTTTAATTCATTTGAGTGTTGTTAATTGTTTATCGCACTCACCACGGTGCAATTATTGATAAATGTGGGGTTTTCAGGCTAAAGGTCGTTTGTTGCTCTTCTTAGTAATTTATAAGCACATATTTCCTTTGTGCAAGCATCGTATTAAATTGTCGAATCAACATATATAACTATGGTTCATATTTTATGCTTAATTTAGAAACATTTGTCTGCGCCCAGATGCGTTTGCCAAGTTCATCTCCACTGAGGAAATGTGATTATTTACGCCTCGTTGCTGCCAAAACTCGGTTAACGTGACCTCCATCCAAAAATTCCAATCTGACCTGACCTACTGTCTTTTGAGAACCATATATCTAAGTGAGGCGTTCATTCATACCTCGTTACTGTACATTAGTGTGATTTTAATTTGTTGTTTTTCTGAATTCCACAAGAAAATGAAAAAATTTCCAAGTTGTATGTTTATATTCTATGGTAAAGATTTTTGGACTGATAAATGGACTAGGCCGCAAACATAATATGATAACTTAGACAACATTTTGGCGGCCAACAAGGATCAGGTGCCCCCTCCCCCCGCCATCACAATTTGTAATTTATAGACGCCTACTAGAGAATGTTTTCTAGGGTCCACAAATTTTGTCGTCAGCGGTCCTAAAATGGACATTTGTGCAAGATATGTCAACATGTAAATCAATGTAAAAGAAACCTAGTAAGAATATATTAAAGGCAAAGGACCTCAATCCAAACCCAACCTCTTCAGTCGGTAATGCTGAAAACTTCACTCTTCTACTCTAATGCTACATTTTAAATTTAGAACTGTACACATAGACCTAATGACGCTTTATATTCCACTGCTGCTTGGAAAATCACTTCAGCGAATTTGTTGGGGACCATCGATACCCTCACAAACGTATCGATGCCAAACTTCACCCCATCCCCAAATCCCACTAGACTCACATGGGCTCGCGTGCAAGACTTGTACTAAAACATTTAACGGTGTTCAAGGTCATAACTAACAAGAAAGTTCATGATATCCTTGTCTACCAGAATCTTGGCGTGCTATGTTGCCGAATTAAAACATGAAATTAGATTTCGTTATAATTAATGGTGACAGATATGATGGAACGTCATTTCACAGATTTGATGGAAATGTGGTTGATCTTAAGCGACGGTATGGTTTACTTTAAAAAATTAATTATCATTATAACTCTGTATACGTAATATTTAAAACAGTTCGATAAATATATTAGCTGAAACTATAATGCTGAAAGAAAATCTAAGTGACGTATTATCACATTACGAGGAATAACGTTGTACTTTCGTGGATTTTAAGAACTGAAATGAGAGGAAACAGTCATGAAAGAATTCATCAGAGACACTTTGATGTACGAAGTATCGAACTGGAACACGTTTACATGTTTCAGCCAAAAGTGGATAGATCAAGCATACAAAATTGTATCGAAATGAAGGAAAGTGCCATGAAACGTTTAATATGAAAATCACTTACTGTGATAGCAAACCTTCAATGTTTAAAGTTTGTGAATTGGTGAGACGTACAGCCACCAGTGAGCTTAAAATTAAACCGTTCGGTGACAGTGAACAATATTTCTTCCAAATTATGGATAAAATAGTATTACTGCCGTTATATCATGATGCAAAACGTGAATCAAATAAAGTTGTCCGTTGGACTGTTATAGGCTCTACATCAGTTATAGAGATTTGATTTGACGAAGCAATTTAAAAAACATATACTCGTATCCTTTATGAGGCTGACTGGATTAGCCCGACACTAAATATAAGAACACTTTATTGTACAGGCAGAACGTCACAATGACGAAATGACGAGCACAATAAACAGTAAAGAACGAATTGTTTAAAACTCCATTTATTATGAAAGTGAGTTGAGAGGAAGTGTCAAACAGTGTAAACAATGTCTTGAATCATTTAGTGACAACAAAACATTAAATAACACTAAAAATTGAGATAACTAATTTCCTCTAAAATATTTTTTGCTTACGTCAGTGTCTATGGTTTCACACATAATTTATTCTATAACTAATTCAATTACAGTATGTTGTCAATGATAATAATATAACGTGTGTAGAGGAACATAAATTGACTGATTAGGCTATGACATTACAAACCACATATAAAGGTCTCAGTATAGCAGAAGATTGGAGGTACATATGTACTATTAACAAAAATTTTATTAAAATGTGATACTACTAAAATGTTGCTTAGAAAGTATAAACAACAATTTATTTATTGGAGTAGCATGTCTTCAAAGTATCCTGATAAAAATAATTTGCGTATTTTTATTGGTAACTTTAATTCTCACATGGGTTCCTTAGATGATTTTGTTTTTACGGATGTCGATAAAGCTTACAGATGCAAAATAAACGAATTAGTCTTGACCGATGAAAACATAAATTTCGAAGCAAATTATTGTGAATGTGTAAATATAACAATTTTTATATACAAAAGAAAAGACTTCACGATGGATATTAGATTTAAAGTTTTTATAAGTTGTAACTTGCATCCCAAGAACAATGAACCTATAAAATTATTATGTTGCTTTGAGAATAGCTTACATTCTTAAGAGGAAAATATATTCGTTTTTAAATGACAATAATTTGTTATCAGGGGCTCAAGCCGTTTAAAGAGCGAATACTCAACGATGGATAACGTTATCATACTATATGTACTGATTGATTTCTTTCTTGCAGACAAGTTAGGTTTTAATAAAACCATTGATAAGTTTGGAGATTTGACCTTTGAACCTAATTTCCATATAATGGTGCTATATGTGACATCAATAAAAACTTTAAATGTTGATGTTAATGGTAAATGTAACGAACTCAGTTCGTGGCAGAATTTTAATTTAAATATGCCTGTGAACGAGGTGTTCTGCTTGGTGGCACGCAATCAGGAGCCACCAAAATTGCTTCGAGTGAACATAGTCATTTGACAAGCTCGATTATTGTTGCTGGTATAGTCGGTTTTTCATACCACCACCACCCGTGTTAAAGCCTCCAAGAGTTAAATTCAAACGATGAGGGCGAGCAAACATAACAAGGCCAAAAACAGGATGGGGGCGTGGTATACAATTTAAGAAGACATTATTTATAAGTTTAAAAAGATTTCTTTGTGCTGAGAATTCTAGAAAATTACACAAGTCTGACTCAGATCCGTCCTGCAAAAGAGAAGCTGTGTGGGTAAGCCAATTCTAAAGGATGGAAACACCGAGATTCGTGGTGGCATCATTCGAAACGAGGAATTGGAACTAGATTTAAAAGCTTCGAAAGATGCTTCAATGGTGGATGCGCGAGGCAGCACAGTATTAAAAAAAGAAGGAAGGAGAAATGAAGAGTAGAAGGAAGGAGGAATGAAAGGGGGAATAAGGAAGAGGTAGAAGGAATTCAGAAGGAGAGGATGATACAGGAAGAAGATTGGAGTAGAAAAGAAGGAGGAAGAGTTGGAAACGAAGGAAGGAAGGAAGGGGAAAGTTTGTAGTAGGTCAGTACAAGGGTCAGGACTTGGAATAGCGACTCTCTAACAAGTAGATCTTAAAATTCCAAATGACAAATTAGTTTGCTAAATGAGAATAGGATTAACTAGGTCAGTTATTATGTCTATCGTATTGAACAGGAATTGAAGTCGTCATGCTGAACATATTTATTAATAGAGTCTTTACATTTTTATAAACATTTTATATACTGAGTCTTGAGATTTTATATGTACTTTGGGTGTCAGATTAGGGAGGAGACTTGAAATTCGTTAAAGTACATTTTCTTTGTGGTATTGTTTATAATAGAGCAGCTGCATCGTGACAGTAACTATTCATGGTTTTATTTTCTGAGAGTCCCTTACATTACTAAAGATTGATACCCCCACCTAGAATGTCCTGATCAATTCCTTAATACCCGTGAATATCCAGAGCATTCCTTATGTTATACATTAGAGAGTGGCCACATTATAAGCTCCTACGTGTTACCATAAATTCACCCGAATACTAACTATTTGGTTGGTTAGTTGATGGGCTTAATGCCATTTTTCAGCACACGATAGGCTATTCATGGCGGCCAGTATTAATGGTGGAGGAAGAAACCGGGAAATCACCGGAAAGAACCACCGACCCACGAGAAGCTACTGGCAAGCATTCTCACATATCCACATTCGCCGAATCCTAGACTCGAACACACGCAGACAGAGGTGAGATGGCAGTGATCCGTAACGGACAGCGCTTTAGACCACTCGGCCACTCGGGGCCCCTCTAACTATTTGGACCACTGCTCCTAGTGAACCGTCCAATTTCTCGATTTGAGAAAACTATTCTCAACACCGATTCTAGCAAATAATCACTGTAATCTATCAAACCTGTAAACGGCGCTGTAAAAAAAAAACAACAAAAAAATCCCAAACAAATAACACATGTCGCAGGTTTGTTACAATATCTAGAATATGAATAAATGAACTATTTTATGTATTTTTAATTGGCACTGTTTTTTCTTGGGGAGGGGGTCATTATATGATATTGAGAATAGCATTTTGGAATTTACCTTGTCCAAAATAAAGTTCACTTTCTATTTGACCTGATTCATTGACTTTAGTTTGTAAACAAAATGTTTATCTCAATCCCAGTCAAGAACATTGAACCTTCCATGTTAAACGACAGTTGTACCTGTTTCTGTTTTTTACAACATTATATATTATAATTTTAGTAACAGACCTTATAAAAAAAATTTTATCTTGTAATCATCTAGAACCCTCCAGAAAGAAATTTTCCATTTGATAATATTTTTGTAGAAAATGCTAACTGGAACAGAGGTCAGGTAGAGGACTATCCAATCTTGTTTCTCCATAAATTATTCATGTGTGCTGCAAGATCATAGCAGAATCAGCTGTGTTATTGTTCAGTCCATTATTTCTTTTCTGTTGGAATGTATTTGTTAGAATTATTTAATTCAAGTGATCCTTCCCTAGAAATATAAAATTTTCAAAAATAACTTTCTTAAAAATAGAGATTGAATTCAGAAAAGGATATATTATTGGATTGTATTGTTGTGATTCAACAAAAGACTGATGACACATCACTGTGATCAGTGCCGTTTTAAGGTATTGGCACGCGAGGCACGTGCCTAGGGCCCAGCGCAGCAGGGGGTCCCCGCGGCGGCCCAAAAACAAAATTTCGGTGTCGGTTGTGGTAGCAGTTTAGTATTATATTAATAAATTTAACAAAATGACACGCAGGCGCATGAAAATGCAATGCAGTACTCTATATCTGAAAATGAGAGACTGAGGCGCAGTTCTGGTTACTTTTAAGGTTATAGTTTGTGCCTAGGGCCCCCAAACTTCTTAAAGCGGCTCTGACTCTGACAAAGGCCATCAGAGGCAAATTAGCACTTCCAGAGTTTAATTTTTTTTTCGATTACCGCTAATGTTTATTCAAAACATTAATTTTTAGGACTTGTGTTAGTAATTTGATAATTACTTGGGATTTAATTTGCAATACATTCAGCTAAAAAGAACTCAGGAATATTAATGTCTCAATCCACTCCCTCACAGTAAAAGAGGGACCGTATTAAGGACAAGCAAGAAATCACAGAATGATTTGTATTTTTTTTACCATCTTCACACATAAAAAACAGTCTCAAGGCGCTCCCTGCAGAACATAAACAGCATTTCGGACTAGAATGTACAAGTTAGATGATTCAGGCACTCTGTCTTACTGCTTCAGGGATATTGTATTTCATCCTGATTGAGAAATGGGACTTATCTGTGCCTGCTGAGAGTATTTGTAGCGAATCTGGGTCTCCAGGAATGAATAATTACCAAATAAACACGATTATATATCGTCTGTCTTGTGGTAGTAAAAGGTTGAATAAGCGATAATGTATTTAGTGTATGTGATCATTTTTGTCTGAGAATGTAACGCCTCGGTATTCTTTTTTCTTCAGCTTTGTAATGGTACGTATACGTTATGATCGAACGTGATGGAATTTTAAAATCTATGCTCTTTCCACAGCATTGGAAATACATTGATATTTTGTTTTTTCTGCTTTCAGTTTCATGTCAGTTTTTAGGAAAAGATCAAATCTCGGTAAAGGATTCCGAAACTGTACATGTGCATTTATTTAAAACACCAACTGCACTAAGACTAGTGTGAGCTCACCTTTATATTTTGAATTTATTATATTTTACATCTGCGTTTTTGTGGGGGAAAAAAATCCCACAGATTGTACACTAAAAATACTGCTTTTTTCTAGCCCTGAAAATCAAATATGTAAGTTTTAAGTTTATTTTTCTATCTTTTATATTTGGAACTTATATGTGCAGTTTTATTATAAATATCTGCTGCACCGTGCACAAATAACTGTATTTAAAAATAGCTCGCTTACAAACATTGGTCCGTCTTTTACCTGATCATGGAATGTATGCGGACGTGCTGTAAAACTAGGATATGGAATTGGCTATAGGTTGTGAAATTTAAGCTACTAATGGAAGACCCCCTACTGTTAATACAGTCATCAGTATCTTGATAAAAAGAAAAGGAAAAACAAAAATGTAACATTTATTTGAAAGAACAAGAAAGAATGTATTTGAAAGAATTACAAAATCAGCGTACGGAATTATGATCTCGGCACATTCTTTGACCTTTTTGTGTTACATAAATCATATTAGCACAAGGAATACGCCATATATGATTTTTCACTAAAATGTCATTAATAACTCATCGAAAATAAACTGCAGTCATTTGAAATGGTATACAAGGTAATGTGCCCCTTTAAATTAATGTGCTTCTTTTCTCATAACATAACATTGAGACTGATATAAGAGGTGCAATTGATGGGGGGGACAAAATGTAAATACCAGTATTCCAGTATTGCTACACAAGACAAAAAATCATATCAGTATTTAATTTTTTTTGTGTGCAGAATTCCGTCTGAAGCAGTACACACTCAAATAACCCATTACTGATAAGTTGCTGTGAAAAGTTCTATATTGCTACCATTTGTTTTCGATCGATATGAAAGGATAATCTATTATGATGAAGACGTGGTAAATTAACAATGTCAGTTTGAAGTCAAATAAAAACTTCATATGTAATCATTGTGAAAACAAATCATCTTTATTTTCGTTATGAATTTGGTGTCATTTTAAAATTAACAAGCGGACCACTATCGTAGCAACCAAACGGAATCATTGTTTGAAATTGTTTGTACTGTTCAGATTTGCTCTGTAGTAATGACAACTGGGACGTCAGTAAAAATCTAAAAATACCAGTCCCCCCCACACACACAAAGTATAAAACCAAAAATAAAAGAAGATTGAGAAGACGAAATTTTACGTCTGTATTGCGACGGAAGTTGAATTATTCCCATGATTCTGTGTAATCTGAGCATGTCTTAAGAAATAAATTTAATCTCACATCTAGGGTTGCACGCCTTCCTTCTCGCGCGTGAGAACAAATCCAGTTATATACGAGTTACCCGTCTCATGATGGTGATCGTCATCATCATCATCATCATCATCATCATCATCATCATCATCATCATCATCATCATCATCATCGATCCATCGATCCATCGATCCATCGATCCATCGATCCATCGAGAGAGAGAGAGAGAGAGAGAGAGAGAGAGAGAGAGAGAGAGAGAGAGAGAGAGAGAGAGAGAGAGAGAGAGAGAGAGAGAGAGAGAGAGAGAATAAATTCAGCTCTTCCTAAATTCAATCAACATGTCTCCAGGCCATTTTTGTGAGAATGATTATTTTATCAATATCATTGGCGCAATAAAATCTGGCAATTCTATTAGCGACGACCTGACCTCATTTTCACTTAATTCTCAATACAGGTATCATATTTAGGGATATAATGATTTCATTTAGAATATTTCTGACAGTATTTTAAATTTTTGGAAAGGTATAAATAAAAGGGATGAAACGTTTGATTTTGAATTGCACTCTGAGAATCCTTATCTATTTGATTTTAAACAGCACACCTAAAATTCTACACACCTGTAAGTCATTATTTCTTTGATTTTATGTTGCACACCAAAAATTCTACGTCTTCATTTGATTAATTTTAAATTGCCCACCTGAAAGTCTTTATTTGTTTGATTTTAAACTGCACACATGATAGTCCTATACCTATATAAATGATAGTTGAGCAAATAAAACAAGACTCTTTTCATGAGAATAAATGTTGTTGTTATTGTTTATAAATGTTTCATGCCTTCTTAAAGTTAAGAAGAAATTCAATGCAAGCAATATAAAAAAAGTTATTTAGAGATGTACATTTGAAGAAGAAAATGTGGGCTATTTAGTGCAACGATGCCTGGTTTATCATGCAACTATATCATTATGAGTCTTCTAAATTTTGAATCCATGGAAAGTTCAAGCGGTAAATCTCTCACATTCTAAATTAGCTGACATAGCTCCTGTTTAGCTATTTCTGTGCGCATTTTCGATGCCTGTAATTCCGATTTACAAGGAATGTAAATTACGACACAGTAACCTAATTATTTTATTTCGAGTCAGCAGCAAGTACACAGAATAAGTTCAATGGATGCTCTATCTCAAACAACTGGCTAATTTGAATAGAAGTAGCGTTAGGGCTCCCATGGGGAAATTGTATTTCGTGGAGAGTAATTATGATCAAAATTATTTGGCACATTTCTCTATTTAAACTCATTCTAGACGCGTTTTTCTGTGTTCTAATTTTGATGCGCAAGGATAATAAATTACGAAACTGATTTTTATATCGAATCGGCATCAATTTTTTATAATATGGCATTTTAATCGTTGAATGCTTTAACTAACTCGAACAACTCTACCTTACTTATTTGAATTGAAGAAGCGCTAGGGATCTCATGAAAAAAATTGTATGTACTGCAGAGTAAATATAAATCGAGAAAATATACTTAATTTGTTTGGGTAGGTATTTAACAACATCATGCTGCATTTTAGAGAAGCAATATATCCTATGGATTAGGTGTCACTTGTTGAAGATAAATCGTTACTAGGCCATCCAAGTTGATCATGAATAAAACATAGGTACAAATATTTATCGAAATTAACCTGGTAAGAAACGCTATTCCATTATCGATAAGTGAAAGTGAGCACGTAATACGGACTAAAATGATTTTCAGTTGTAAAGATAGATTTCCTTGTGACAAGCAGTTTCTACCAGTTTCACTATTTTCCATAGGTATTCAACTTTGTCTCAACATTCCTCCCTTAGCAAAATTGTTACGCCATGTGGACCAAAGTAACGTGTATAACAATCCTTTATTTAATTTTTTCGAATAGGAGCTCATCATTCATTTGTCTGAATACAGATATGGGGACATGCCTGGCGCCGTACGCATTATTAACGAGCAACAGTTTCATATAAATTTTGGATTTGCTAATCACACAAAGTAATAGAATTAAAAAATTGATTGATTTCTAAACCTTCAGTTGTGAATGGCTGTCAATAAACAAATTTGGAGATGAAAAGACATTGTTTAAAACTTTTGGCGCCCCTGTCATTATTCATTAAAGCCAGTGAAAGACAGTAGTAAATATGAACACGTTAGTATGTATACTATTAGCAAACAAAATCAGATGGTTTCTCAATGCAAAAGTACCATAAACGTCTGATTTTATCCTTTGTTTTTGAAAACAAGGCAAATCTCATTTTATTTTATTTTCATAAAGATGGTGAATGGCAAATTTGTTAATTCCGTTTTATTGTATACTTTCTACTTTTGCACTATGATATTTAAAACACATTAAATTATTTGAAGAATTGAACGTTTCAACTCTTTTCTAAAGTACGTTTACGCTAAAAATGAAAGCATTTAATGATTTTGCGTAAATGGTCACTAATGAATGATTCATTACTGATTAACGTACTCTTTACAGTTTTTAACTTCAAAAATTAAAACACAGTGCACTTATAACGCAGTGTGTTGAAAACGCAGTGTGTTGAATTGTCATTGAAGATGCTGTTGCATACGGACCAGGCACAGGTGCCCGTATTATTCTTAGGGCCGAAAGGATCCTGGCTTTTATATAAACTTGAGAAACATTAGAGGAACGGTAGCAATACAATTGCAGGATCTTAACATTCAAAGTATTATGTTAAAGTCCGTATGATCAACAATTGTTAAGGCATTTTAAAAACTGCGTGCCTTGAGTTCTTTTTGTACAGTCATGACGTTGACAAAAGCATACTTATCTGAAATATCGCTCGGAGTGTAAATTTGAATTTTATATGAAGTAGGTTGTTGGTGACAACATACAAGGAATATAAGTAAATGGGAGGTAAAAGAAGTGTGCTATTGTAAGACTAAAACAGACGATAAACTACTCACTATGTACAGAACACTCATTATGACGACCAAGTTTTTCCCAGACGTTTTGTAGTAGTAACAAATCTACATTGTAATAGTAACAATCTACATTGTAATAGTAGTAACAAATCTACGTTGTAATAGTAACAATCTACATTGTAATAGTAGTAACAAATCTACATTGTAATAGTAACAAATCTACATTGTAATAGCAGTAACAAATCTACATTGTAATAGTAGTAACAAATCTACATTTTAACAGTAGTAACAAATCTACATTATAATAGTAGTAACAAATCTACATTGTAGTAGTAGTAACAATCTACATTGTAATAGTAGTAACAAATCTAAATTGTAATAGTAACAAATCTACATTGTAATAGTAACAATCTACATTGTAATAGTAGTGACAAATCTACTTTGTAATAGTAGTAACAAATCTACATTGTAGTAGTAGTAACAATCTACATTGTAATAGTAGTAACAAATCTAAATTGTAATAGTAACAAATCTACATTGTAACAGTAACAATCTACATTGTAATAGTAGTAACAAATCTACATTGTAATAGTAGTAACAAATCTACATTGTAATAGTAGTAACAATCTACATTGTAAGAGTAGTAACAAATCTACATTGTAGTAGTAGTAACAAATCTACATTATAATAGTAGTAACAAATCTACATTATAATAGTAGTAACAAATCTACATTGTAAAAGTAGTAACAAATCTACATTGTAATAGTAGTAACAAATCTACATTGTAATAGTAACAATCTACATTGTAAGAGTAGTAACAAATCTACATTGTAATAGTAACAATCTACATTGTAATAGTAGTAACAATCTACATTGTAATAGTAGTAACAAATCTACATTGTAATAGTAGTAACAATCTACATTGTAAGAGTAGTAACAGATCTACATTGTAATAGTAGTAACAAATCTACATTGTAACGAATACTATTTTAAAATTATAGTTCTCTTCCTTTTCTTTATCGGTATCCAAACCAAATGTACGGATTAGTAGACGGTAAAAAAATCTCAATTTATATTTTGTATAATTTAAATTCATTTTTTGTTTTTTTACTATACTCAGACACTGTCCAGGCAAAATTAAATTCCCAAATTATGAATATGTCGCCATCAAGACTAATATATTACGGAATTAGTACTGCCCTAATTGTCAGATGCAATGTATGTCGATGTAATTAGAGCTGACCGTATTTACTGTGGTGTGACTGACCATAGTTTCTAAACTACACTGAAATGTGTTTCAAATGTTCTCTTCCTTTCGAAAATGGGTATAATTTATCCACACAAAAGACAACGTCAAACTCCACAAATTCTTCTTTGAAAAACAATGCAGTCACATTATTTATTGCATGCTCATTCTTTGTTCTCCGTTAACTTTACATTGTCAGAATTGTGCAATATTCCCCGATATTGAACCCTTTGCTGCATCCCGCGCGCAAAGGAACTATTTTCTAACGTAAACATTTGTTTATGAACGAACTAAAGCAGATATTTTATGGACGGCCACATACCTACCAGCACATGTTTCATAGACTGACACATACAAACTGCTTTAGCACATTCCGCGTTTACTTTTTGATACAATGTTTAAAATTTAGCTAAATATAGACGCTACACAGGATCCTAACAATAAAACGCAAGTTATACACATATACTGTCTTCTTTAGCTGTTACAAATGGCCAAAAATATACTTACAATTTTACATCCTGAATATCCTCAACAAATATAGTTTCGTAGGTCTGTAAATCTGAATTAGACAAGCCATGTCATTGGTTCTCAAGGTTGATTACATATTTTGAAATTGTACTGTAATTTTGAGTATATCCCAAGTGCAGTTACATCCTCCTTACTGCACTCAAAATGAAATAAACATTACATCTTTTCGATAATTGCAATGGAAAGCTTCATAATTTTACCATATTATGATCTGAAACATTCACTGACAGAAAAGAAACACGCATGCCAATGTCAACACAATTCGAAACTATTAAATTGGCAGACGCCTCTTGAATCCGATGCAAGTCACTTCATGAAGAAAAATCCAGACCATAATCAAAAGATTGCGTTGAATCGACAACAATGCCAAAACGTATTCATTCCAGATCAAATGGAAAAGTTTTTGCAATGCGTATTAATTGACAATATTACTCCAGATTTCAATTTTAAGTAGAGCAAGAGCCATTTTCTTTCGAAACTTACGTCTAGCGCGCGACCAACTTCACATTTATCTGGGCGGAGTTATGCGCTCATTAATAATGTTATGTAATGATCCATCAACGCTTATGTATTTAGTTTGGAATATGGCATACATTTAGTTACTTTATATCTTGCAGTGTATTTTTTGTTTATATATTTAAGTCTTTGGAAGAATAAGAAATAAGCATATATTAAAAAGGTTACTGTATTTGTATGGGAAAATATGAACTCGTTTTGTCGGAAGGATATACTCCACTCCCAAAGTCGTGCAGTATAACCATCCGAAAAACTCGTTCATATTATCCTATACAAATGCAGTCAGCTATAAATATTGTTCAAGGCACGTTTAGTACCTTAATGTATATTCACCCTTCAGTATCTCCATCACTAGATGTAAGTATCACAATCTTCATGTATAGCTTTAAAAAGTATAATTTTCAACAATATCTAGATCAATATCTTCATCAATAATCGTAAATACAATAATCTACAACAATAGCATTAAATATTATTATTTTCATCAGTAGTTTCAAATATAATTTAAGACAATATATGTAAATATCATAATAGTTGTAAATATAATCTAAAACAATAGCTGTAAATATAAAAGAATTAAAACAACAGCTGTACATATCATAATCTTCAACAATACCTGTAAATATCTTTATCTTCATCAATAGCTGTGTGTTATCCGTATATTCATCAATAGCTGAAAATGATTATCTTCAACAATAGAAGTAAATATCATTAATTTCGACAATAGCTGTAAATATCATTATCTTCAACAATAGAAGTAAATATCGTTAATTTCGACAATAGCTGTAAATTTCAAAATCTTCAACCAAAGATGTAAATATCGTAATCTTCAACAATAGCTGTAAGTATTATAATCTTCATTAATATTTGTAAATATCATTGTCTAATTCAATAGCTGTAAATACCATTATCTTCAACAATAGATGTAAATATTAATAATTTCAACAATAGCTGTAAATATCATAATCTTCAACCATAACTATAAATATCGTAATCTTCAACAATAGCTGAAAATATCATAATCCTCATTAATAGCTGTAAGATCATGTCTTCAACAATAGCTGTAAATGTCATATCGTTAGCTATAACAATAGCATAAATTATAATTATCTTCAACAATAGCTGTAAATAGCATCAATTTCAACAATAGCTGAAATATCATTATCTTCAATCATAGGAGTAAATATCATTAATTTCCCCAATAGATATAATACCATAAGCTACAACAATAGTTTTACAACATAATTGTTGCAACTATCATAATCTACAACAATAGCTGTAAACATCATTATCTTAAACAATAGCTGTAAATATCTTTATCTTCAACAATAACTATAAATATTATTATCTGAATCAATAGCTACAAATATCATATCTTCAACAATATATGTAAATATCATTATCTTCGTCAAAAGCTGTAATATAATTATCTTCAGCAATACCTATAAATATCATTATCTTAGTAATATCTGTAAATATCATTAATTTAAACAAAATCTGTAAATAGAATCTTCAAACAAAAGTGTAAATATCACAATCTTCAACCATAGCTGGAATATCATAATCTTCATCAATAGCTCTGTGTATCATTATGTTTATCAATAGCTGTAAATATCATTATTTTCAACAATAGCTTTAAATATTATTATCTTCATCAATAGCTCTGTGTATCATTATGTTTATCAATAGCTGTAAATATCATTATTTTCAACAATAGCTTTAAATATCATTATCTTCATCAATAGCTCTGTGTATCATTATGTTTATCAATAGCTGTAAATATCATTATTTTCAACAATAGCTTTAAATATCATAATCTTATCAATAGCTCTGTGTATCATTATATTTATCAATAGCTGTAAATATCATAATCTTCATCAATAGCTCTGTGTATCATTATGTTTATCAATAGCTGTAAATATCATTATTTTCAACAATAGCTTTAAATATCATTATCTTCATCAATAACTGTAAATGTCATATCATTAGCTACAACAATAACTGTAAATGTCATTAATTTCAATAATAGCTTTAAATATCATTATCTTCAAATATAGTTGTAAATGCCATTAATCAAAACAATAACTGTCAATGTCATTATCTTTTACCAAAGCTGTAAGCATCATTATTTGCAAATATAGCCGTATATATCATTTTCTTTAACGACAGCTGCAAAAATAATTATTATCTTCATCAACAATGGTAATTATCATAAAATTCAACAATAGCTGTAAATGTCATTATCAGCTTCAATAGCTGTAAGTATAATATGCTTCATCCATAGCTGTAATATCATCTTCATAAAAAGATGTAAATATAATAATATTCAACAATACATGTAAATATCATTACCTTCATCAGCAGCTGTGCAAATTATCTACAAAAATACCCGTCAATATCATTTTCTTCAACAAAAGCTGTAAATATCGTTAAGTTCAAGAACAGCTGTAAATACAACCAGAGCTGTAAATATCATAATTTTCAGCAATAGTTGTAAATATCATTATCTTCACCAATAGCTGTATATATGACTATCCTTGTCAAAGCCGGAACCGTCATATCATTATCTTCAAAAATAGGTGCAAATATCACTATCTTCAACAATAGCTGTAAATATCATCATCATCATCATCATCATCATCATCATCATCATCATCATCATCATCATCATCATCATCATCATCATCATCAACAACACCTGTAAATATCATTATCTACAACAATTGCTGCAAATATTATTATCTGCAACAATAGCTGTAACTATCAATAATTTCAACAATAGCTGTAAATGTAAGCTGTAAATATAATCCTCATAATAACTGTAAATATCATAATCTTCACCAATGGTTATATCTTCAACAAAAGCTGTACACATTAATTTCAACAATAGCCGTAGTTATCGCAACTTCTACAACAACTCTAAATATCTTCATCAATAGCTATAAATATTGTAATCTTCAACAGTAGTTCTAAATATCATTATCTTCTTAAACGGCTGTAAATATAATAATCTTCATGAATAGCTGCAGTATCATTATCTTTATCGATAGCTGTAAATATAACAATCTTCATCAAGAGCTGTAAATATTATAATCTTCGTTAATACCTGTATCGCTATATTCATCAACAGCGGTAAATATTATTATCTTCATAAATAGCTGTAAATATCATACTCTTCAACAAAAGCTGTATATACGAACATCATCAACAATAACAATTGTTATCAACAACAATAGCTGCAAAATATCATAATCTTCAACAAAGGCTGCAAATATCAGCAGGTGCAACAATAGCTGTAAATATCACCTTACTTTCGGCAAGAGGAAGAAAGTGGTTTGTGGTAATAATAGGAAATTTAATACCAAGTATTTACGACATATATGATTAAAAAATTTATGGAGCAGATATATTTTGACGGAATCCCGGATGAGTCATAATAAAAGTTTTAAAAAAAAACGATACTAACAGCTGTCTCGCCAGGCGCTCAGCGTAAAGAGAATAGTGTTAGGACTAGTCCGACAAGTGTCAGGATAATGTGACTGTCTGGGATATCATGTTACATGTTTGTGGCATGATACCCCAGTGCTAGACATCATTAGAAACTGACACAATGCAGACATGGTAGCGACATGACTTAAAAATGGTAAAGGTTACGTCAATAATCCAAATCAAAACAAACACACAGATATATTTTGACCGCTTCTAAATCAACAGTGACGTGTTAGCCACCCAAGCAAAACACCCGTCACTGTCAAGGTAGACCTTTTACGGGCCCCAAGAATCCCATCAAGTGCGCAAAATTGTATTGGTAGGGAGGTAAGTTCTAAGGCTTTGAGGCGGAGGGGGGGGGGAAAGCGGTAGCATTTCTTGTTACTGAACTGACCTGATCTTTGCAAAATTATCGCCATAAAGAGTCGTCAAAAATAAATACGATATATGACTTAAAACACTAGAATATGGTTTATCAGTTTTGTCCGGTAACTTTATTGCTTTTTCTTTTGCTGCCTATTCACTGATTTAAGTGAGTATAATTAGGAAACACAGTGAAAACCATCCATGCAGAATTATTAACTTCGGTCATCACAATAACTTAAATTGTTTTGATGCTTAAGTCATATATAGTATATAGAGTATATATATATATATATATATATATATATATATATATATATATATATATATATATATATATATATATATATATATATATATATATATATATATATATATATATATCTATATATATATATATATATATATATATATATATATATATATATATAGTATATATATATATATATATATATATATATATATATATATATATATAGATATATAGATATATACGCAGCCTACATTGAGATTGATAGAACTTATATATGTGATAGATTCAACTCTATCACACAGCAATAATCTTCAACGGTCTTTGGTGTACACTTTCATAGCTAGCATCTTCCTAGTATGTGCTGTCTGTTGTAGACATCAATTTAGTTAGATCCACTTTGAAGTAAGCGATAGTGTTCAGTAAATACTCTCGGTATACTGTGTGCATTATATAATCACGGTACACTCTGTACAGTAAATACCCTCACTATAATATATACAGTAAATACTCTCAGTATGCTGTGTGCAGTAAATGCTCTCAGAATACTGTGTGCAGTATATAATCACTGTATACTCTGTATAGTAAATACTCTCAATATACTGTGTGCAGTAAATACTCTCGTTATAAACACTGTACAGTAAATACTCTCAGTATAAGTGCTCTCAGTATACTGTGTAAAGTAAATACTCTATGTATGATGTGTGCAGTAAATAGTCTCGTTATACTGTGTAGAGGAAATAATCTATGTATGCTTTGAGCAGTAAATACACTCGATATACTGTGTACAGGAAACACTCACGTTATGTCTGACTTCTACAGATTGATAAATAAGCAGTAGAATCGTGACAGAGATATTGGGAATGCTCTTATTTCTATTAAGTAAAGGTCAAGGTCATTAATTGAAAGCAATACACTGATTGGTCAAACAAATTATTGCCTGATTTTATTATGGAGAATTATGAGCCATTTATGTTGAAAAGTTCTTAATCACTCTTTGGTGATTTGGTCAATCTCATCCAATCCCATACCTATTAAAATTGTAAGGGGCACGGGAGCCTCTAAGAATCTGCTATTATCATGCACTTTGCCTTTTGTTGAGAACTCTTCCTCTAATAAAAGTATGTTTTTTCCGGGAAAAGAATGCGGACTGGTTAATGTTCTTCTACATTGTGTAAATTTGTCATCAGACTTAGTGTCAAGACATGTGATAGTTGGAACAGTATCGACTTTATCCGTCTAGTGTATACATTTATTACTAGACAATGCCCTATCTGGAGATAAGGTTGTGGTTCATCTACTTGTAACTGGCAAGCCTTATTTTGGATCAGAAGTTCGATCCCATTGAAAATGAAATCTGTGATTCATACCCAGCTTGTGTAGTTGCAATATCAATGTTAAGAAAAGCTATTGAGAATGATGTTGATGAGGAAACTACTCCTTTAGATGACACCTATATTGTTCATTCGCTTAATGAGTTTATTTTGATTTTTAGCATCTATCAGTGCAAAGGGATTGATCACTGTTATCCTTATTTTGCTACTCATTCTCTTTATTTTAATCAGGCTAACAAACGATAATAATTGATTGTCGAGCAGAAACAATGAAATCCCTGCTTAATTCAGATGGCTATTAGCTAAACAAAAGCTAAAGAAGTAAATATTTGTTATTTTGTTAAAAATGCGTCCTTATGAGAAAATGGAGACGACGAATGGTCAGGGAGTTTTTAAATTGTTGGTCATATTTCTGAGTCTAAAGCATGAAACTTCCTTGACTTGTCATTTAGGCTTAATAAGACTTATCACAAGATCTTTTCGCACGTATCAAATGGTAGGAATCTGATAATACATAAGGCTCTTTTGCAACCTATTCCTGCATTGGACGAATCATTTCGCAGAACAACGGTATATTGTGTCAAGTATTAACCTAAATTCAGGTTAAAAATGAAATTAGAGTATGACAGAAATAAAAAGGAAAGGAATTTTCAGCTTGGTGATCAAGTTATATCTCTATTCTCTATACCTCAAAGGCCTCTTCTGGATAATCGTTATAGACCTTATAAAGTTAGAACGAAAGCAATAGGCTTAAATAGCATAAATAAATACTCCATGGATTTTAATATGGTAAAGGAGTATGTTAATAGAGATAACCGTGTTAATCATGCGATCTATGTGCATCTCACCTACACAAGAGGACTTAAGTGATATAATGCAATCTATCTAGTGACTTTGGGTAATCAATCTTTAGAAATCAGAAATACTGAAAGATATTGACCAGGAACTTTCACATCTTCAACAACAATAAGATAATGAACTAAAATAGCTGCAATTTAAACTTGTTTCCAGATGTTGCAACACAAACAAATAAAATCTGCCATAACGTTGAAATTATTGATTCCATGCGTGTGAACAGCATCCGTACAGAATGAACCCTCTCAACCAGGATTTTTTAAATTAAAGTAATTCCATATTTATTTGTAGAATGATTTCATAGAACCAAGTAAAAGTGACTCCAGTTCACCATTTATTTTCTTGACGAATCCAGATAATATTTTCCGCTTGTGAACTGACATTAGAAAGGTGGAAGTGTGACCAAAGATTAATTACTGCTACAAAAATATTGGAAATGCAAAATATCTCACCAAGTATGACATTCTGATATGATTCTGACAAATTCCAATGAAGGAAAGAGCAACGGAAATTTCAACAATTTTAGTCCCAGAAGGACATTGTCAATATAATATTATGTCGTTGGGGATTAAAGGTAGGCTTTGTACTTTCCAACATTTCTTGAAAATCATTACATCTAGTCTGGATTAATGTGACACTTATATAACTGATGTCTTCATCTACAACGACACGTGGAAAGAATTCTTAGAGACCATTCGGCAGTTCTTTGCTGGACTTAATTGTGCGAATGTGACAATTATTTTAAGTAAAAATGAGTTTTTTCATCCTTGTGTTACCTTTCTAAGTCAAATCGCGAGACAGGGTCAAGTTAAAGCTGTATAAGTTAAGGTGAAGGCTATTTCTACATTCCCTCTGCATGTCAGAGCAGCTGATGAGATTTTGGGGTATGGCTGAATTTTATCAGAATTTGTGCTCTATTGTTCTTCCAATGTCACCCAATTATTTACAATATATGTTGATGCAAGTGAAGATGGGATTGGTGTAGTATTTATTCAAGAAGACACGAATTTTTTAAAATGTCAAACTAATTTCAACCAGTAAAAGGCCATGCTTAAGAGTGCACCAGTTCTTTCAGCTCCAAATTTCACCCAATTTTTTAAAAATGTATGTTGATGCAAGTGAAGATGGGATTGGTGTAGTATTTATTCAAGAAGACGCGAATGGTTTAAAATATCAACTAATTTCTTAGACATTAAATGTTGTTGTTGGGTTTAACGCCATTTTTCAGCACATGATAGGCTATTCATGGCGGCCAGTATTAATGGTGGAGGAAGAAACCGGGAAATCACCGGAAAGAACCACCGACCCACGAGAAGCTACTGGCAAGCTTTCTCACATCTCCACATTTGCCGAATCCTAGACTCGAACCCACGCAGACAGAGGTGAGATGGCAGTGATCCGTAACGGACAGCGCTTTAGACCACTCGGCCACTCGGGGCCCCAGACATTAAATACGAACCAGACAAATTATTATACAATCCAGAAGGAATGTCTGCCTTTAATATTGAATGTGCAATACTTTGAAGTGTATCTTAGTGCAGCTCATTTTCCGATTATTGTATTTAATTGGCAAGATAAATAAAAATTACTAAGGTGGAGTTTGATTTTGTAGGAAGACAATATGCACATCAAAGGAAGATATAATCTAATTGCAGATACATTTTAACGTTTATAGCAGAATCCTATTGTTTATTGTATATTTTATATCGTTCAGAAGACTTCATCTTCTGTAATGTATACTCACATGAATATTTGACTAATAATCCAAAGGATGTTTTAATGTTTAAATCTTGTTTGTTTTATGAGGGGACGTGTTATGTAAATTTAATTTGTTTTATTTGTTGACCTTTCGCAGCAACTGAATATTATGTCTATCTATATTTTATACTTGGCTTTGTCCGGAATCAAGTTCATAGTGTACATGACGAGCGACATTTATTTTATAAACAGCAGAATGCCTAACAACATTTGAAAATGATCTTTGAGATGTTGAGTTAAATATGGTTAAAACCTATTTTTAATACAACGCCTACCCTATGCATTCATACATGACTAAAAAATCTGTGAAGAAAGGGTTTCAACCACCTTTATGAATCCCTCTCTTTGTAAGATGTTAAAAACGAGCTATTTTGCAAGTAAAAAATAAATGTATCTATTATGAGATGACAATCAATAAAATAGACAAGAATTTATATGAATTTTATAAGCATTCAATTAAATGCAGACAGTTTGTCAGCAAGTGGGCTTGAAGTAATGAATATAATTCTGGTTTTCAATAGATAAACGTAAATTAATATCAGAAAGTCTTTGATCCTGCTCTACCATGGCACTTTTATATTGTCAAGTTCGTCCGAAAGTATTAGAGATAAACAAATTAAACAGAAACGAGTCATTATCTTCATGAACTTTAAATAAAATCATATTAAAAAGAGAAAAAGTGAAGTATATTATTTTTAAACTGCGATATAATAAAAGGAACAATGTGATAAATAAAGTACGCAATATAAACGTTTGACTACCCATCAACACTCACTACTTGAGGTAAATATAACAAAATGTGGCCAATGAGGGTAAAACGTATGTAAACATAAAATAACTGTAAAATTTAATTTGACGCTTTGGGTATTTTAAGTCAGGCAATTACAATGATGTGCTTACAAGAAGTAACTGGCGTATTTTATAAATCGTATCTCATTGGCTTTCAAAAGACTGTATCCAATCGATCCTATACAAAATTATTTGCTTTAATATTTCAAAACAAGAAGGATATAGGCCCATAATATTATGTCCATTTTTAATCTCTGTGTGGACTAGAAGGAGCTATACATAAAATTTCTGAAATCTCATAAAACCAAAAATAGTGGGTACTTATGAGAAAATTACGACATCCCGAAGGTAGCAAAATGGCATAGTTCACTTATATGTCGTCTTTTTGGTAAATTTGTCTTGGTATATCACAGAGCGTGGAAGACACAATGTGTCTTGTATTATACCTGGATGATTCATGATTTTGAAAACATGAAACACCAGAGATTTTAAAATGGTATCTGTTATGAAAGAAGACGATACAGAAAAAGCCATGCTGGTGGTAATATTGATACAAGAAACAGGAAACAGTAAGAATGAAGATTCTATTGATACAAGAAAGACCATGGTTGTTGGTACTATTGATTCAAGAAAAGCAAGTTTTATAATACTATTGATAATCTAAACAGCATGGTAGATGAGACGCGAAACAGCATGGTTGATGAGACTATTGATACGCGAAACAGCATAGTTGATGATAGCATTGATATAAGAAACAGCAAGGTTGATGATATTCATACAAGCAGCGTTGTCAAAAAGAAATGGGTTTTAGCTGACAGTTCCTACAGTGCAAACATGCTTCATATTCAATATTATGCTGTCAATAAAACTGTATGACAATCAAAAATGTGCTGTCTTTTGCCGTTGTTTATATGTATCTCCTTCTTAAAGATAGCTAGGCAAAATTCATATTTGTTACAATTCCGGTGAACCCATAACTCACTCATCAATGTTCAGCTTTATCAGCAATAATGGTGTAATTATATATTATTTTCTTGTTCCATTGACGTGAATTAGAATGATAACATTGCAAATATATTCAGATATATTTGTTAGTATCTATATTATAACATAGAAACCATAAAGATTTTGCTTGACGCCGGCTCTCCCAAAAGCAATGCCTGTTTATCAGTCATTAATAATTCTAAACTTTAAAACTCTCCAGGAACGTTAAAGCTATTATTCATGTTGCATCGCTAGACAAACTTCAGACTGAAGTAGTTTTATATTAGATTACGTTTCATTATAAAACACAATTAAAAGAACCCATGGATAATAGATGCACTTCACAAAGCAACGTATGGTTATAAGGGTAACATGAGGAGCAGAAAATGCATTAATTGATGAAAAGTTCTGACTGCTAATTAGACTTTAGGCCAGACACAGATTACAACATCGTGTCCATACGTTTCTCCCATTTTGTTCGTAAAACGTTAAGTGCCCTTTGTTGTAGATTTATAAATGAAAGTTTCAATCAATTATTCATAACATTTCTTGCTTCAAAACATGGCATTTAGGTTTTGAATCTGAAGTGACTACCAGCACTAAATGTCTCCGTGGATTAATATTTTATTGATGGTTTACCTTTTGTTTGCTGTACCAAACCAAACGTTGAAATTCCCTGAAGCGACCACTTCTTTGATAACAAAGATCATATTATTAACTTAGTAATAACTGAGAAACGAAGGACTGAAAGCATTACAGTTGCTTAATTGACGCAAATCACTTGGTAAAGAATGTACTACTGGGAGAAACTTTTGAGTGTAAATGGATGTGATACTACATTATTTAGCACTTAAATTTATGTTATATTCCACCATGGCGCTTTCATTGATAGACAGAAAATGGTATGTTAATAAATACAGAATATTTGCTTTATTAGATGCTTGCAGTAAGGCATTTACTGCAATTGTATATGAAATTCTTAATACATAGTCTCACAACTGTAAAGATACTCGAAGAACAGTCGGGATTCCGAGACGGCTATTCTACATAAGCAGAACGTTTTTACATTGTAATCTTTAACACAAAGTAGCATTTATTTAATAATGCAGACATATGTTTACTGTCTCGATAACTGTATGTAATACTCTAGTTGTTTTGATAGTGGTGCAACGGTGATTGGAGAGGTGAAGACAAGGAGAAGCTATTGCTGCACATGCTCGGTTGATTCGCAATGGAGTTCATACTATGGAAAAAAGTGTGCTTTCATGTCATATCTTGAAGAAGAGACGACTGCTTTGACACTGGAGCAATGTATCATTCAAGACAGCGTAGTGTGAACAAATACCCCGGGTATTAGGTTTTTGTTTAGGTCATAAATTGCATATATTTGAATAATTGGAACAAATTACTTTTTCTACCTGACTGACAAATCTAGAAATAAAATGTAATATTAACAAGAAAGACAAAACAGTTTTATGTTTTGTTCAGAATCCTCTGTGAACTTATAATTCTGACAACTGATGTGGTGATGTTCAGGCTCTTGAAGTGGGTTTTTCTTTTCTCCATCTATTCCATATGCAATATAATGGTTACCAGAAACGTTTCTTAAAGTGTTTTCTGTGAATTCCACTAAATCGCTGTAGAAATAATCCCTAGTGTCTTCATACCTGTCGTTGCAGTCAAAGACTGAGCGTTCTTTTGGGGTTGTTTTCGCTACAGTACCAAGCTGGCTTCAAGTTTTATATTGCTACATCAGGATGGTCCCAGCTTTCGATTTCTATTATATCTTTAGCTAGGTTGTGTCTTAGTGTATACGATAGTTGGTTAAAGTCTCTCTGACATGGCTATTCGTGGAATAACATCACCATTTCTTCACTTGTCACCCCCTCCAACACTCCGTTGGCAAACAGCGCCACCTCATCATCTTAGTCATCTTAGAATCAATCATTAATATGTAATAATAAATCTCAAATAGAAATATCAAAGACATTTAAGTATTCCTTTAGATACATATTGAGTTCTTTGAATTGATACTGCAATTGTTAAAGATTATGGAACATTTACATCTCTGGTGCTATATATTTCTAACAGATCACCTCGCTGGACCTCATGTATTATTATTGTTATTGTTCTCCACCTTTTTGGACTTGCGCACTTTGAAACTGTGAAGTAAAGGTTTATTAAATATCGCCGACAGCATTATAATCAAGTCAACCATTTGCTATATTAGTTGTTTTTTCTTATATTTCTTGGTTAACTTTTCCACAAATGCGCACATGAACATTATATGCCTGGAGGTAAAAGATATTCCAGTTCTGTTCATCTACGTCTCTTCTTTTTGTACCATCAATATCATGAAAATAGTCTTTTGATCAACACAGCCAAATACAACGGAGTCTCTGATTCTCCCGATTGCACTGATTTCGACTTGATTCTTTACAAATGCGCCTCAAATCTTTTAAACAATATATTGATCGTCCACGTGAGATATTTTAAGTTTTCCAGTTTGAACTGGAAAATCACAATCTCGCCAAGATCGACGTCAACAACGGTCCGGCAGGTGCAGTTGGTGAAATCCGTTTAGGTGTGGAATCTGGTCATAGAGAAAACTACATATTTTCTTTGTTTTGAGCGGAAGGAAAAAAACATTTTGAAATGGAGTAGGAATGTCGAGGACGTCGGGCCGAGATACTGCTACTATACCGTATCAAACTAGTTAGTTTCACCGATTCGGAATAAAGCAGTTATGTGGTTGTATTTCTTACATATCCTTTTTTATCCACACAGTTTTAAAACAAATGTCTGTGCTTGCTTTTGGAAAAAGAAGTATAAATTTAATGCTTTATGAACGATAGCTTACAATCTTCAACCTGTACATGTATTAATATTAATAAGGTGTGCTTTACCTTTTCCATCGTATATCATAAAGTCTTCCAACATTTTCCCGCCTATCTCTAAGTTTTAAGATTGATATACGTCGGGGAAGTTATTATAATATTCCCAAGCTCCTTGAGTGGCTTTTATGTACCCGGTAATCTACATAATTACTCACACGTGGCACGTGTAGACTAATGATAGATTTTGTTTTTCAGTACGTGCTGCTTACACTAGGGTGGGGAAATATTAAAGAAAGTGTATCTACAATTTCAAACATTGACTGGCGACCACTGTGACTCTGATGTAGTCGTTGCGTATTTATTATATAGATAGTGGTGGTGGAAGATTCTCAATAGCTGCACAAATGACTTCATCAATTACTCGGTGGATGACTTTTGCGGTCAAATCAAGTTTCACTGAAATCTCTGATGCCTCTTGGATTCTAGGAATCGTCTTTGGCAAAGATTCAGCAGTCAATGAGGTTGATAGAGTAGCTTTCTTAATATCCAAGATGCGTTGCTATCGTACAAATTTGGCTCGGTGTTTCTTTTTGCTCGTGGCGCTTAATATCAGACCTAACCAAGTTTCATGAGCTGGTTAAATAGTCTGTGGAATTGTTTCTTAGAACCATTCTGCCAGATCGTCCAGACAGGTTTTGTAGACAGTAACATATCTTTGATACGTTTGCTGCCGGCTATCATATTACTGATATATTATTCGCAAGCAACTTTGTGCCATCACGACACATACTCTCCTATGATATCGCTCTCATGAGTTGACATTTTGCATGATTTTGTATTGTTAAATAGCCGTCTGAAAAGCATGCGTGAGACAAGTTCGTGTAAGAATTACTCGCCTCTAGACAAATATATTTGTACTCTCGGCCAGTCAAATTAATAGTAATGATGCAGTGAAAAAACCGGACCAATGATTCATGCGCTACGTTACAATGTTATTAGTAGTCTGGGCTTTGCATTCTCTGAAGGTCAATGACAGAACATCTGTGATTTTCTAAGTTGCAACTTTTCTTTCTCGTGATGATTTGCTGAATATTAATTTGTTAGATGTTTTCATGTTGTGTACAATGCTGCATGAAAACTCATCATGTCAATCTAACTCGAGTTTAAACACGTAATGTCACAGGTACGATCGCTGAAATTTGAGTTCGACGTGGAGTAAAGAAATTCACGTTATTACGACCTTTCAGGTCTCTCTGTGGACCTGAAAGCTACCGGTCTTAAAAATTTGTAGGTTACCAAAACGATCTTCTTATAAAACATCAAAAACTATATCGGTACAAGTCAACGTACCGAAGTAGATCTCATCCATGGCATGAATGTGATTATTATCACACTTGGAGAACGAGTTGCCAGATGGATCATCAAATGAGATTTAAAGAAGAAAAAAATGTACTAGGAATGCACTATGTGGTGGACAAAGTTATTTCGTTGGAGGTAGAATATAATATACACGAATAATAACGTGTAGTTTTCAAGCGTACTTTATCCATAATATTCCACAGTCCACACTTTTATTGAAAATATGAATCAGCTGTTGAAAAGTTACCAAGTACGACAAATGTCACCCATGGGATTCCTCGTGTATGATTATCAAAATGAGGGCTATGGTAAATTAACTACCTGCACCAATACCTAACAAAGTTCACCAGGATAATCTTTTGTTTATTTCACGTGACCATGGTTTTATGAGCACATATAGTTATGCGTTTACTATTGTAGATCTTCTCAGCCGATACAAAGAAGCTGAGACATTGACGTATAAAGATTCAAGATAGTGTCTGTATACGTTCATCAATAACATTGCCTCGGTTGATGTAAGTGGATCCATGTAAAGAATTTCTTGGAGCACTGTTGTGTTGTTAACAGAACATTATGTGCTGTATCATATTGGAAAAGGTAATGCAAATCATGACCATGCTATTATAGAACGATTTAGCCGTACACTTACCGTATGGTTATTTAGTCATGAGTACGCACAAGAATTGGTAATGAGGTCTCTGACCATGATCGCAGAGAAAGTGAAACTACTATGCTGAGGAGATTCGGCAGAAGACTGTAACCTTTATTCATAAGTCAGTTACTCAGCCGCCTGTAACAAACCCACTCAGGATAATGTTGTCCCATATTTATATGCAAAGGTGGAGTAAGAGGGCGGGCAACGTCAAGCTACTGACCCGATGTGGTCCGTAGATGCATTTACATTCTCAAATCGGACTGATTTTCCAGGACTGTCAACACGTCATCACATTACTTCCGCTAGCAAAGGTGCAGGAAAGCCACGAGAGACAATTTCAAATGAACGACTTCTACCAAGCAAATTCGAGATCAAATGCAAGTCATTTCCTCGGATACAAAACTTCAACTAATGTCTGTGTTTATGCGATATCGTATAATTCCTAAGTTGATTCAAATTCGCGCAGTGCTCTTATGCGGTGTGGTAATTCCATCGGGATATCCCTTGCTTGGTGTAAAGAAGTGACTAACGTATATTAGTAAAACGATACCCGCCTTGACTATGTTTCTCTGACCGGATCAGATTTGCTACATGTACGAATTCGAGTCTTTTCCGTAGACACTCCAAATAATGACTTGTCTGAGATCTATTGCAACTTCACACCTCTTTCTTAACGTTTTTGTCGCTACACGGTCTAACTTCAATCGAGATCATTTTTGACGCAGTCCCACATACCCTTATATTGACTATTTTTAATATTCATCCTTAAACATGCCAACAACCTTTTTGTGGGTGTTATTAAACAGTGAATAATCTTTAGGATATTCACGCTATCAAATTTATTTACTAAACAAAACTTCGGTTGAATCATCTCCGCGCACATTTCGTTGGTTTTGATGTACATTAAAAGCGAGTCTAATTCCGTGAATAACATCTTGATATTGTCTCCATATCTCGGCTCAATATTGCCGTAGTGAAACCCGTACATGAGCTGCTTAGTCCAACACAGGCGCGCCAACAAATATGATTTTTACCAAATACAGCATGGCTTTCTTGCTGTGAATTGCTACGTGTTACAAGAAATCTTAAACCAGACATTGCTTGAATTTGCTTAGTCGTTTTCAGAAATACATTCGGGAAACAAAAATGAATGAAATAACTCAGTTGATGGTTACTGTGTCTCATCAAACGTGTTCCAGTCGCAAATGTATTGATGGGATTTGTTTCGTTTGCAGCTGGTATCTTTAATGTTGCAGGGTCAGGATCACTGTATTAACGAGTGATTTTAAGATGGTCGTTACTACTTCCTAACAGATTGCTCAGGCTGCAATTCATGCTGTTGGCAATGACGCTTATTAGTGCACTCGATGCCTTTATGTACTGCTTATTTTGTCAACAGACCATGATAAATGCGAAGATTATATACTACCACAGTAGTTTGGATTTTGTTTGGATAAATTTGTAACTACATTATATGCGCTGTGTGCTAGTCATCTGTGAACATTGGTGATATGGTAGTGATCAAGAAGTTTGACTGTGTTAGAAAGCTTTGCCGGCTCGCTGAAACGTTCATGTTAAATCCAACATTAAATGACCATAGAAACTAATGAATATCTTCATTAGGTAAAATCGCATCGCTGAGCAATGTTACCAAACTTTTAATCCCTAAGTCGATTAATTTATCCAACTCTTCGGTTACGTATTTGAAAACATACAATTTTAAGCTTCTCTGACAAATCTGTATAATGAACTTGAGCGAAAGAGCGTTTAATTTTATTTCCAATGTTAAATACACTCCATTATGCTGGTACTATAATCCCATATTGGATATGCTCACAATTTCCTTTAAAATCATCTAGGCATCAATCAGTGAAATGTTGGCCAATTATTTAATATAATAAGCCTCAGTAACTATTTAATATTTAATCAATTCTTCACTTGTCCCTGCAAATCATGCACATGCATGTAACGGAAGGTAAAATCATGGGTATAGAAGTCGTTGAACTATATAAGTAAGATAATCTTTAAAGCACTTAATAAGATACTTGCTCTGATGATTTGTGCCGATTTGTAAAATCATTGTTCACGAATACCACTATTTCAGGATAATAAGGGGCTGAATAATGTCGAGATGATGCAACTACCATTAGAAAACTCGTTTGCGTGGATAAGAAACATGAAAGGTCCAAGTACAGATCCATGTAGCATACAAGCATTTGTGATCTTTTCTCGTTAATAAATGTCATTCGAAAGGTAAATCATTTCAGATACTTTCATTATTTTGCAAGTCATTTCTGCAGATTACCTGAAAACCCATATTCCTTCAGTTTATAATATGCGCCTGTGTGAAAGACGCAATTTAAAGCTTTTGATAGATTCCAGACTAGAATACAAGAATGTTGAAATTGTGAAATTGTTCCAGTAAATTACGCATACTTGGATCCAGTTCAAAGCTGAATAACGATGGAGTGACTGGGAAGGCATCATGATGATTACTTATTAAAATAAGATTTATGAACATAATTATAAATATGATTTAAAATGCATCATTCAAAACCTTTAACGACACAGCTAAGTAGGGACGATGATCCATAGCTGGAAACGTCTTGTGAGATCACTTTTTTGTAGGAATGAGAAGAATATGCGCAAGTTTACATTATTCTTTAAATTTATCTTCCTTTAACGGTGGATTCAAAATAATTTTAGTGACACGACAATCTTTTCACTATCCTTATGAGCATTCTATAACTTACGTCCAGTGGTTGTTGTTGATAGAAATGGAATTAATAACATCTGTAATTTATTTATCATAGATTGTACGTTTGTTCAGGCTTTCAAAGCATCATTTGGGGAAACATACGATATCCATACGATGTACCCCAATATTATCCGTATTTTTATCTTTGCCATACATTGTAATCTTGTTGACTTTATTTACGATTTCTTTGTATTTATTTCATTCATTTAACCCAACATGCCTAAGGGCAAATTTCTCTGCTATTTCGCTTTTCGTACTATTATCCTAAATTGGGGATCAAACAACGGTTTATCAATTAGGCGAATTGTTACAGTTTTTAATGAATACTAAATTGTGAATTCTACTTTTCTTGACGATAAATATATTAGTTGCTGCACCAATATCTATTGAGGGTTACAATATATCTCTGCAGTCAGTTCCTGTTATAAGAGCTTTGAGTTTTTTTAAATCTGCAAAGGCTTATAGGACACACAGGTTAATGGTACTAATGATTGCTATTTTAGAAGCATTATGTTCACCGTCCATTTGGATTATTGTTACACCACACTTACAACGATTCGTTTGAACATTGATTTGGTAGTATTAGCAATTCGTATACGGTTTGTCATCATATACTGGCAAAAAATCAATTTCGCAAAAATAGACGATCTGAATAAATCATCGTTATAGTCTCAAATAATATGCTTATACGCCTCACTTATGATGCCAATCTAAGTTTTAAGACTTTCCCATAATTTAGTATGAAAGTAGGTTGATATATACCCTTGCACTACGGCTATTATAGTCGTATTTAATTTATTTTGTGTGTCTGACCTTTGTCCACTTTTGAGCGTAGAGTAGGTATAACCTAACGGAAATTTATCATTTTTTAAAAGTTGTTTACTGACATTTGAATTTATTGTCTAGCCTTATTTTAAAACTTTGAATGATCAGGACGAGAAACCGTTCCGGTGGCTTAGTGGCTAGAGCGTCCGCCTCAAAATCGGGATGTCGTGGGTTCTATCAACGGTCGAGTCATACCAAAAACTTACAGAAATGTTACTAACAGCTTCCTCGCTTGGCGCTCAGCATTAAGAGGTTAGTGTTAGGACTGGTCGGCCTGGTGTCAGGATAACGTGACTGGGTGGAACATCATGCTACATGTCTTCGGCATGATGCCCCAGTGCTAGACATCACTATAAACTGCCACACTGCGGACATCGTAGCGATATGACTGAACAATTGTTAAAGCTACGTTAAAAATCATAATCATAATCTCATCTGGACGAGATCGTTTCACCTACATTGTTTTGATTTTATTGTGTCGTATGTTTTATGTACGGCTGTGGTCAACACACTTGTTCATTCCACCTTTAAATTGAGTCTGCATAATTATTCACTGTTGTGTTCAGATCATAACTTGAACAAAATCAATTATTGAAATTATGCATTAGAATAACAAATTGCTTATTAACATTTTGGACAGAAACACTAATTTGAAATTATTATGAATTCTTGTAAGACATCTTGGACTATATCATTGTGAAACATCAAGATTGTTGGAACCTCAACCTATTTAAAATGATTGGTTCGTCTGTATATTCATTATTCGGGACACTGTACTTTTGAACCTGTAATAGAACGTTACTTGGGCTTTAAGTCACAATAATGTAAGTTCATCTTAAATTTTCAGTTCGTTAGAGCAATAAGTCTGGTGTTTCTTTTAATAAACATTCTGGGGGGTTTCTGTTACTTAGTTCAGGACCCTAGAGTCATAATAACTACTTTATCAGAGGATAATTTAATCTTCATCCATAAATCTTCTGTATCATGATTTCAAAAGTTCGTATCTTTAATCCTATTGGAAACGTATACCATGAGGTCGCCTCCCTGACAATTTCAGTATTTTCTTAACGGTTCTTTCGAACCATAGAGTTTTAAGCTATTCATATGGACGCTAGAATTGTAATGTCTTTGTAACATATTCAGCTATACTTTGCACATAATTAGGTTTTTCTTTGAGACTTCTAATATTGAAATGATGCAAAGAAAATGTATTATTCTCGTCGGGATAAGAGGGAAGCATGGATTACTCTTGATAAGTGACAATACGGCAATAAAACCGTAAGTGGAAATACAGCAATGCATATTCTGAACAATGTTAATACAGACTAAGTATGGAGTTCTTTTTCGAGGTGAAATCATACTGTAAAATCCATAAGAATAGGAAATTACACTCTAATGATTGCACATGCTGATCAGCCTGTAAAAACAAATTGATGTACGAAGAAAATAAAGATCTTTAGATTCGTAGGTGTACACACACACACCACTGGATGTATACACACATAACCATACACATATACAGGCATGAATTTGTAGTTCGTGATTGGACAGATAATGTCAATAGCTGAGAAGTTGTGTAGAATAGATATTTATGCCAGCATTCGGGTATACAACATTAGTAAGACTTGGATAGCATGTGTAAAGATATTATTAGCATGGGAAAAAAAAGTCAGTCAGTCATAATGAGTGATAAGAGTTTATCCGAACTGGTCGTACGTGAAAATGTGGAAAAGCAATACATTAAAGAAATTGAAGGTTGATGTAGTGGTAGTAGAACCACTGCTAATGGCTGATTATTATGACTGATAATTGTTAACCGGAGTTTACATTGGACGCAGATTTGACAGAACCAGCATATGACAATGTAAACATATTTTAATCCATATATTTGATTATAATAAAACGTCTAATTCGGTATGTTATTTCTGATATCGCATTATCCTATTCTTGTTTGTGTTAGCTTTAACATTCGGCAGGATTATTTCATGACATTACCGTAACTATTTGGAATCAGTCAATAAAATAAAATCATGATGAACGTGGACAAATATAATTACTTTAGTTCGTTCATTTCATATATATATATATATATATATATATATATATATATATATATATATATATATATATATATATATATATATATATATATATCTCGTCACCGATTCTCCGATGCTGACATTATTAGGCACTTACATCGTCACTGATACTCCACTACTGAAACTATTAGACACTGATATTGTCGCTTATGCTCCGCCACTGACACTATTAGACAATTATATCGTCACTGACGCTCCCTTACTGACACTATTAGACACTTATATCGTCACTGACGCTTCCTTACGGACTCTATTAGTAGACACTGATGTTGTCGCTGATGCTCTCCTATTGACATTTATAGACTCAGATAAGGTCACTAATGATCCCCTACTGACATTATTAGACGTTTATATCATTACTGATGCTCCTAATTTATTGTTGATCATTGTTTTTTGTATAAAAAAAATCAAGTTCGATTCAACTCAACATCTGCATTTGTTTACGATTCTTATAAATACGTATCAAAGACAGAAGACTTAAAACAGATGTTACACAAATGTGTAATGATGGGGAACTGAAATATGTGATGCAAGAGAAACAGGAAGGAATTCAGGAATTCAAGTTGATAACGGTTTGATTTGATGATGTCATTGACTTATCACGTCTAAAGCTATCTGATTACTATAAAGCATTGGTGCATATCTAACTGTTGAGAACAGGAAACACTTTTTACATTTAAACCTTGGGGTCAGTTTCATCTTGGCTACTGCAATATCAAATGGGGAAATATGTTCAATGCATAGACGATAAAAACATAAATACTACAAAACGAGTCTTCAAAATTATCCTTCTCAATAGTACAAGGACTACATAACAATACATGAACGATTTGAAAATTGTGTCTATTTATAAATATATTTAAGAAAAACTGAATTCAGCGTTGATATTTTAAAGTTCCAATTTACAACTATGCAAATGAAATGAATAATATATGGAATAATTACGAGTACATGTGCATTTTAACCGATTCTACGCGCTATTTCTTCTAATAAATTCATTCATCCTAAGCCAAAAAGCGAATTATATGCAATTAGTTTGGCTTTCTGGGTTTCGCTACCTGACACTCTTTATATATGATGTTAAAAAGAGCTATTCTTATTTCTGAGAAGAAACAGTTGAATTAAATAATCTGAATAAATAAATTCCAGTTCAAATGAAACACTGGACACAACAATAATACAAGTGATTTTGAAAAGATCTTAAATCACGAATACATTGTATTCCAGTACCAAGACTATACACACGTCTACCTCACCTCAGATCATAGTACCCATTTTCTAAACAAAAAAATCTATTACCTAATGCAAAATGTCATTCTAAAAGGTTCCAAATCTTTACCAAGTAAAACATGGGCTATAAATAGGTCTTTTACTAAACTTATGATATACGATGTAGTAAACTACATTTAAACAAGGAAATTCATGGGGATTTTCCAAATTTCTATAATCAGATTGAGATAAACATGTTGTTTACAAAAACAAAATCAATGATTCAGGTCATGTATAAAATAAACTTGATTTTGGAATAATTCAAGTCCAATATACAATATTACATTATCAGTAGAATATAATGAATTACAAAATCTAATAAAAGTGCAAATTAAATATATTTAGCATTAGACATTCCCAGCCTAATCCCCGTTAGAATCAAGGATGTGGATGGCTGGACGTTTTGTCAGGTTACAATGCGTTACACAATAATGTACACAGCGGAAAAATGCAACTTTGTATCGGTGCTCAATTTTCTGTTTCCTTTTCTGAGGTGAAGTTTCCAGATAGCTTTTCCATCTAAATTTCTTAAATGACTATCATAGATCATGAAATGTATAATGGCAATGTAAGTATGTAATTTAATTCTTCGAATAATTTTTCATGAGTTTGTTTTTGTGTCTAAATAGCTAGTGCTTGCATTTATCGACACATTTAAGTGAAGATCAAATTGTAATAAGTTACATAGTAAATAGAGTATCCATATTTTTCTGATAGTCACATGATTAGCAGCTCTCATTCACACGATAAGCTTAGGTCTGTTAAAACAATGATTAAGGCTACAACGCAGCGCATCTATGTACAGACAGTAAAGTTAATTATAACAAGGACGAATATCACTGGTATTAGTTTGTATCATTCAAAACTATTCACAACACAAGTTTATGTGTGTCTTGTGTGGCCTTCTTTTACAGCATCAAAGTTTGCATATGTGTGAACGTGTAGCTTGCTTTAAGGTCTAAGTAAATGATCTGGACTATATTTGACAAGAGTGTAAAATCTAAGTAAATGATCTGGACTATATTTGACAAGAGTGTAAGGTTAAGTAAATGATCTGGACTATATTTGACAAGATTGTAAGGTCTAAGTAAATGATCTGGACTATATTTGACAAGAGTGTAAGGTTAAGTAAATGATCTGGACTATATTTGACAAGATTGTAAGGTCTAAGTAAATGATCTGGACTATATTTGACAAGAGTGTAAGGTCTAAGTAAATGATCTGGACTATATTTGACAAGAGTGTAAGGTCTAAGTAAATGATCTGGACTATATTTGACAAGAGTGTAAGGTCTAAGTAAATGATCTGGACTATATTTTACAAGAGTTTAAGGTCTATGGTAGGCTTGCATACCGGCTGAGTATTTCATAAAGGCTTTCAAAAGCCCTTTTTAGACATGCTTTTAATAATAAACATACGTGCCGAATGACTGTAAAATAAACTAGTTTACTGTTTCTTACATACAAATTATAATTGTCTACTCATGATCAGTCTCTGTACCCCGGGTCTGCGAGTAGTCTTAAAGCACTTGTATTTACCGATCAGAGCCATCTCAAGTCTCTCCGGAAGGGTTAGATTCTCAGGCTCGTTCAATACTGTTGTGTGAGAAAGTTGGTTGCTATTACCGGGGTTTTCTCGTGTTCTTATTCCACCAGCGATACTGGTTACATTTATAGCCTCTCGTGTGATAAAAAAAATACTTTAATCCCAAAACGTTTGGTCTTTCCAATATGCAGATTTAGCACCAAATCTTGTTAAGAAATTAGATTGTCCGTCTGCTAGAAATACTGAAATCACATGTTGGCCTTTACTTGAGGAGACTAGCTTTCACAATGAGACAACGTTAACTTCATTGCTTTCAAAGGTCAGGACTTAAAATTATTTTTGACATCTAGCTACATATTTGAACCCAAGGTGGGCGAGTGGGGTAAGCTCTAGCCTTGACATGATACTGCCATCTTGTTCTCAGTCCTCCTTAGTTCAAGTCTCGGGCTCTTACAATTTAAGTATGTGATAAATCTTCATAGAAGCTTCTTGCGTGTCAATCATTTCCGGGTTATTCCTCCACCAGTAATAATAGCCTATCATGCGCCTATCATGGTGTTAAATCCAAACACAGCTACAAAAAGTGTCTCAATAGATCTGCTTATAAGTAACTAGAGCAACCATTACATTGGATATGTCATTGCAGCAAACATATGGATTTTCATTAAATCAGAGGTAGTAAGAAATACTTTTTGAAATCGACCAGAGAGATAGCTGATTGGTCAGCTGATTAAATAATAATATATGATCTATTCCATACGTTTTCAATTTAAAAAGCAAACCTTTATGCCAGACGCGATTAAAAGCTTTGGAAACATCACAAAATAATATATCCGCATCCTGGAAAAGCAGTGCATGAGCAATGGTAGATATTTATGAACTGAAAGATTTTGGAACTTGGGCGGAAAGGGAATCAATCTTATATTTATAAAAGAGATAATTTGAATCCAAATGAGATTTTACTTTTTTACCTTATTACACAGTGAGCCAACCCTATAGAGTTTCATACTATGAAGACAAAAAATGAAAGTGACATTTAAAACACGATACAAGTGTTATTATTAAAACCTGCATTAAAAACTTATTTTCAAAGGATGGTCTTTCTTGTTGGCTAAATTTAATTACGTGCAGCACACTTTATCGTAGGAGTAGAACCTAATAAAACAAGGTACGCTATTTCTCGATTTTAAAAAAAAATTAAAAAATATTACCCCATCCTGGCAGTGATGTGATTTTTGTGAGGCTTTAACGACACGACTCCCACTATATTAAAATATCACAAAATAATAATACATCTCTCTCTCTCTCTCTCTCTCTCTCTCTCTCTCTCTCTCTCTCTCTCTCTCTCTCTCTCTCTCTCTCTCTCTCTCTCTCTCTCTCTCTCTCTCTCTTTTTTGTTGTAAAAGTAAAAGCAAAATAACGTGGCACCGTGACCATCGCATTAATGCATGATGCTCTTTGCGATGGCTTTGCAGAGGTATTGTTAGATAATATTAGAAATCTGTTTACATATTTTATTTATACACCTTTATTAAAGGATTGTTGCTTATTATAAAATAAACAAGACATATAATAGCACGTTAGCATCGAACATCTTACGGTTGATCAGAGTTGTTGTGGATGTTATCTGGCGAGCTTTGCTCTGATAGCTGTAATATCAATGGATACACTGTTCTCCATTATTATGCCTTAACTTAATGAAATTCAAATATGGTTAACTATAAGAATGTTATTAAAGTTCGATTTAATTTAACGATTTATGCTGTTTAATTTAATTAAAACGAAAGCCTAGAGAAATATCTTCAAAAATGTGTGATCTGCTTTGCGGTTCATAGTTTCCACAACTTTTTTTTGTGTCACGCCATGTTGAATTGAAATAAAATAAACAGTCAATTCTTACCAAAAAATTGTTTACTAATTGATCGAAGACTACATAATTAGTTTCATGAATGTCTTCTAGAATGTTTTTTATGTTGGAATAATAATTATTTTCTTCGAACCTGAATAGTTATTGTCATATTTAATATTTGTTTACGGTACATCAGCACGCACGTGACTTTGCAGTTCAAATTAAAGAAAAATATATTTTTTTTAAATCTTAAAGTGAATTGCACAAAATATAGGAAGTTAAATCATTCAAAATTAATGTACACATTATGTTCTAAGAACAAAATTAAAGCATAGACATTTTTTAAAAATCCATAAATTATGAAAACAATAATAGATAATTAAAGTCATTAGACTTTGATATAAATTCGTTGTATAAACATCCATAGTTTTCTCGGGTGGCACATCCTCATACAGATTTTTTTTCAAGCAACTCACGTCAGAATATTTACATCTAACGCTGTGACAATAACCCACTTTGCTTGACTTTGGCATGGTATGTATTCTGTATGAGATTCGCTCCAGCTTGAGTTAGACATGTGTGTCTGATAGGATATCGGCACAGTACCACCGCATCTGTTGGATTCGTTCAAAGCCAAGTATACCACTCTCCTATATAATATATTTGATGTTCTTAAGTTTGTTTGTGAAGATTTATTTCCATGCTTCTTGCCATGTATGTAGAACATGTTGATTTGTACTCTATTTGAAGTCAGTATATGAAATCTTCCACTCGGTAACGGCTGGTTATAAGGCAGCTTTTGCTTTCTTATTTGATCTTTTATTACATAAAATAAAATGACTAGGTAGCCAAAAGAACAGAATACGTTTCCCAGCCTGTACGAGCATAACATTTTTCTGTATTATGATGGATATTAACAGGTTGTCAGATTTATGATTCAGCAAGGCTTTTTTAATCTGGAAATTGAAGTCAAAGAGATAATGGAACATGTTTTAAAAGGTTTCAAGGTAGTTCACAGCTTTGAGTATGACAGTAATGTCTGCAATATAAACTGAGGTTTTATCCGGTAACCGTCTCCAAATGGTGCCATGTGGTGCTGCAGTTGCAGTTCCACCTTTGAATCTATCTTTTGAACAGTCTGTATAACGGCATGGCTCAGATAGGAGGCATTGATTTAATTGAATTTGCTACCAAAAAGATAGGATTTGTGGACGACGTTTTTAATTTGCAAAGGTCAAATATTATTTTGGGAAGTTTCTGTAACCACGGAGGTGGCTGGTAATACATAAATTTACCATATTTACAGCGTTAATTTTGCAGTTTCTAAGTGGGGACGATTTCGTATCACAATCGAAGAACATCAAAGAGTTTGGAATATGAGGCACCACGAATTTGATCGTTCATACCCGCAACCGTCTAAAGCGAAATTGAAGAGAGCCTGCAATTCCACCATGTCAAGATGTCAAAGATACACCAGTATCTCTGTGAATGTGGCATCTCGTTAAGTTTTATCCTGAAACACAAGCTACACAACTCATCGAGAGTCTTAGATGAATACTTGAACTGGTGTGTTGCGGCTATGGTCGTCCCAGCAGCCTCTACAACCCACATAACGGCTAAGAGTAGAGATCAATTATGCCATTAGGTTTTCAATTTGGCTTGAAAGCCTTTTTGATGATATCTCTATTTGATGATATCTCTATTTGATGATATCTTTATTTAACAAATTTGACCATTTGGTTTTTCATCAAAAATCTTACCTTGTTTTTTATCGTGTGTGATACAAAATATGAGTCATTTCGACTCGACTGATTGGTAGATTTTTTTAAAAAAAAATATGTACACTTTGTACGTTAAATTCAACCTTTGTAATTACTAAGGATATTTTAAAACATGGTACATTTGGCTGATTGTACAGGTGACTAACACATTACTGGCTTTAGGGAAGGTCCATTAATAAAACTGGTCAAAATTTGAAATGCGGTCTGGTTTTTGAGGCCGACATTTCCATAGCGCTAGTTGCAAGACACATTTTGTCACTTGCTTGACCTAAGCATCCCTACTTGAACAGAATGTGGAACGATTTCCACCCATCCACACACCAGGTGCCCGAATGTGACGTCATTGCTGCCAACTAATGGTAGCGGACGTCTTTTAACCATTGGTTGACACCTGGTGGTAAAATTGTACTGACTATGCTTGAGTGTGTGTTGGGTCCATTCCCTCTCAAGCAACAGCCCCTAGCTGGTGAAACGGCTACACCATTACTCAGTCGTCACCAGCTAGAATTAATGAACCTCTTGGGCTCATTTAAAAGCCTTCTTTGATGGCATTAAAGCCTGAGGAATGTGGCACATTTTCCTTCTCCCAGGATCATTTACCGGTAGTAGTCTGCCATGCGAACATTAACTACTGGCACATACACAATAGTGCGCACGCCAGTATAATTAAATAGTTCTGTAAAGTTCATCACAATTAGTAGAACAAAGTGTGATTTACGGATTTGCAAAGTTTAGTATTGCGACCTAAACACTATATCAAATGCCGGGTTAGATGAATTAGAAGACAGCTTGTTAGTATATAAAAGTTCTTTTGCCTCATTTTTCCCAACATATAAACTTTTTGAAGGGAAAGTTCTAAATGTACCGAGAGTTAAGTCCCTTACAGTGTTCAAATTTTCATCGTAATCAATACTTAACTTATTCTACTGATCTGCTGTAGTGGTATCTTTTCGTTTTATTAATGTCTTTCAATTTTGTTTGCATAATAAAACTATTACAGGAAACTACAAAAAGAAGTACCTTGTTGATGTCTCTCCTTCTTCAACCCAATGTTTTTTTTTAAAGCTTTCTTTTAATTTGTTTGCTCATATTATTCACCAACTTCTTTCTTTTCCCGTTAAGTACTTCAGAGTTTTCCAAAGTAACAATATCCTTGATTGTATCTCATTTATCGATAGGAAACGAAAACAAAAAGTAAAATAAAAGCATATTTGAATCAAAATTACTAGATGGTAACTATGTAATGGCATTTATCTGAGGATTACTTGCCAAAATTTCAGATCCTTACACAAGTACAAAAATATCTCCTTGTAAAACGTAACGCAAGTAATTAATGAGAGACAAATTCGCAAGGGCATATCTTCGCAAGCATCATATTACTAAATGTACTCACTGTCAGAGAGAATGTGCAGAACCTGCATGTGACACCTGCACATTTCAATCAAATCAAGAAACAGCTGTAGTGTCTAGAGCGTGAGGACATAAAACCATCAAAAATGATAAAATAGCAATAAAAGAATCACAATGATAAGCAAGTAATTCAAGCAATATAAATATCAGACACTGCACTTTGTAGAAACCACCGTATATTTTTTATCTGCTTCTCCCCATTTTTATCATTCGCTCTGATTTCTGTCAATTATACGAGAACAGTTATGTTACCGTACCACAAATGTACGATTTTTTAAAGGAAAGAAATATTCTTGCGACTTATGAAATGGCCAATTAATTTTGAGCATTCGCTTCAGGAATTTTGGCAAATGTGTTATAACCTAAGCCAATGGTGCGCGTGAAGCAAACTTGATATGGGAAAGGAAGATAGGACATGGTAACATTGCCATTTAATTGTGAAGATAAATGCAGTAATAATTATTATGGGGTTGGAAATATTTGTGCAACAAATTGTACGTCGTTCCTCTTTGTCTTGCTCTTTTGATTATCGCCTTTAACTGCAAGAATCAGACCTAAAATATATCAGTAAAAATGACTCGCAAAAACGTCATTACTGCGAACCAATTTCACTTCGAAATTGCTTCGACTTAGAATGTCTTTATCATTAATATTGCAACGGTAGTGACAATATTTCATCCACTAGTTAGGATGCTAGCAGGCCCGTCATACAAGATCTAACATATGAATAGGCTTGTTTCGTGGTTTTAGAATAGCTGAATATATGTTTCTGTACATAAGAATAAGTAGCAACAATTACGATTTTTGTAATTCCTAATTTCTGTTTATTCAGTAACCATTGTAGTACATGAAGTCGTTTTTAAGATGGCACGTTGAAATAATTTCATAGATCTTCAAATGAACTACATTGTAAGCACTGACTAATAGAAATTTATTTTATCTAACAAAAACGTCACGCTTAACTAATAAGATCGAGGTTTGATGTTCCTCGCGAATGCAAAGATTGGTAGCAGCTTGTATGTCTTATGCATATACCTAGATTCTACTTGATATCAATACATAGGGTGCATACCTTACCTTTCTATTACACTTAATGATGTCCACTTTCTTACGGTCGAGTTTAAAGTATTTTCTTCAATTTTCCTAAAGTCTTTAAAGAAGATGTAGCATACGGCTGCTAACCACTAATTTCATATAAAGTAATAAATTTCTCAGATTTTAGCAGTTGATATATTGAATCTACTCTTTAAATTAAAAAGTGAGATTTCTTTTAGATCATGCAAAAGCGACCAAACTTCCTGCATACATGCGAATTATATATAATGTATTTTATAATGAGTTAGGAAATGAACGAGCATGGCGTATAAGACGGGATAGACATCAATGAATCTACCCCAATGTTCTCCTCGGAGATGAATTTTTCATGTGTCGATTTGTCATTAAAGTAAATCAGTATGGAATGATTGATCATGAGGTAAATTTAATATGACATCATATCAATGCCAAGAGACTTAAGAACATATTACTTCAGATTACAGGATATGTGCAACTATTGAAACAAAAATCTGAGGATCGCTTTACTGCGGCTACAAGTTGACGTACTCTATGAGCTCCTAGTTCTTTATTACAACTTGGTGACTCCATTTGGGGTTACATTCATCATAATAATGGAATGATTCAGCGATATCTAGACAGCATTGAAGCAAGATATTAGCGGCAAAACACTTTCAATTTATTGTAAGACATTGAGACACACCATATCCCTGGAGCGGTCAGGTGCTCATAACGCTCCAAGAATGTCACAAAGGAACTCACAGACCAGAAACAAATGTAAACAAATTATACACATAAATTATAACTAAACCAGAACTAAGATTTTTTTAAAATAAATCCTTGACCATTGGCAAATGGTAAACTTTATTAGCCTCTCAAAACTATTATGAAAGCAGTTACAGCATAATTTGTTGTTACGTTGTAAATTTTTTCGAAGTTCATTTTCTTCACTGACGACTTTTATCTAAGTAAAATTTGCTTGTTTATTAGATCGAATATGAAATAATTCAGCTATACGATTTCTAATATACTTTCGTTGCTAGAGTGTAAATAATTTTTCTACTATACAAAGACAGTGTACATATACTGTGTTCTTGTCGCACGTAACAATGCATGACTAAATAAATAGCTAAAACAGTTCCAACGAAAACATATGAAGACAAGAATTATCATCCAAAAATCTATCAGAATTTTTTCGAATTCTCTTTATAAAATGAAAAGACTAGTATGATCTGGAGTAGTGTAATATTATGGACATCCATATTTACACATACACGAGATGATACGTTGTGTGCATACCTTTACACTTGGCCATACAATACACAAATTAATGGTTAATTCTTTATATTAACAATGACCGATGAACTATAGACATGTACTTTCATCCTGTACTTAACAACCTCATCGTGGACGTCATTATTATGAAACCACAAGAACATTAACTAATTTCAGTCATCTGCTCGAACGACGAAACAGAGGAACTGGATGTCAGCTGTTATAGCAACGGGCTCTTCCATGAAACGGATCAGTACTCCAACGAGGCTATCAGCTATGTCTGGACCGGTAAGAAGAACATCACTCAATGAGATGCCCTGAAATTAGGCATTTGAGTCAAATATCACAATGATGGGACCTATTTTCTATGGATGTACACTCCAAATGTTGGTAGATACCAATATTCTTCACCTTATTTCAGTGGAGGGCTGGTTTCGCGTGGACATTTTCAAATATTCTTTCCATGAATAGCACTAAATAGTGCTTTGTCTCTGATTTCTTTTCTAAGGTACAGCATAGCGGATCGAGTCGAGTGAACATATGTTGTTTTCATTAGGAAGTCGGCGTCTTGGCGTATGAAATGGAAACTGAGTTACCGAGCTGATTGAAATATATCCTTGAAACTTCTTATGACCATTATTTTCATGAACTCTTTGTCTTCGATCGAAAGGGACCGGTTTATCGTCGTCTTTTGTTTTGTCTATCACTGTATATACAAAACTACAGTCTAGCTGGAGTATATGGTTGATATCAGATGCAGATGCTGGTGATGACACGCCACATCGTGTGCCATGATCTTGCTCCTAATATCCGGTATCTGGTTCCATTCGATCAGCGTGGGAAATGAAACCTTTATACTTCCGTCAACATTCTTTATCACATAACTGTCTGCTCTTATTCCCCTGACTTCCATCCGTCCTGCACACGTTATGATAGTGTATGGAGAAACTTCTATTATGACCTTCTCCATAAAGCCTCGGTGCATTTGGAAGTATTGAAAGTAATCGCATTGTTTTTTTCTTCTTCCCTCATGCCTTATGTCGAATAGAAGCTTTTAGGTTCACCGATTTATGGGTATCTGGATGTAGAATGGTCGCGTTTTTATCGCTGTCACACTATGTATATTTGCCAGTCGATTGAAAATTTTTTACAATGTGATTCGTCGAAGTGCAGCATTGGAAACAGACTCCTTATTCCTTCAGCAGGATTTCGCATTCATCCAAAGGCTTATCTCTAAAACCACGACATTTCTTAAGGGGGTGAGGCTTCTTTTGCAATGGGCGTTGTTAGTTTGGATCTTCGATCTTGCAGCTTTAAGTGGTAGTATGTGTAGGCATAGTGGACGTAGTACTAGACACGTCTGTCTTGTGTACTGAGATAGATGTTCTTATGTTACCGTATCTCGGAGTTGCTTTATCAGACTTCAAAGACATTTAATTCGATTAGTCTGATGCACTGAATATGAAGATCGTTCATGTTTTAGCATGATCATATTTAACTCTTGAAAAGAATGAGAAGTGTGAATGAGACCTTATTTTCCTTCTTATATCTTGACCCTTGCGACATCCAGTTTAATGCAAACTGTGATGCAGCTTTTCTACGATTGGGTTTATTCTACGAGTGGTTTCTGAATAACTGAAACCTGGTTGGTGTGTATTTGCTTTGGCCAATTCAATTTCCAACGAACAGATCTCCAAATTCTTGTAGCTTATGATCGTCATTGCTAGAAATCTTTGGAAGTTTCTCTATTGCTTTGAATAGCGAATTCTCAATGACCTTTGGGCGGCCATAACAATCATTCAGTCTATCCCATACTATCTTCGGTCCTATTACAAAGTTATTCATATATAAATGTTTTACCCTCTTCACGTGTTTTGCGGGCTAATTTCCCATCCATTTTTACAATAAATCAAGTTCATAACTTGCATAAATATTCAAACCTTTGATGAAGTTTGTGAATATAGATTTATATTGTCTCTACTTCTCTGGACGGTCCTCAAACTTGAAGAGCACTATGTTTACGTGTTCACGACAAACCAAATATTTCGCCAAATCATTCACATTGACGTGCTAAACGTGAGACACGTGCGCAGTGCCATCGATAGGCGAAGAAATATTGAATGATGGGTTCCTGAGTGGTTGATCGGTTGCTTCTGGTCAATAAGAGGTGTGAGTGTTGTACTCAACGAACGTTGTTGACGGCGACGATATTGTTAAGCCTTGAATCTGAATGACGTAATGTATTTGAATGTCATTCTGTAGTAGTGTGTCTGTGTGCGCATGTCTGGAATGTAAGGCTGACCTAGTGCATCTATGGGCTTGTAAACGTACTGATCATTAGGATGGTGACTGGCACGCATGGTAAAGTGTGGGTAATACCGGTTCCCATCATGAGGATATATCTTTTCTTCATATGAGAGCTGCTATGTTTTGGCATGTGTTTTTTCGTGTAATCAGGAGGAGATAATAAGCTGGTGTGATGGTGTATTGGCGTAGCAGATAGCCCCTGCTACGCTAGCCTGGTCTGAGAGCTCTTGACTGACAATCCTATTATGGTTTTCCCCGGTGTCTTGCTCTACAGCTGCTTTAAGACCTAGGTCTGGGTATCAGCTTCAGCTGCTTCCTTCTCCTGATATACTGTATTTAAACTGACCTCCAGTTCTAACCTTCTTCATGTAGCGATAGCGGCTGTCACTTGTTCTGCTTCCTCGATACGGGCTCTATCTAATTTAATGTTTGCTTCCCTTTCATTATATGTGACGCGCCCTCATGCAGCCTTTGCATCAGCAAGCTTTCTGGTAACAAGAACACTAGTTGCTGATATGTTTGACGTCATCGAGATTATAGATTTTGCGACATCTCTAAAGGAACCTGAGCAGTGAAATACCATTTCCGTCCTTGACGTGGCTAAAGGTCTAAAGCGTATCCGCACGATAACGTGTTTGCTGTAGTTGAGCCCGCCGAGTTCTATATCTTTTTACTATTATGTTCTCGTCGAACGTACAGCTGCACGAGTAAACAGTTCCAACGAAAACATAGACAAAGACAAGACTGAACATCCGAATCTAACAGAAGTTTCTCAGATTCTCTATATAAAATGAACAGTCTGTAATACGATCGAGAGCAGTGTAAAACTGAACGAAAACAAAAGGAAATACAATGTTCATTACACCTCTGAATACTGAGGGCATGCATATTTACACATTCATATGTAGTGTATATACATTTAAACGTGACCATGAAATATACAAATCTATGCATAATTTTATTCATTAAGAATGACTTTTTAATACTGACATAGAAGCTGAAATTAACCATCAAAAGAAGCTACAAATGTTACAACGCAATGCTTTGAATGGAACACTTCATAATTGAATATGAAACTTCACATTTGAATGGTTTTCTCAAGAATGTGTTTGCATGCTATAAGAAATTCACTATTAAAACTGCATTATACAAACCTTACTATGTTTGTAATTATATCTAAGATTCTAGTGTAACCACATTAATAATTACTCACAGATATAGTTTTCAATGGCGGCATTGAGAGCGGATTGAACAAGAAAACGATAGAGCTCTACAAAGAACTCCCTCCTTTAGAAAAAATGTCTGATTGAACCACGAGCGTGCCACTAGCGATAATTTGACTTTAACTCTTAAAACCAGAAAGCATACTCTGGACACCAGATGGCGTAACAAAATAATTAAAACAAAACATTGTATAAGACAGAACAAAATAAGTATTCCAATGTGTAGTTAGTGACAATGGAGAAATCAATTACAATTTCTTCCAAATGAATGGTGGACTATATATTTATATTTATACAGGTTCTTCTAAAAATTGATTTATGCAATCCTGGGAGTAAATTCAATTGTAGCATAATATACTAGGAATTAGAATGTATTGTTTTATTCGGCATTTGTCTGTAGTTAAACGGATGCAATTTATCTAGCTTTAATAACTATGTGTTTCACACGTTGTTTATTTTTTTATTGTGTTTGTTTTTCAGAGTGGTTTCATGTAGAAGGGATCAATTGTATATACGAAATTTCATTAGCTTATAAATTTTGATTATGTTCAGTGCTTTGTGTCAGTGTGGATTTGGCACAAAGACGCTCAGCGCCAAGCGATGTTTAAACAATTATGACGCAGTATCAGTTTTACGCTTGAGACAATGAACAAGATACTGAAACAGCGAGATTGCCACCTATTGATTAATAGATCTTGTTGCCAAAATCACACTTGCAGTAAATTGTACTATCTAAAACCCTTACTGATCTTTTTTGAACGTCCAAACTGTAGCTTTTTCAATTTCTGAAAACCTTTCTAAATTGTATGCCAAATTTTCTAAATGTTCTGCCAAGTGTTGTAAATGGTCTGCCAAGTTTTCTAAATTGTTCAAATATATGTTGATCTTTTGGCTTTTGTGAAGTATCATTTTCATTCATTTTTGTGCTAACCATAGATTAAATTTGTTTTCTCTCTTCCTCGGCATTTTTTAATATTTTTTTTAAAATTTGAAGTTAATATAAAATTGAGTCGGAACTAAGATCACTTGCAAGATAACTAGCAAGTTTAATTTGAGTAGTTCAAATTAAACTGTAAGTTAAATCGGATATGAAAGCAATGATATTCCGAGTGCAAAATAAAACAATATGGTTATTGTATAACCTTTTATAACACTCCCATGAGAAATACATGTTGTTATCGCCATTTTTCAGCACACGATAGGCTATTCATGGCTGCCAGTATTACTGGTGGAGGAAGAAACCGGGAAATCACCGGAAAGAACCACCGACCCACGAGAAGCTACTGGCAAACTTTCTCACATATCCACATTCGCCGAATCCTAGACTCGAACCAACGCAGACAGCGGTGAGATGGCATTGATCCGTAACGGACAGCGCTTTAGACCACTAGGCCACTCGGGGCCCCCTGAGAAATATATGAGAGGACATAAACAATATAAACAATAAGAAATATTTTAAAAAATGGATAGAACAAAACAGGAATTACGTAAATTATTAAAAACAGGCAGATAAGAAAGATAATAAGCACAATTGGCAACGAAAATTTTATTTACAATGAGGGACAATATTAACTCAGATGCATCCAAAATTGTTTTCATTTTCATAATGCATATGTTCATTTTTAACATAGATGGTTAAATTCTATAACCGTTACGCCTGAGTGAGTTTGGGATGATGATACAAACATGCATCATTTCATTCCGTATTCGTTGTTCTACGAAACTATTTTTTTGCGCAAACATTAGAGTCAATTTTCGATTATGTGTGTTCATTTCATGATAAATTTGATGTTCAACGTTTTTAAATTGTCAATTTTCATCAAGTCGTACGATAATTAAAGCATAATTTAACATCCAAGAGTGGTCCACTTTCACCTTTGAATCTGACGTGTACATTTAAATCTTGTCACAAGGATTTTATCTGAGTTATAATTGCGTTCAGTTGGTGTTGATATCTGAAAACTTTGTTAACAATGACGGAGGTCTAGAGACAGACTGTGCAATAAATCTTCACTTGTGAATTTGTGTACCTAAACTGCAGACTACATTGCTTCTGAGGCTTTAGTTTATGTTAGCAATACTTCCATTTATTATTCCATTACTACTTTCAAGTAAGAATAAAGCCCACCTAGTTGGTTTACCTGCACTGAAATTGCTCATTAAAATAGTTGTTCTGTTATTTAACATTCCTGTACCACCATCATAATGCACGAATGTATTGGTTCTCTGTTGACAATTTTTTTCTTTTGAAACAAATAAATCTGTTCATCCCAACGTTATTTATGACTTTTCTTATTCTTCGCCTATGTGTCTCCAGTCATGGTGTGTTGGATTGTTAAAACGGCTGTAATAATAAATTGTTGCAATTTTATGCTGCTTGGATTTAATCTTGTCATGGATATCTGAATCATGTATTTAATTTACAATCGGGCTTTATTTAAGTCATTTGGATTATGATATCTATATTTTAAATTCTTAAATTCAGTAGCTGAATAATACAATAGGAAAACTTTAAAATGTCAGTGCCTTTTGGATTATACAAATCTATTAAAACATTTGAATATTTAAATAATTTTATCGGATAATGTTAATTGACATTCAGAGCAATGATTTTTCAGTGGTGCTAGCAGATCAATACCTAAACACATTATAATTTCACTCGGCATACCTTTGGATTCTTTCCGGATTGATGTTAAATTGATAATACAATTTAGGATAACATTGTAAGAATTCATATACTGTAAAATAAGACTAATCTTTCACTTTTTTGATTATTTATTTTAGGAAAATAGCTCTATATTTAAAAAACTTGAATTCTTGTCGGGGTTTTACCTTGTCGTGCTGCTTAATTTAAGCCCCTAGACGTACAACTCTGTACTCACCAATCAGAGTAATCTACTGATGAAGTAGGTGCTAAGCTGTAAACTTATTTAACTGATTATGGAACACTGTTGTTCATCAACTGCAAATTGGTAATTTCGCATGATGACGTTTCCACCAACAAGACAAAGGCTTATCCCATATTAACTAATTTTTATGTTAATTCTTGTAACAAGGATTTATAGTTGTGTTAAAGCATTGTCTCCAGAAAGAAATGTATTATTACGTGTTTGATTACACGACTGCTTTAGCATGCTGGGGGAAAAGAATACAATCAAATTCGTATGTTCCCTTGACTGCATGAACATTTATATGGTTTTCATTTTGCTCACAACCTCATAAATCACATTTCATTTACTGATGATGTTTTCGGATGAAATTCATTTTTCATTCTAGTTTTGTAAAAAAATCAATGGTTTGCGTGTAACGCCTTTATACTCAATGCTATATTTTTTCAACAGCTGTCAAATATTACAAACTTGTTATTTGTGACAAAATCGTTAACCTTCCAACCATTTTACATTTTTTAAATACAACAATTCTTGGCCTCTTCTTCGGTCCTCTCTGGAGAGAGTTATCCTTGGAAAGTCGTTTCCGATGGAGTTGTTATATTGCACAGAGTTTTCGGGTTCCCAACTTCAAACGAATCAACACATTCTTTTCATTTCACTGTTAGGTATTTTTCTGTGTTTTCTTCAACAGCATATTTTCAACTTTGCATATGCCATCTTATTTATTGTATGCCTTTAATAACTCTAATGATTTGCCCGAGTTTAAATAATTCATGAGTAAGGTTAGAAAAGTAACCATTTTCAAACATTTCATTTCGAGCGATATTTGGACGTACATTCCAACCTAAAGGTACACCTGATACATATTTTTAATATTTAATAGTTTGTCAAATTGTGTGTATATATATATATATATATATATATATATATATATATATATATATATATATATATATATATATATATATATATATATATATATATATATATGTGTGTGTGTGTGTGTGTGTGTGTGTGTGTGTGTGTATGTATGTGTGTCTGTAATTATTGTATATTGGTTTTAAACAATTTAAGAGGTTATCACATGTTACTTTATATATTTTCGGACATAAATCTGTAGATTCACCGCACCAAATAGGCAATGTATTCTTTGTTTTATTGCACATTGCTAATCCTTCTGCTGTCAGCGTTGATGTTCGGTTCGTTATCTCAGTGTTATTATCACTAATATAACTTCCATTGGAGTAGATGTTTTATGTTTAAAAATAGAAAATTAATTACATCCTCTTCGTTATGCTTCAACATAACTGATTTGCTTTGTCTAGGTCAAAACTTGTAAACATATAGGGTTGGTCGTGTGTTAAACTCGTAAGATATGTCCACTAAATATCTGAAAACTGTTGACGCCAGTACAATGCCAGTTTGTGTAATTTTTTACGATGTTTATGGAACTTTAACTTATTGACTTCGTCAGCTGCCCTCCTATAATGGTTGGTCAAGTAATGCTTTATTGGTTGACAAATGTTTATAACTGTTTAAGAATATTAGGAGTAATTAATATATTGAACAAAGTTAGAACTAAATATTTAAAGGTTTTGTTGATGTATTTTTTAATTCACATATCTGCTATATGCAAAAAAATATACTATTTAAATTTCACTCTACGTCAGTTCCATTAATCTCTCAACTGCCAATGAGTCACATGAGATATGTTTATTTCGGGTAAGTGGTTAAAGCGTCCGACACGGATGCGGAAGATCGCGGGTTCTAACTCCGGCCGATTCATACCAAAGGCTTATAAAAATGTTACTAGCAGCTACATCCATTAGCATTAAGAGGTTAGTTTATATTTACCGACTTTAACCAAATTCTTTAGTCAGAATTTGCCTCGAGAGAAGACAGTTTAACTCCGTGCGTAATCTAAAAGATAGTGTTTCCTTAGTTAATAGGTAAAGAGGCCAGATAGCTGTCTTGAGAGGAAAAGGACGCACTATTATGTAGAAAAGAAACAGCATTAAGGTAAGCAATTTTACTTTCCATGTAATTTGTGTTTTATTTGCTTGTTTTATGCAAATATGTTTGGTATGATTGATTTATATGTATCGTTTATTCAATTTTATAGAAATATGTTGATATACTAGAAATGTATGCAGTTTATTTCTTTAATTTTAAAGTTATTAGTTCATTGATAGAATTGACGAATTGCATATAATCCAAATATTTAAATTTGTATTATTTCATGGGCATTTATGGTGTAATCCAATTATTCAAATATGTAGAATTTCGTATGGTTACATAAAATAATTTCCTTCGTCTCTAGGATGATACTGGTTATCGTGAGTTAATGATGATTGCATATTTATTGATTTTGTAATCCTTAAACGATCTTGCAGGTTATTGGTTTCTGCAAACTAAAATTTAGTAAATTTTATTCGATAGTAATAAAGAATTTATTTTATTGAGCGAAACTGACTAGCTAGGTATACGAGGTCGTATGATAACGTATGAAGATATGCATGGCAAAGTTGATGTAAACACAGCACGTGTTAATTTCTAGTCATCAGTCACATGGAGCGAGGGCGATAAACTGTTCGATTAAGGTCAGACTTGGTATATTGCAAGCTTATTTGTAACTAGAGATGACGATTGTACCATACCTCACCTCAAATACAGTAATTTTGTATGGACCGTTAATTGATAACGTCATCGGAAATCAGAATGTACGCAGTACAAATAGATATTTACGTTTCTGAATAACGAAATCTATTGGATTATATATATATATATATATATATATATATATATATATATATATATATATATATATATATATATATATATATATATATATATATACAATACTATCATACAGGTTATAATACGAATTTAATTTCTCTAACCTGTATGATAGTATTGTTTGTATGAAACTATTATATCTGCCCACTATTATCAAAATTCTACTACAGAATCCAGGGATAGCACAGTCTGTTCTGTCTGGTGTATATATATATATATATATATATATATATATATATATATATATATATATATATATATATATATATATATATATATATATATATATAGAATGTATGCAGTGGCGATAGCTATTTACATTTATATATATATATATATATATATATATATATATATATATATATATATATATATATATATATATATATATATAGATAGATAGATAGATAGATAGATAGATAGATAGATAGATAGATAGATAGATAGATAGATAGATAGATAGATAGATAGATAGATAGATAGATAGATAGATAGATAGATAGATAGATAGATAGATAGATAGATAGATAGATAGGTGCTGAAACACATAGAGCTGTCGTCGTAATTTTGTGATATAAGGGAACAGCTTTCCGAATCCTTCCCCGAGTACCCCAATGAGGACAGTCCAAGAGGCAAGTCCGCAAAAAGAGAGATCGGAATAGAAGAGTTAGATGAAGAACTAAGCATGATTGTTAGACGTAGGATTCACAAAATCAATAGAAGAAAGACGCAGGTGATGCAAGTCAGGCGTGGACATTGTACTCTTTTCCTAACTCGCTACTATGATGAACGAATCTGTAAATTGAACACTGCTATTAATTTCCGTTAATGTAAATATGTTGGATTAAAATTGTAATGTTTACTTTATGTATTAACTAATTAAAATTATATTATTTTTGTTATTTAAGGGGGCTAGTATTTGTTTATTTTCTCTAAATAATCTCTCTCAGTTCTCTGTCAATGTTGTATCTGCCCACTTACACTGGGCAATAACATCGAGGAAGGTCATCCTTTAGATAACAAACTCCAAATAAGGGAGGGTCAGCCACACTTCCATATGTACATATATATAACGTATCATATTTTCCTGGTTCTCTAAGACTTTTGAAAACGGTGAACTGAGTGTGAAGTGTGAATCTACATTAACAGCTCTAACGTGGACTACGACATGTGAAAGAAGACGTTAAAAGGCACAAAATAATATATGAGTTAGAAGAATAACAATACAGACCAAGAAAATTAGTTTGGAATACCATTGTGACTAATTATTGAATGCAAAGAATTTACTCAAATCATATATTTTCTTGAAACAAAATACCATTCCCTCCATATGTTCTAAGAACATTTAAATCATCTGTGAAATAGTAATATTCATCATTTTGATTGATATAATACATTAGAATGTATTCGTGAATATACTTTAAACAATTACGTATTTTAACAATTGGTGAATTAATTAAGTTTTACAGTAGAGTTTTCTTGGGATTGGAAATTTTAGTCGTTGAAAAAGTAAAATGCTCCATAATCTGATTGGTACTAGGTTCCTACTGAGTCCAATATACGCTTTGTTACTTTTATATTTAGCTTCTGACTTCGGTGCGACATGCCACAAATTCGAATGCTATAGGACCTTGCGACTTCATTATCATTGCAAACAGCTGAAAGAATGTTAAATATAAAGGCAGATATTTCATTGGGTTTTATGTTCCAGTAGCACAGCGTGATTCTGAAGTTCGAGTGACTTATGTCCAACAAATTGTCGTAAAGTATAGATTGACTAGAGTCCAGTTAGGTAGAATGTCCATGATGGATACACCGGTATACATAGGCGGTCGTGCCTCTTCCATTACATGAACGGCAAAAGGACTTTCGATTGTTTAAACAAAAATACTGGCTTTTGCGCGTGACTCTTCGTCGACATTTCTTACTTGAAAACAGTCGCAATGATGAAGGATCTAGCAAGCATCCTTGGGTTTTATGTATCGGTTGGTATTTCAGATTTAATACAACAGGTTTATGACATTAAAGAATTCCGCTTAAGAACAGGCTGATACGGAATTGACAGTCATGTGTCGCAGTCAAAATAGCAATGTTAATAAATTGTCTGCCTCATAAGCAATAAAGTCGTACACAATTATATGCACAACTGAGATAAAGGATAAAATTATTTAAGTATACATTTTTGCGCAATATCCAATCTTGTATCAGCTTTTGTTCAATCTGTTACTGTTACTTTTTGTTTTTATTAACGCTTCAGCTTATGTTCAATCTACTACTACACAATAACATCATATCGATATAACTGGCAGCTTGGATGACTTCTTCAGAATTACGTTTTTAATTCTTGAGCTCTTAGATTTGTTGAGGACCCAACATTACTTTCGATTAAATTCCTCAGAAGATGTTTGCAATTAATCTCAGAGAGAGAGAGAGAGAGAGAGAGAGAGAGAGAGAGAGAGAGAGAGAGAGAGTACAACTAAACCCCAAATGCAACTATAGTAATGTACAACTACTTACCCATATCCACTTGTATACTTTAAATCCACTGTAACACAGTGCAACTGATTTATCCTATATCCGCCATAGTATAGTACAACTATTATACACAATATCGACTACATAACAACGGCAAAACACCATTTGTGATAAGCTTAACAGCTTTCATAAATGCTATATGAATATTAAATATATTAGACATAAATCACGGAATCAAGATATAACGTGTATTTGTTTTCAAGATCAGATAGAATAAAGGAATTGTCAAATCTAGTTGTGTTACAATACGATCATATCCAATTGTGGTAAGGTATGGTCTAACCTAGTTTTGCTAAGGAAGGGTAAATCTGGTAGTGTTATGGTATGGTCATCATTCGTAAGCTTTCAGCTCGTTCTTTCTAACAAACCATATATATGCCAAATGTGAAATAAATTGGAAATCGTTCATAAACAGTCAGCTATTTTCGAGTAAACTGTTAGATGGCTTAAGTTGATATAAATTGAAAATTATTCATAAGGTGGAAACGACTGCAGAAATTTTGCAAACTACTGCAAACATAATATTTCGTTGACTTTTGGGATTCCTAGCAACACCTAACATTGTCAAGTGTAAAGTATCGTTTCGGTCTTTTATGCCGGTTTAAATGATCGATATTCTGAGTTTTCAGAGCAAGCCGAAGAAAAATTTTTAAGATATCTTAGCTGCCTTACAATTGTTTATACAAGTATCAATAAACTATGGAAACAAATTAAACAGGAAAAAAGAATAGTAATTACACAGAATTTAAATAATGGATATTGTAAACTAAACTATTTACAAATTACACTAGCAATCTAGAAAAATACATCAATAAAGAAAATATTGCAGGCCGCATACATGATCACTGGCAGTATGACATTTTGAAAAATACAACAGGAATACAAATATATCTTGATAATGACACATATATCAAAATATGTTTATGCTAAGATAGTCAAAACGGAAAAGGAGGTGATCAAGACGCTTTCGGCTTTCAGTGACATCGTTAAAGAAAAAAATTCCTGAAAGCATGCCCATTAAAGCACATACTGTAAGAGAGTTTTGGGAACGAAAAACATTGAGAACTTTTCAACTTATTAAAATCTACAGAATATATAGTAAAAATGATTAACATAACTCTAAAGTCTATAAAGTGGATATAATTCATCCCAAAAAGAATCGGATAAATTTTATATTTTTTGCTACGGTATTTCATGGTACCAATGATATTATTCAGACATCGGTAGACATGATCCCGGTCATAACAAGCAAGTATTACAGAACCATCGTCTTATAAAAGTAATAGAAAAAAAATCCAAAGAAAAAAACAACAAGATTTGTAAACTTAAGTTGAATACAAAATGACAAATGTCAAACGAACTTCCGACATCGCAAATTATATCTCAAATAATCCTTGAATTTCTAACGAAGGTCCTATTATTTAAAGTTCTGAATAAACTTTAGTGATATTCCGAAATAAATCCAATACTGGAAGCGTTAATGTGCCTTCAGGGACTTGTGTTGTAATGATGTACATACCGTCTTTTGCTTATTCACAAAAATACAATCCCAGAATATATCCTCATTTGAAATTTCAGTATGAATCCAAGTCTCTATATCCAAGAAATTTATATTTTAGTGAGTTGTATTTCCAGAGAAGAATCACTTAACTTAAAACATTTGAATAGACTACAGAACAAATGAAATACCAGACAGAGAAATAATGTAACTTATTATATGCTCATTTTTTCCGTTAACTTTACATGACAGAATAGTTCAATATCCAGCGATATTGAACACCTTCATATTGCACCCCCACATGACTGATGCACGTAAATAAAGAACTACTTTCTATAGTAAACAAACAATGGACGCAGACGCCAGTACTTTAGCTTTATTGTGTTTGTCGGTGGATGAAGTAAACCAACTGTTTGAACCATTTGAAAGTAGAGATGACAAAGTTGAGTATGTGGATGAATTCATAGAATCACAGAAAAAAGTTTCAACGAAGCTGGCGACTGAACGTGATATCAGAAATGTTCAGCGATGGCTGCATGAAAACAAACCTGAGACGCGCCGCATTGAAAATATCATTCCAAAACATTGTTGAAATCGAAATCACATTCCATAGTAGACTGTACGGAACTCCGCAAGAAATGAATCTGTTGTTCATAAAAAATAAACAATATTGAAACCAACATCTTCTTAAGAATTTAAGTTTAAAAACTTTCATTACGTATTTCCAAATACTGTTACACATCTGTGTACTATAATATGTAGGCCTATAAAATCCAGACTACATTGTTGAAATCGAAATCACATTCCATAGTAGACTGTACGGAAATCCGCAAGAAATGAATCTGTTGTTCACAAAAAAACAATATTGAAACCAGCATCTTCTTAAGAATTTATGTTTAAAAACATTCATATTTTTCCAGCTTACGATTCTAATCTATCCATGGCAGAACAGAAACAGATATGCAGATTGTTGTCATCGCCAGTCCCTGAAGTCACACGTACATTGTGCGGAAAACACACAGAAGGAGATAATCAGAATTTGGTTGTATTGACAGAAAAACAAAATCTCTTAATTCCTGACCAGCTGGAAACTTTGTTCAATGGCGCAGTCATTCATAATATGACTTTAAATTTCAATTTCAGATAGACCAAAATGGGATTTCTTTTTTAAATGAGTGAGCGCACGGTACGCTATGAAGTCAAAAGGTCGATGGGCAGAGCTATATGCGCATAAATACTGTTATTGTGTATTGAAGGAGAATCTACGATTGTCAACTTATTTATTTTAATAATAAAATAATAAATTTTATTATTAAATATATCTGGCTGTGAATTTTATTATAAAGTCTTTGGTAATGAAACAAAAATGAGCATATAATAAAAAGGTTACAGCATTTGAATAGGAAAATATGAACTCGGTTTTCGGATGAATATACTGCACTCCCAAGGTCGTGCAGTATAGCCATCCGAAAAACTCGTTCATATCTTCCCATACAAATGCAGTAACCTAATGTAACTGACTGACTCTACTCAGATCTTAAAGCTCGAATAAATAAGTATTTTAGTAACACGATTAGCTTTTCTAATAAAAACTATTACCTAATGAAAAATTTCATTCAGGAAGGTTTCAAACGTTTGTAGGATAAAATCGTAGCAAATTATAAGGTCTGTTATCCAGATTATAATAATGACAATAAAATACACAATAACCTTGACTCTGACAAATATAAATATTTCATTTGTATTAATAATAATCGTAACATTAATATCATGCTTATAGAGAAATTATGTTAACTACGCATTAGATGTTTACAGATTATAAAATATTACAGATTCCTATAAGGTAGAAAATAAAAAATTTATTTTAGAGAAGGTGAGGTCCAAATACAATTATCAATAGCACCAAAAGAATAAAAACAAATGAAAAACTAATAAACAATGCAAAATAAATATACATAACACGAAGACGAAAATAGGTGAAAGATATAGATCAGAGTATCAGTAATTTGCAAAATATAGGTTTTATCTCAAGTCAGCATGACAAAGTTAAAATATTTGAAAACAAAGCTCAAGAAAATGATTCAGAATAAAACTGAGTTAAAATTTTTGAAATATATGTTATCATAATCTAATTCTCAATTGTAGATATTGCATATAATTAAGGCAATTTCAGAACTTAATATGTTGTGTGTAACTGGTTTCATGAAAAACACAACGCACAGTATATATTATCAAATTTCTCGAAGAAAACTATTTATATAGTCTTTTTAGTGTTGTCTTTTTCAGATTCACACACTGCTGGCTTAATTAAGTCACCAAGATGATTACAACTTCTTAATGTTCGTAAGGCACCTGACCAGCAGAACTGTAAAAGTGCTCGACGACCAATGAATGTGCCTAAAAGATCTATAATATAATCAGGCATGTAGCTGTTGCCATTAAGTGATGTCATTAGTTAATACAATTGAAGACCTCCTCAGTAACAAAGGCAGTTAACGTTTTTCTCTTTCTCGTAAACATGTATCCTTTTAGTTAAAAGATACTTTAAGTGTCTTTACTCCTTTCTCTCTCTCTCTCTCTCTCTCTCTCTCTCTCTCTCTCTCTCTCTCTCTCTCTCTCTCTCTCTCTCTCTCTCTCTCTCTCTCTCTCTCTCTCTCTCTCTCTCTCTCTCTTGGATGTATTAGTGTGCAGTTGAACCGTCTCCATTATTGTTCAGATTTAGATAAATAATGTGACTGGGTGGAATATCATGCAAAATATCTGCGGCATGATGCCGCAATGCAAGACATCACTATAAAATGGCATACTGCAGACACCGTAGCTATATGAGTGCAAGCTTTCAATGTTAATGGTACCGTTTCAGTGCCTTGTATGGGTCAGCTTTTGTTTAATCTTTTTATCTATGTTTTTCATGTACTCTGCTTACATCTCTCCACTTTTACATGTTCTCTTTGGCGCCTCTCTATTGTTGTGCCATTTCTTTTTCGGCCTTTTGAGCACACATCATGAACAATATTGTTTTATAGCATCTACATAATTTTTGAACAGGTCTTGAAAGCTATTTCTTTACTGACTCAGATATATTTCAAATTAGTTTTGACAAAGCAAAAAGCATGTCATGGCATCTTGCAAAGAAATTTGCTTCAACTTCTTGCGTCTGTTCATCTATCTTACAACTTTCTTTATCAGCTCAAAGGAGTACAACAAAATAAAACAATGTCAGCACAGAACCTGAAAAGGTAACTTTACAAAGAGTTTAAAAAGACAAAACTTGAAGATGTTCACAGGAATTCGAGATAGCAACAGATGAACTTTTAACGAAAAGACAAAAGTCTAAAATGTCTTAACATACCGCAAGCTCACAATGAGAATTATATGAACGACCTAAAGTAACACACTTTATTTTTGATAGGTGGAGTTCTAGCGCCATTTAAGCATCTTGATCATTTGGTCTAAACATACTTTACATATTATTTCCCCCCACAGGCGAGATTTTCAGGATAGACAATAGCATACCAGAGAAAATATGTTGGACTTCCTAATTAACAATCAGCGAAACAACATCAAAAGATAAGACCATGTCAATCTCTACCAAGCTCAACTCAATGCCAAAAATGCTTCAGCGAGTCCATTAATTTACGTACCGGATAATAAATAACAAGATTTCTGATGAAACGGGAATATTATCAGTTCTGTTTATCAAAACAACTTTAATATGCTCCCACACTTACAAACATCTCTCTGCTGAAATGGGTTTTTCAAGTTATCTGTAGGCCTGCAATTAAAAACGGACATTTAACAACCTGCAAGGAACATCATACAATTTTCACTTTTCATAATAGACTATTTAATAGAGAAAGGAATTTTTCTATGACGGAATTCATAACACTGTAGACAAAAATGTGATATAATAATAATACGATGTCTGGCAAAACCAAATATATTATTGAGTCAATGTACATATCAACGTTAAAGTCTGCTCTTACATTTGCGTACAACATGCTCCAGGAAATTATGCTGGAGTTGCTGATCGTTTCAGTTTCTTTTAGCCAAAATCTCAATCAAATTACATGCCAAAAAACTCGTATCTGGAGCTAGTGTTGCTCAATACGTCTCAAATTAGCATACATTACAAGCAGTTATAAAGGGGTAAATTAAACAGATTTAAATATTTGCATTGGAGATGAAGATTGAAAGTTTTGAGGGTGTGACAGTATTTATTTGTATGTATTGCAAATATTGATCTTGTATAAATTGGCTAGATAAGTGTCTCCAGTAAGCCGTATTATTACTCACCTTTACACACTGAGACAAAACAGAAAAAAGATGTTTGAATAAGTGAAACAATTAACACTGACCTCATCGATCTTGATTTTAGTTCCCGTTTGGCTCCAGTAGAAACAGTCTACATTGTTACAATGAAAATCCACCAGAAACAGTTGACACGGCTACCTTCAAAATGCAAAATAGGATAACAATTTGTGTGGTAGTAAAACGTGGATGGAACAAGGTCAAAAAGGTCACTGATATGGGATAGTGGTACTGAATAAGACCACCAAATTTTATAGGCACAAACACAGATTAATGCAAAAAAATCTTATGTACATGAATTTTTAGACAGATTTGCAAAAACCTGTTTTACTACTGTACAAGACTTTTAAAACCCCAAACAAAATGCATATCAATTAATTCATGGAAAAAATTGACGAAGGTCATTTACGATATATTTATTACAGATTTAATGATAAGGTCAAAGCGATAAAAGTGAATTTTACAGTGTTATGTATATTTGGTTTGAATTGGGTTTTTTTTATAGTTTTCCGTTACATTTTTATTTCATTGTAGGATGTGAGTTATGTGACACGTAATTTTGTAGCTGACCTTGTCCAAATCAAGTTGATTTTGTACATCACCAAAATATTGTCTTTGTTTTTCATTCTGTAAGCAACTTTATACACAGTTAATAGTTTCTCTATAAGTATGGCTTTACTCATAGGATTTGTAATATAAGTTAACATATTTGTCTCAGTCTGCGTCAAGGACATCGTTTACCATGTACTTTATTTTAATTTTAGTAACAGACATTTTAATTATAACTAAGCTTTATCTCATAAATATTTGGAACTCTTTATAATGAAAGGATATTTTTTTAGAAACTGCTAATTGTGACACAGTTCAGGAAGAGGAGTATAAAATCATGTTTACTGGAAAATTATATATTCTTTAGATAACAGCTGAAGCAGAAATGAGCTTTATTGCTGTGTCCATTTTTTCTGTTGGAGTTGATTTATTCAAATCATCTACTCACTGGAAATACATTTGCTTCTCCAAAGTAATAATCATTTAAATAGATATTTGGATTTATAGTAAAATTCAAATGAAGATAGTTCTTGGACATTACTATTTTGATCCATCAAAAAAAACCTGTTAGAACAACATTATTTTCAAGCAAATACAGGTACATAAGCAAGACTTATTATGGAATACCGCTGTAGTTTATTCAGGATCTTATCATTAGGACGTGTGTTAGAAATTCTAGGATTATTTGGACTTTAATTTGGACTTTAATGCGCAATACCGTTTGCAATGTTTTAACATTTTCACTTGGTATAAATTATTTTATTGTATAAATTATAATAATTGTATAAATTATTATTACATTGTATAAATTATTTTCAAAACGTATTGGTTCTCATTCTTTTCTTTTACTTATTTTTAGGCCATAGAGAAGTAATAACAAAATATTTCATAATGAGCTTGAACACTCTAAAACATACAAATATCACGTTGACAGAGAACATGTTAAACATATCACACATAACACAGCGGAGTTGATGAAATAAACAGAAAGTGTAACAAATGGTCAAAGATTTAAATGAGTTGGAAGTAATATTTACAACGGGTACGTATCCTTTTAAGCCTTAAGTGGATAAAATCAAGTGTTTACAGATGTCGATAAGAATCAAAGGAATAAAACACAAGTGTTAACAGCAGATACAGATCCATTTAAAAAAAATACATGAATTTTAAAAACATGTTTACAACATGTGCGGATGCTTTTAAGATTGAAATGAATTTAAAAAACAAATGTTTACAACAGATACAGATGTCTTTTAGAAGTCAATAAAGCTCTCTCGCCTAGCGTGCTAACATTAAAATTCAATAAGAAGGGAAATAAACGAAAACTTTGAATAGACTCGAACACTGCAATATAATTTTCCGGGGGGTTAATATGTATGAAATAAAAAGTAAAATGATAAAAAGCATTACTAAGCATAATGTCAAAACTATAAATATGTAAACTCATTTACCTACTTTGCAATCCTCAACACTGGACCAAAATATAATCTAATTTGCCTCGCCTTTTTATCGAATGAGAGGTTATGAGCGCACTGAAACAGCAAACATAATAAAATCAATATAAGTTAAAGGAATGAAAGCTTAGTATCTAAATTATAAGACGACAATAATTTACTTTGCTTTGAAAAACAACGCTAACTTACAGCATTTAGGTGTTGCTCTCAAGATAGACATTGGTAGCAGTATCAAATTGTGTTACTCACTAATACATAAGCCTTATATATATATATATATATATATATATATATATATATATATATATATATATATATATATATATATATATATATATATATATATATATATATATATATATTCATTCATGTCTGTACAAAATAATTTTCGGGGTGCACAATAAACTTTTAACGTTAGAAAGCAAACTTGACGCTTGATCGTGTTTTGATTCCAACCTGGTTAAAAAGATATTCGTACACCGACAAGTTTAGATTTCTCTACCACCGTCACATCACCGAGATTTTGGTTAATTTGATCTTTCTTGTCTTTCTGGCTTAGTTTTTCTCCAGACGTAGGATATATCTCTTTGGCATTTCGAAAATTTATGATTGTCTGTATATAAATTTGCTGTTGACTTTGCCGTTAAATTTTATACTAATATTCCAGATATGGGGCTGTTCTTTATCTTGTCGAGTATTTGTAGTAGAGTTTGTTTTAACCTTACCGTTATCTTATCAGTTGCTTCGTTAGTGTAATAACGGGTTGAGATAGATGAAGTGGGGTGGGGTCGGGTGGACTTAGGTCAGAGATCCTGGGGCGCACTGTGCACCATTTACCTTTAGTACCCGAATGAGTTACCCATCCAGCGCCATTTACCGGCATTCGTTGGCTCAAAGCCGACATGGGTAAATAATACGTGTCTAAATACCTAAAGAAAGATCACTTAATTCAGCTCTGCACTGCACTATATTTGTCCCGTGAACTGTTAGTTATTAGTTACATATTACAGGAACTATCTCATTTTGCTATTTTGCGATCGGTCAATATATATATATATATATATATATATATATATATATATATATATATATATATATATATATATATATATATATATATATATATATATATATATATATATATATATATACATATATATACATATATATATACATATATACATATATATACATATATACACATATATATATATATATATATATATATATATATATATATATATATATATAAGTATGCTAGCACTATTCACCTGTTGCACGACAAGGAGATACTCGTGATTTAAAACAACATATGAAAAACGAATCCCATTTCTAACCACTCTACAGTCACAATCTTGATGAATTTCAATAAACATATCAAAAGGATGGGCGGTGGGAAAAATATATATTTTCAATAATATTAAAATAAATGAGCGTAAACTCGTGCAACACAATTAACGTTATTTCTCTGGCGAAAAAGGCTCTATACTGGTCGTACTGTAGTCGACTATCTCGGAGACTTTGCCAAGCATCGTGATTCAAGATAAAGATATTAAAAAAAAGCTTGAACATCATTTTTCCCCTAGAAATAGATTTATTCAGTATCAGCAAATGTGTGTCTGGAAATATCATGAGTTGTACGTTTGAGTTCAGATTTGTAGAAAAAAATCAGTCACAATATATTGTTTCTGTCTTTCATCTTTACCTTATCTGCGTTCTTGAACATACTTGCAACTTAATATATCTGTAAAAGCAGGGGAAATAATATATGTATGGCATATAGTTTGAAATCGTTATTGCAGAGAGAGAGAGAGAGAGAGAGAGAGAGAGAGAGAGAGAGAGAGAGAGAGAGAGAGAGAGAGAGAGAGAGAGAGAGAGAGAGAGAGAGAGAGAGAGAACACACATAATAAGATTCATAGAAAAGATAGAAATAGCGGATCGCCATCTTTTCTTCCCCAGAAATAAATCTACATACATAGTATCTATAATCTTATGTCTTGCAACAGATCAGTTTTAAAAAAGAATTTATAATGCAATGGTAGTATGCCTGGAAATGCTCTTGAATGGTACGTTAGAGTTTTGATTTGCTGAACAACAGTTTCAACATACCTCTTCTAAGTTTTAACTGCTTAAGTACTGTACAACAAAAAGCATGCATTCACATGGAGTATAAATTTTCATTTACTTTTACTTCCTATCAATCAGAACATAGCATTTATATAATGTATAATGTGGAGTGCATGTTCAAAATATAAATATTATTTTTAAGATATGTTTAGATATGTTTAGCTTGCTAGTAGTAAAATAATATTACTCCAAACTTAAAACTCGCAAACTAAGTGAATTTCCGTTTTCAAATCTTTTCTATTTAAATTGCATTTTTGCTGGGTTGTCTCAAATTTGCATTCATGCTCAAGATGTTTGGTTGCTATTTTCAAATTGTTTAAGTCAAAACAAATCAGGCTTGACACCACTGATCACATCACGATATTTAATTAATGTTCGGTATATAGTTCCATCTTAGATTTCAAGAATACTTGTGGGGAAGGGTCTCTGAAGTTCAGTTTCCTTTCATGAGCTCTGATATTGAATTTCGATTTATGGGCTCTGAGGTTGGGTTTAGTTCTCAAAGTATTCCTAAAATAATGTTATTTTAATCCTAGTTACGCTACAGCTTAAGGACAAAAATTGCACTCGAACTAAAATTTCAAATATTCGACACTAAATACTTTAATATTATAAAATGAAGGATTGCGGAAATGTCACCATTATCTTATCTGTACAAACTCAGTATACATGTAAATTCCAGAACGCATTTGAGACTATAGTGGAGGTCTGTATATTCGTTTTTTTGAACACAAGTTCATATTATGTCCAGAAACATTTATTGGAGTCCTGGTGTTTTGGAATAAAGTGGATGTGAAGTAGTATAGGAAAATGAGAGTTTTAGCCCACTTTATTTTTTTACCCTCCAAACAAGTATAAATTAAATGAGGGTTTTAGCTCACATTTTTTTAACCCTCCAAACAAGTATAAATTATAGTCCTAAATTATCCCCCACCCCTTTTTCCAAAAAAGTAAAATGAGGGTTTGGGCCCACCACCAACCACCCACACCTCCTCCCCCACCCACGCCAAAACCCTCATTTTCCTATACTACTACTATGTAGACAGATATTTTGTAACCAGACAAAACAACAGGTGTTGGAATGCGATAAGCTCTGTCAACAGAAGTGACGAATTTGTTAGAACAGCATATGTGTGGAATATGATTATTCTAAAGACGGCAAATAGGTTTTACCACAAATTTCTTATCAGATAACAGGATGGAAATTAAACTGTGCATTAGAACGTTTCAGTTAACAAGGCGGAAATTAAACTAGCATTAGAATGAAAATGATATTATTTTAGTTGTATTATATCTTAAGTTTAGATAAAATTTTATTTTACTCATATTTTTGTGATATTTTTTCATACTTGCTAACCCTCATTGGTAGAATAGCTGTTAACATATTGTCAATAATACGAAATTCACGTAATAAATCATCCATATTATATTTAACTCCTCGTAGGTAAGACCGGATCTGATCAAGTAGTTTCTTGTAAGTTTTAATTGATGTTAAACAACCGTGCTTCTTTATCAAAAGTCTTGGTTCTACTTTTTTACACGCCGCTGTAAGTGAAACACTAATAGCGGATATGATTAACAAAAAAGGATTTAAAGATACCCCACTTGAAATTATACCAGAACTGGTCATTAACAAGGGTAGATAAGATATTACTCGAAGGATCGTGTTGTAGTACTTGTAACATTTTTTCACGCACCAAAGTTTTTTATGATAATATTTATAGTATTGTATTAATGCGTCTACATCTTGTTTTGGAATATCTTTTGAAATATGATTGAAATCAACTATACTTCTTTTCATTATAATATTAGTTCACATAGTCCTATGTTTGGTTAATCCATAATAAGAGCTGGTTGTTCAGCTATAAATTCCAAACACCAGAGAAAATTGTCTAATTTTAAAGTTTTATCAACTGGTTCAAGTAAAAATTCTTCTTCAGAATTTTTGTTTATTATTACAGATAATACTCCAGATGAGTCATCATTTGGATGACGAAATAGATATTTGGTAGATATTCTAAACTTTGCACTGCTAAGCACTGACAATCTATACACACCGGTAACTTCTGCAATATATTTGATAGAATTATTTTTTGGTGTCCACCCAGTATAACCAGTATTAACAGTATACACAATATTTTTAATCTGTTTGTGAGGAATTTTAACCATACTCGTTTTCTCAACAATATTAGGAATTCCACTAATAATATCATTGAGTTTTGTGTTGGTATCATTGAGTGTTGTGTTAATATTAGCGAGTGTAATGTTAACAATTGATGGATTTCCAAAAAAATCATCATTAAGCGTGTTTATGTTTCTATGAAAATTTAAAAACGTTTTTACGTGACCGGTAAATTCATTTTTGAGCGCTGTTATTTCATTACTGATTGGAACGTCCTGATCATCGACATATTTCTTAGCTACAGCGTCTCTATCTGCAGTTGGATATCCAAAATATGTAATCTTGTTCTGGTTCATACCAAAATTCCCATTAAATAAATCACCAGCTTTTTTAACAAAATCATTTACTGACCTACCAGAATCTTGTATCTTACCTTGATTGTTAAAAGTCATGATATTATCAGCAACCGCATTAGGAATTCGTACAAGTACATCTGGCAGTTTTACATCACTCGTTTTTAATCGTCCTTCTTTGTCCTGGAAAATGACGACATCATCTGGTTCTACACTGGTAAGATTTACTAAAGTATTGATTTCATTTTTGAGCTGATCAAGAGTTGCATATTTGGATAAGTCACCTTGGTAACCTTTTGTGGATAAATCTCCTGATAGTGTTCCAAATTTTGTATAGTAACTCATTATTTACTGTCTTAGATAAAATTATCAACACTAGTTTAATATTATACAAAATGGCAAAATCGTCCATATTAAACTTTGATACAGAGAAGCTGGTGAAACACAAACATAACAAAGAACTTCCTGATTGTCATTATCTTATTGTTGGGCGAACTGGATCAGGAAAAACAAATTTGCTTATGAACTTGCTTCTTGGTGATAATTTTAACTACGATGGAGTCTATATTTACACAATCAATCCACAGCAAGATAAGTATGAGTTATTAAGCGATTCTAAAGACAAACTTCGTGATGAACTTAAGGCTGGTGAAGATTGTTTTATAATTAGGCAGCCAAAAGATCTTTTTCCAGTTAATCAACTTGATGCAGATGAACATAAGATAGTAGTTTTTGACGATATTCCGCTAAATAACATGGAGATGAACAAAATAAGATCGTCTTTCTCACTGTCACGTAACAAACAATGTAATTCTGTTTATCTCGCTCAAGGATTTTATAATGTTGACAGATTTATTCGGCGAAATACGGGTTGTTTTATATTATTTCCAGGACTGGACAATGTTGACCTTAGAAATATTGCAAGCGAACAATGCGGTGACGTGACAAAAGATAAGTTTATTGAACTTTACCGTCATGCTACAAAATATAAATACAACTTTTTCTTATTTGATAAACTTACAAATGATCCAACTAAAATGTTTCGCTGTTGTATTGACACTTACTTACAGTAAGGGTTTCAATTTTATAAAATTTATAATAATAATAATGGACAAACGAGCAAGATACAGACAACACATAGAAGATCTAAAAAAAATTGCTCAATCTCATACATCGCTTAAGCAAAAAGTACAACAAGCACGACGTGGGCAAGTAACCGCTACAGAAGCAACAGCTACAATTTTCAAGCCGGTTACTGAAGCACTATTAGGTAAACAACCTGAAACTAAACCACTGTCAGAAGAAGAACTTAAACAACTGCAGGAAAAAGGCTTGGTTGGAATTGTTAAAGAACAACAGGAAGCAGCTGCTGCAAAACTTGTTACTAGATCTGATGAAGAAAAAAGAAAACTAATTGAGGCATTTACTGCAAATATAGCTGATCCTGCGGCTAGACAAGATGAAACAGATCGATTGATAAACAATCCGCTGGAACTTGAGCGAAGATTAGCAGAGTTAACAACGCAAGGAATAACAAATAATATAAAAAATTTATCAGGAGATATAAAAGATATCAAAGAGGAGCAACAAAGAGTTGGTGATCTTACTGTAAAGTTTATGGAAGTTGGAGATCAAAGATTTTATTTTACAAAAAGAGCAAATGATGAGATAAAAGGTATTGAATATGATGATTTTTTAAAGAACGAAAATATAAGGGGTATTGATGATATAAGCAGGTGGACAGATGTAGAATATCAAACATTACTCGATAGATTATATGTAATACTTAAAGACGGAGCTGCTGCTAAAGATGAATTAAACACGGTTACAGAGATTGATAATATGATTCCACTTTATGAAAGAATGAGAAACGGTGTCATTTCTCTCACGTTTAAAAAAACAGCAGAAAATAGTAGATTAAAACCTTTTGGTAAAGGGTGAAGTTTTAAAAGGAAATTTTTTACTTTTGATAAAACTCGTGTAGAGAAAAGTAGAGAAGTAAGAACATGAACTGGTGTAAAAATATTTACATCAACTACTGAAATGATAGGTAGATTAATGTTATTAATATCATCAAAGGAAGTTGGGAATGTTAGTGTTGAACATGATAATGAAATCATTGACATACTTGATCATCTAAGATCGAGTGAATTATTAACATCTGCCGAATATGAAACTTTACACCGCGACTTAATCGCGGCGACTTAAATTTGTAAAATGATATAATATTAAAGGAATGCAAACAACATTATCACTAAACTTTAGTGAGTCTGCGAAAGATAGCGCAAATTTTTCAGTAAATTATATTCCGCCTATCCAACTAGATCCTGCAAAACAATATGAGATTGGATTAATTTCTTGTACTTGCTGGAATGCTATACCTAACGTGAAAAATGATGTTAACGATGAAATGTATTTTGATATGATTACATCATCTCCAATATCTACAACAAAAAATAAAAATTCCGCAAGGAGCTTAAAATATTGCTGATCTAAACAAGACAATCAAAGAGCTCATCACAAAAGCTGACGGTGTGGCTGATAATTTTGAATTGGCAGCAAATTATAACACATTGCAAACTAGGATAACTTTGAAAAATATAGCAATCAATCTTGAACCAAGAGAAAGAAGTTTTGCACAACTGTTAGGATTTACTGAAAAAACTTACACTGCACTTGATCAGCCTATTACATATGACAGTGAACTGCCAGTAAATATAACAGAAGTAAATACAATATTAGTAAATTGCTCTATTGCTTCTGGCTCTTATACATCAAAAGGCAGCAAAGGTCAAACGATTTACAGTTTCTCACCTGAAGTTCCGCCAGGTTCTCTCATGCAAATAACTCCACGAGATATTACCTATTATCCTTTAAACGTTGAAGATCAAATATCAAGTATAATAATGCAGTTGACAGATCAGTCAGGAAAACAATTGGAATTCAGTAATGAAGTTGTAACTTATTATTTACATCTACGTGAGCAAAAGTAAAAATTATGCAACATCAAATATAATGAAACAAAGAAAAAAAGTTTATCGAAGAAAAATAGTAGGAGGATTTTTTGGAAATATTTTTACTAAAGTTTTTGAAAATATTCCGGGTATAGCACGTAAAGTTGCACCAATTGCTATTGACGCTGGTAAAGCTTTTGCAACTGGGGCTGCATCTGCCGCTGGGACTGTTGTGGGACAAAAAATAGCTGATAAAATAAAAGGTGATCCACCGACTGCATCTGAAATAAAACAAGCTATCTCAGAAATCGCTCCAACAAAAGAAACTCAAAAAGCTATGATAACAACAACAAAAAAATTATTATCACCAAAGGGCGAGCAGATCATACAAAAATTAATATCTAAAGTAACAGTGCCGCAATAAAATTTTATATAATCTAATAAAATAAAATGTCTGTTAAAAATTATCTCGAGTTAACAGAAACTTATGACATCGACAACGATGTGACAGAATTCGAGTTTGTTGAGTATCTTGATGAAAATTCTAACGAACCAAATAAAGCTGGTATCAGAACCTTTAACACCAGAAACGAAGATGTATTTCTACTGCCACATAAGGCTATGTTAGAAGTTCGTGGTTAGATTATGACAGTAGCCAATCCACCTGCTGCAATTGCAGTTGGAGCAGAAGTAGCTCTTATAAATAACGGCTGGTGTTTATTCAAAAGTGCTAGATATCAACTGGCCAATCAAACTATAGAAGATATTTCAAGTCATCTACAAGTTGCAAGTACAATTTTAAATATTATTTCGTTTTCCGACGATTACTCAAGATCAACTGCAACTAACATGATGTGGTTTAAAGATACTGGACGGGATATAGCTGAATCAACCGACTTTTTAAAGAGAGGCGCTATAGTACATGGAGCAGATGCTGATGCAAATGCTGTAATTGTGAGAAATTTTCTCATTGCTAATGCATTCGCGCTAGCTATTGTCGCACCAGGAGCAGCTGCTAATGCAGACGCTACAAGAGTTTGTCTTACAGCAGCTTTTAATAATCTAAATATAACACCACCAGCTGCAGATGCAAACGGTACTGCGATGTTAAATTTACTTCTTAACACACTTGACGTGAGAAATCCACGCTATAACGATGGTTTTGCTAGGCGAAGAAAACTTGCAGCAGGATCACATCAAATTACAATGATGCTTCCACTAAGTATGATTTTCGGCTTATGTCGCGATCATGATAAAGTATTCCGTGGAGAAAAACATACTCTTATTTTAGATCGAGCAGACCAAAGTGATTGCTTGTTTAGATCTGGAGGGGTTGATGTACAGTTAATTATAAACAAACTTGCTTTGTGGATGCCACGTATAACACCGTCGATCACTAAAATGTCAGAACTAAATAGCATGCTTGATAAGCATACAAACAGAAGTTATTTTAAGCAGCATAAGATATATCAGACAGCGGTTCCAAATAATACTGACTACACATGGAGGGTTACAACAACATCAAGCGAACAACTGCCAAGAAATATCTTTATCGTATTTCAACAGCAAGCCCGACGAGGTAACCAACAACAAAATAATGCAATATTTGATCACACTGATGTTAGAAGAATATACACTAGATTAAATTCAAGGCAATATCCAGAACGAGCTATCGAGTGCAATTTTGCTGATGACGTTAATAAAAATATTTCTCGACCGTACATGTACCTGCTTGACGCAATACAAAAATATCAAGATGTTGAAGATGGAACTCAAATATCAGCAGAGGAATTTCGTACGCTTTATCCTACATTTCATTTTGATGTTAGTAAACATAGTGAGCGAGCTGTAGACAGCACAGCGGATATTGAAATTACCTGGACACTTAGGGCGGTTCCAATAGCACCGTTGTACGTATACGCATTAGTGATTAGTGATAGATTTATCACGGTAGATTCTATTGGAGGTAAAATGACAGTTCAAGTTTAATCTCAAACATGCAAGCAGCGATAACAAAAAAACGTTTTCTTCTTTCGTTTATTATACTGTCCACCAACTAGTCCATGAAAGTTTTTGATCCAAACGTAATGGTTTTTATAAAACAGTAAATTGGTAGTCGATTGTGAAGCTTTTTCTGAAATATATCTCGGATAGACGTTTTCTTTGTCATCTAGTCCGAAAACGTTAATCGAAACATTGTTTTGCTTTTCAAATTTTGGTATTTGATTTTCTGCCACTGGAAAGTTAATATCTTTAAAATTTAATCTAGACACGTGACTGATATACTTCTCAACGCAATCAGCGTGTTTTACTACTGGAAATAGTGCAGAAAGAACAGCCATTGGAAACATTTGTTATTCACTTTTTTGATGTTTATACAACATTTTTTTATTTTTTATTTTTGGTGGTAGGACAATATACGAACTACCGCGTAATGCGTCATATTTCATCGTGTGAAACAAAATTTCCTTGATCATTTCAAACTGCCAACCCGAACCTAATTCGGTAAATTCCTCTATTTTTTCCAATTTTTTTTGGTGAATTTCATCAGCTAGTGACAAAAGATCAGTCCCAAGTAAAACACGTCTGGAATTTGCGTTGATATAAGGGTCTATAGTTTCCTTGTCAGTCGATTCTTCCGTCACAAATGTAATGTGATATTGTACTAATATTCTTAAACCCTTGCGTTTTTCAAGCTCACGTTTTACAGTTGTCTGTAGCAGATGAAAGAGATTTGTTGCAGTAAAATTTATCAGTACGATTTGATTATCGAACCGGTAACTGTTGTCAAATCCTGTAAATGCAGTCGCTATTTTTTCAGGTTCTCCCATATGGCTCTTTTTGGCTATATCACGCAATTTTAACATTGCTATACTATACTCTAATATCTAATTGATTGTTCGATGGATAATTTACCTCACACAGCGCATGCGCCAGATTGAAAAAACAATTAGAGGTATAAAAATCACTATAGTATAATGACACAAAATCTGACAAGCGCATGTGAGCAAGAGGTAAATCACGTTCACCCAAAGTAAAACCTATACGCTGGAAATGCATTAGGTTCGGTCATTGACATCAAAACTAGAAATTCTGTTGGTAAAGCAACGTCGGCGGGTTATAAGATGAGTGTAAAGGGAGATAATACCGAGAGAATTATATTGCTTAGAAAAGATTTTATTTACACGTTGTTCTGCGAAGAAATTCCAGAGGGACAGCGTGTATATCATGTGAATGGTAAAGTCACTGATGATAATATCAAAAACTTATCTTTACAAAACGATTTTCAGCCGCATCCGGTCTTTGATTTATACGAGGCTAACGATCGCGGTATTATTAGAAACAGAAAAACTAAAAAGTTATTGGTACTATAAGCAATATGGGGAATCTCTTAGTAACTGTTAGAGGAACACTAGTCGATAAATTTACTTATAAATCTCATCGTTTTGTTTACGAGGTATTTCATGGTTCTATACCCGATGTTCTGGTCATTAATCATATCAATAACGTAAAAACAGACAATCGATTGGAAAATCTAGAACCAGTGACGCAACAGGAAAATGTGGGAAAAGGACGAGGTGGTAACGGTAGTAATTTAATTTTAGATGCCCAACAAAACCTGTTATTTCGTTAAATCTCGAAACGGACGAGGAGAGGAAATTCAAATCGATTACAGCTGCGGCGAGATATTATAATATACATCCTATGACAGTAAAATTAATAGCTGATAGAGTAACAAGATCAGTTTCTCAATCAAATACAATACCAGGATTGTTTGTAGATAAGATGATAAATAATATTTTGTAAATCTTATAATAACAAATTAGATAAAAATATATTATAATAATGGACATGATGAAACGACTCGCTGGATTATACGCAGAAGATACCACTGCAAGAGATGTAAACATTAACGATAAAGTTGCAGACAATATTACAATCACTAACGATATGATAGATAAATCTGTTGATTATAGCGAAGATGATATTTTATACAACAACGAGTCTGACGATGATGATAAAATAGTCACTGTCATTGATAGATCAAATTACAACAGAACAACCACTAGAAAATATAATGACAAGTATCACATTGCTAAAAAAATTAAGAAATTTAATTTTACCTTTGCCGAGCAACAACTGTTTTGGCAGCTAATCAAGCCTTTCTTAAACATCAGAATTCCAGGCCGACAGAAAAATATCAAATTCGATTTCACATTTGTTAAAACTTTTAATCTAATGACGATCTCTGACGATCGCAAGCAGTATCTAATATCGTTATGTAAACCAGTAAAATGTAAATCTGTCAAATGAAAGTATGAATTAATTTATAATAACATTATATCATAATCTGCTTGGTTGGAATCCAGCTGTTAAATTTATAGCTATACCCACGCCATTTCACTAAACTTTTATCTCCTTTTCTCCTAATTACTTTTTCGATAACAAAAACTTCTTGTTCAGTTTTCTGTAAGTGCTGTTCGTACAAACTACCTACAATAGGTTCCCCTGCCAGATCTTTTAACGCGTACGTTACAGGTATTGTGAAAAGTACTTTATCAAAAACAAATACTTTTTCGGAGTAAATCCTTTTGCAAATACCTTTTTTATCAAAGAAATTCTAACTTTATCACAACTTTATATTTATGTCTGCGGTAGATGTTTTCATTTGCTAATATCGGATTTTTAATAGCATTATTGGGTGACATTTTGATGGTTCGATGTTTCGTGTTATTATACTTGTCCACGATTTGAGAAAGGTCATCGATGTACCTGTTGGTGTTTTTAGCTGTCATATGTTTGTGTAATTTTTCGTTTAACGTGCGATTAAATCTCTCGACAACAACGCTTTTACCCTCGTTCCCTGTAACGTATTTTTTATATTATTTTGTTCTAGAAACTGCTCAAACTTTTTGTTAAAAAACTCTGCTCCGTGATCAGTCCAGATTTTATTCGGTTTTCTTTCTGTACTCGTTATTACTCGTTTTAACGCATCAGTCATTGAAGTCCCTGTCTTATCCGAAACAGGTACACTGAAAGCGTATTTACTAAAAACATCTATAACGTTAAACAGAAACTTTTTATTATCGTTAAACTGAGCCAGATTGGATACATCCACCAAATCTATTGCCCAGATATCATCTACGGCATTAGCGACAACTTTACGTCTCGGAAACTTTTTTTTAGGTCTATGTAGTTCGACTGCAAGATCATCGTATAATTCTTTTCCGAGTACAAGTCTATATTTTGCTTCTATCATTCCCTGAACAAATCTTCTATCAAAACGTTCTCGTAGATTTGTTGGCTCCATATCACATAATTCGTCTAACATCACTTTATCACAATCTGCTTTCGAGTTTTCATGATCACGATAACAAATATCATGACGCATTGCTATTGCATCCACTTGATTATAAGGCTCTTGTCCTGGCAATGGATTGTCGTTTTCATCTAGTTGTTGATCTAGAGGATTATAAGGTCCTGTATACCGATGACCTGGCAATGTCCAACCGCCTTTTGGTTTTGGTAATTTACCAATAATTTTGTGTATATCTATACCTGTACCTATTATTTCTCTGTTGTTACAACATTGACAGTATGCGACAATTTTATTTTGCTCAAGACACAAATCTCTGTCAGAATCAGAGTTGCATATCATTCTCGTCTACTAACATAACCTCCCTGACAACATCAGATCAACCAGCGCCTAGTGACTTTTTCTTTAAAAACATATTTTTTCTTTTTCCGCAGACTGTACAAAACTTTTTAATATTATCCTGTTGTTTTTTGTTTTTTCTGTTGTTTCATTCATATTTTCTGTTTTAGTTCTACACTTGAGACAATATGTTGGCATTATTATACTTGTAAGTTTAGATAAAATTAATTGCGATCTCATCATTAGCGTGAGAAGGTTGCTTATCAAACTGTAAAATAAATTTTGAAAAATTATGATTTCTGCTCATATGTCGGATAAATATAATACAATAATATCCGCAAGCAGATGTTCCAACAGGTTGGAGTTGATTTGATGAATAATATATCTTTTAAAATTTTTTGTTTATATACTTTTTTATTACATCGCATGGAGGAAGTCCAAACGAGTCGAAATAATTATTATTATAAACTGCTACCCAATGTGTGCCAGATGCGTCATTAAAATCTTGTATATTAATAACACACGAACTTACAGCTGACGGCGATTTTATTTCTGCGAGTTCATCTTTAGAATAAACTCCGTTTAGTCCAAGAACCGCTTTTAACTTATCAATTATATCAAAATTACTCCACGGGGTGGTTGTGTTCCTGGTAATGTTAGACTACGTCCGATTCCTAAAAGATTTGGCAGCAGACTTCCCGCTAGTCCCGCCAAAAGTGGAGCGAACGGAATAATTCCTCCTTGTTTTGCTTGTTTGCGTTTTGGTGTTGTTTTCTTTTTTTGTTTTCTTTTTTTCTGGTGATTTTGTTGTTGGAGAGATCTTTTTTCCGTTGTGGCATTATAATATATCATTTACATAAAATTTACAATTTTTTATTCCACTTCCACGAATGATACCATTACCCTCAACAGCTTACTTCGTTGCGCCAGAAACTTCTCCTGACATTGCTGCTAGTCCTAATGTTCCCAACACCGGCAAAACTTTCGGTATTATTGTACTAGCTAATACTGATAATGCTGGACCAAGAAAACCACCTTTGACGACAATGTCGTTTGCCATCGCTGTCATTTGTGCAGCACTCAAATTTAAAACAAAAGTTTTTTTACGATCATACTTTTTTTACTTGATTTTTTGTTAGCAATAATTTTTGTTAAAACACCATCAGAAATATTAGGATTGATTTTTAAGGATACTTGTTCTCGCTTTGCAATAGCAGCTACTAATTTTTAACTTGGCCATCGGTCAAATATACTTCCTTTTTAATATATTTTGTCATTTTATATAACAACTATAGATTAAACTTGAACTGTCATTTTACCTCCAACAGAATCTACCGTGATAAATCTATCACTAATCACTAATGCGTATACGTACAACGGTGCCACTGGAACCGCCCCAAGTGTCCAGATGATTTCAATATCCGCTGTGCTGTCTACAATTCGCTCGTTATGTTTACTAACATCAAAAATAAAATATAGGATAAAGCGTACGAAATTCCTCTGCTGATATCTGAGTTCCATCTTCAACATCTTGGTATTTTTGCATTGCGTCAAGCAGGTACATGTACGGTCGAGTAATATTTTTATTAACGTCATCAGCAAAATTGCACTCGATAGCTCGTTCTGGATGTTGCTTTGAATTTAATCTAGCGTATATTCGTCTGACATCAGCGTGGTCAAATATTGCATTATTTTGTTGTTGACTACCTCGTCGGGCTTGCTGTTGAAATACGACAAATATTTGTCTCGGCAGTTGTTCGCTTGATATTGTTGTGACCCTCCATGTGTTGTCAGTAGTATTTGGAACCGCTGTCTGATATATTGTATGCTGCTTAAAATAAATTCTGTTTGTATGCTTATCAAGTGTGCTATTTAGTTCTGACATTTTAGTGATCGATGGTGTTATACATGGCATCCACAAAGCAAGTTTGTTTATGATAAACTGCATATCAACCCCTCCAGATCGAAACAAGCAATCGTTTTGTTCTGCTCGATCTAAAATAAACGCATGTTTTACTCCGCGAAATACTTTATCATGATCGCGACAAAAACCGAAAATCATACGTAGTGGAAGCATCATTGTAATTTGACGTGATACTGCTGCAAGTTTTCTTCGCCTAGCAAAGCCTTCATTATAACGTGGATTTCTCACGTCAAGTGTGTTAAGAAGTAAATCCAACATTGCAACGGCGTCTACAGCTGCTCCTGGTGGCGTTATATTAAGATTAGTCAAAGCTGCAATAAGTGAGAGTCTCACAGCGTCTGCATTAGCAGCTGCACCTGGTGCTGCTATACCTAACGCGTCTGCATTAGCAATAAGAAAATTTCTCACAATTACAAGATCTGCAGCAGCATCAGCTTCGTGCACCATAACACTTCTCTTTAAAAATTCTGTTGATTCAGCTATACCCCGTCCAGTATCTTTAAACCACATCATGTTGGTTGCAGTTGATCTCGAGTAATCGTCGGAAAACGAAATAATATTCAAAATTGTACTTGCAACTTGTAGATGACTTGAAATATCTTCTATAGTTTGATTGGCCAGTTGATATCTAGCACTTTTGAATAAACTCCAGCCGTTATTTATAAGAGCTATTTCTGCTTCAACTGCAATAACAGCTGGTGGATTGGCTACTGTCATAATCTGACCACGAACTTCTAATATAGCCTTATGTGGCAGTAGAAATACATCTTCGTCTCTGGTGTTAAGGGTTCTGATACCAGCTTTATTTGGTTCGTTAGAATTTTCATCAAGATACTCAACATACTCGAATTCTGTCACGTCGTTGTCGATGTCATAAGTTTCTGTTAACTCGAGATAATTTTAACAGACATTTTATTTTATTAAATTATATAAAATTTTATTGCAGCACTGTTACTTTAGATATCAATTTTTGTATGATCTGCTCTCCCTTTGGTGATAATAATTTTTTTGTTGTTGTTATCATAGCTCGCTGACTTTCTTTTGTTGGAGCGATTTCTGAGATAGCTTGTTTTATTTCAGATACAGTCGGTGGATCACCTTTTATTTTATCAGCTATTTTTGTACCACCGCAGTCCCAGCGGCAGATGCAGCCCCAGTTGCAAAAGCTTTACCCGCGTCAATAGTAATTTGTGCAACTTTACGCGCTATACCTGGAATATTTTCAATAACTTTAGTAAAAATATTTCCAAAAGATCCTCCTACTATTTTTCTTCGATAAACTTTTTTTCTTTGTTTCATTATATTTGATGTTGCATAATTTTTACTTTTGCTCGCGTAGATGTAAATAATAAGTTAAAACTTCATTATTAACATGTAACTGTTCTCCAGATTGATTTGTCAACTACATTATTATACTTGATATTTGATTTTCAACGTTTAAAGGATAATAGATAATTTGTCGTGGAGTTATTTGCATGAGAGAACCTGGCGGAACTTCTGGTGAGAAACTGTAAATCGTTTGACCTTTGCTGCATTTTGATGTATAAGAGCCAGAAGCAATAGAGCAATTTACTAATATCGTATTTACTTCTGTTATATTTACTGGCAGTTCACTGTCATACGTAAGAGCCTGATCAAGTGCAGTGTACGTTTTTTCAGTAAATCCTAACAGTTGTGCAATACTTCTTTCTCTTGCTTCAAGACTGATTACTATATTTTTCAAAGTTATCCTAGCTCGCAATGTGTTATAATTTGCTAACAACTCAAAATTATCAGCCACACCGCCAGCTTTTGTGATGAGCTCTTTGATTGTCCTGTTTAGATCAGTAATATTATAAGCTCCTTGTGGAATTTTTATTTTTTTTTGTTGTAGATATTGAAATTGTTGTAATCATAGTAAACCACATTTCATCGTTGATATCATTTTTCACGTTAGGCATAGCATTCCAGCAGGTACAAGAAATTAATCCAATCTCATAATGTTTTGCAGGATCAAGTTGTATAGGAGGAATATAATTTACTGAAAAATTTGCACTATCTGTCGCAGACTTACTAGAGTCTAGCAATAATGTTGTTGACATTTTTATATTATATCATTTTACAAAATTAAGTCGCCGCGATTAAGTCGCGGTGTAAAGTTTCATATTCGTCAGATGTTAAAAATTCGCTCGATCTTAGATGATCAAGTATGTCAATGATTTCATTATCAAGTTCAACACTAACATTCCCAGTTTCTTTAGATGATATTAATAACATTAATCTACCTATCATTTCAGTAGTTGATGTAAAGATTTTTACACCAGTTCCTGGTTTTCCTTCTCTATTTTTTCTACACGAATTTTATCGAGTGTAGTAAATTTCCTTCTAAAATTCTACCCCTTACCAAAAGGTTTTGGTCTACTATTTTCTGCTGTTTTTCTAAACACTAAAGCAATAACACCATATCTCATCCTATCATAAAGTACATGCATATCCTCAATCTCTGTGCCGTGTTTATTTCATCTTTATCAGCAGTTCCGTCTTTAAATATTACATCTAATCTATCGAGCAATGTTTGATATTCTACATCAGTCCACCTGCTTATATTATCAATATCTTTTATATTTTCTTTCTTTAAAAACTCATTATATTCACCATCTTTTATTCACTACCTTTTATCTCATCATTTGCTCTTTTTATAAAATGAAGTCTTTGCTCTCCAACTTCCATAAATTTTACAGTAACATCACCAACTCTTTGTTGCTCCTCTTTGATATCTTTTATGTCTCCTGATAAATTTTTTATAATATTTGTTATTCCTTGCGTTGTTAACTCTGCTAATCTTCGCTCAAGTTCCAGCGGATTGTTTATCAAACGATCTATTTCAGCTTGTCTAGCAGCAGGATCAGATATATTTACTGTAAGTGCCTCAGTTAGTTTTCTTTTTTCTTCATCAGATCTAGTAACAAGTTTTGCAGCAGCTGCTTCTTGTTGTTCTTTAACAATTCCAACCAACCCTTTTTCTTGCAGTTGTTTAAGTTCTTCTTCTGATAGTGGTTTAGTTTCAGGTTGTTTTCCAAGTAGTGCCTCAGTAACTGGTTTGAAAATTGTAGCTGTTGCTCCTGTAGCAGTTACTTGTCCACGTCGTGCTTGTTGTACTTTTTGCTTAAGCGATGCCTGAGATTGAGCAAGTTTTTTTAGATCTTCTATGTGTTGTCTGTATCTTTCTCGTTTGTCCATTATTATTATTATTAATATTATTATTATTATTATTATTATTATTATTATTATTATTATTATTATTATTATTATTATTATTATTATTATTATTATTATTATTATTATTATTATAAATTTTATAAAACTAAAACGCTTTACCGTAAGTAACTGTTAATACAACAGCGAAACATTTTAGTTGGATCATTTGTAAGTTTATCAAATAAGAAAAAGTTGTATTTATCTTTTGTAGCATTACGATAAAGTTCAATAAACTTATCTTTAGTCACGTCACCGCATTGCGCGCTTGCAATATTTCTAACGTCAACCTTGTCCAATCCTGGAAATAATATAAAACCCGTATTGCGCCGAATAAATCTGTCAACATTACAAAATCCTTGAGCGAGATAAACAGAATTACACTGTTTGTTACGTAACAGTGAGAAATACGATCTTATTTTATTCATCTCCATGTTATTTAGCGGAATATCGTCAAAAACTACTATCTTATGTTCATCTGCATCAAGTTGATCAACTGGAATAAGATCTTCTGGCTGCCTAATTATAAAAAAAATCTTCACTAGACTTAAGATCATCACGAAGCTTGTTATTATACTCGCTTAATAACTCATATTTATCTTGCTGTGGATTGATCGTGTAAATATAAACTCTGTCATAGTTAAAATTATCACCAAGAAGCAAATTCATAAGCAAATTTGTTTTTCCCGATCCAGTTCGCCCAACAATAAGATAATGACAATCAGGAAGTTCATTGTTATGTTTATGCTTCACCAGTCTCTCTGTATCAAAGTTTAATATTATCGACTTTGCCATTGTTGTTATAATTTTATATAATGTTGATAATTTTATCTAGGACAGTAAATAATGAGTTACTATACAAAATTTGGAACATTAGCAGGAGATGTATCCACAGAAGGTTATCAAGGTGACTTATCAAGATATGCAACTCTTGATCAGCTCAAAAATGAAATCAATAATCTATTAAATCTTACCAGTGTAGATCCAAATGAAGTAGTCATTTTCCAGGACAAAGAAGGACGATTAAAAACGAGTAATATGCAACTGTCAGATGTACTCGTACAAAATCCTACTGCGGTTACTGATAATATCGTGACTTTTAACAATCGAGGTAAGATACAAGATTCTGGTAGGTCAGGGAATGATTTTGTTACAAAGGCAGGTGATGTATTTACTGGGACTGTTAGTATGAACAAAAATAAAATTACAGATCTTGGATATCCAACTACTGATAATGATGCTACAACAAAAATATATGTTGACGATCAAGAATCAAAGTATGTGTCAGTCAATGGTGGTATGATGCGTACATTTCTAAACATGAACCATAATTCCATTACTTACCTCAGAACACCAGAGTCTGACTTTGATGCTGCAACAAAGAAATACGTCGATGATCAGGACGTTCCAATCAATAATGAAATAACTGCGCTCAAAAATGAATTTCTTGGTCACGTGAACACTTTTTTAAGTTTTTGCAGAAACATAAACACACTCAAAAATGAATTTTTTGGAAATCCATCAAATGTTGTCATTACACTCGCTAATATTAACACAAAACTTAATGATATTAACATAAAACTCAATGATATTATTAGTGGAATTCCTAGTATTGTTGAGAAAACAGGAATGATTAAAATTCCTCACAAACAGATTAAAAATATTGTGTATACTGTTGCTTCTGGATCTGGTATATGGATGTGGGAAAATAATATTTCTATCAAATACACTGCAGAGGTTGCTGGTGTGTATAGATTCACAGTGATTAGCAATGAAAGTTGTAATATTTCAATCATATCTAAATTCCGTAATTTGGGTACATCTTTTGGACCTGTAACTATATTTTTACGTAATGGGTTTGAAGAAATATTTACACTTGAACCGGTTGATTTAATTCCATTCAAAACCGATTATCATTGGTGTTTGGAATTTGTAGCTGAAATATTATAATAACCAAACGTGGGACTATGTGAACTAATATTATAATGAAAAAAGTATAGTTGATTTCAATCACATTTCAGAAGATATTCCAGGGCAGGGTGTGGACGCACTAATACAATACTAAAAATATTATCATAAAAAACTTTGGTGCGTTAAAAAAATGTTACAAATATTATAACAAGATCCTTCGAGTAATATCATATCTGCCGTTGCTAATGACCAGTTCTGGTATAATTTCAAGTGGGGTATCATTAAATCCGTTTTGTTAATCATCTCTGGCATTGGTGTCTCTCTTTCAACAGCGTGTAAAAAAGTTGAACCTAGACTCGCAACTAAAAAAATAATTGCCAAGCGGCTAGTATCACCTATAAAAAATTACTCGATAAGATACGATCTTACTTGCGTGGTATAAAATATAATATGGACGATTTTAATACGCGAGTTCCGTATTATTGATAGTATGTTAACAGATATTTTACCAATGAGGGTTAGCAAATATGAAAAAAATATCAAAAGAAGTATGATATAATGTAGACATATTATCTAAACTTAAAATATAATATCACTTACCTGATTCTCCTGTTGTATCCTCTCTCTTGAAATTCCGTCCCCGCAATGATTATGAGAGAATTTAACGGCTTTATATACCAGTGATTTGAAATGTTCTCGAGAATCACGTGATTGAGTCTGACACATCATTTTTCCTATCTCTCCCTTGAAATTTTAGCGACCGCAATGACTACTACCTTATATGGTAATGATTTGGAAGATTGAGTCTGACAAAGGAATTATACCTATCTTCTAGTAAATTCTGATAGATCAAGTGATCTCCGTATGACGTATATCATTATTAATGAAAGTTACTTGGCTCGGTTAACATCTGTTACATAGCTCGGCTCTTAGCGCAATTATTGATTATGTTACCTAGGTGTTTTGCAACAGGTGTTCTATAGCTGGGCTCTTAGCGTGATTATTGATTAAATTACCTAGTATTTTGTATGCTTATAGACTTTGAATTTTGTATAGGGGTTGGGGTTTTAGAATAGAGAAAAGGGGTAATTTATATTTGTTTGGAGGTCTCAGGGATCTAAAAAAAAAGGTCTTTTGAGTAGAAACGTCCTTTTCCTCTACTACTTATATATATATATATATATATATATATATATATATATATATATATATATATATATATATATAGATATATATATATATATATATATATATATATATATATATATATATGGAGAGAGATAAGGCAATATATAGATGTATAATGGTTAATAATGCAATGCGGAAACGTTTAAAAATAATTGCAAATAATTGGCAAGTATGGAAAATAGTTTTCGATATGACTCAGATTGGTGGTAGTGTACATGAAGCGACACATGTAGCTGTCCTTCTCAAGAATTTCAAATTAATTGATATAAGCAAAGAAACGTGTTTTTTGTCCATTAACACTATAACTTTATCATACACATCAAGATTGAGTAATAAGCGGTTGTATAAAGTATTACAAAAACTAGAAAATAAGGAATATAAATGTCACAGACAATTTTCTGAATTGTTCACCAGCATTCTTCATCCTGGTTATTTTATCTATAAACATTTAAAATGCCTGCCATTAAAAATTCTAGAGTAATATATTTTGTTCGCTTTATGCGCCAGACCACCAATGGATTGAGTATTCTGTTAGGTTTTGTCAGGAAATTTATAGCACAAGTGCACGCAAGATCACATAACAATTGTTAAGTTGGATAGGCATTTTACCAGATCTGGTACCCTGAATTATGTTATTTTCCTTCGCCTACAATTTACGTAATGAATAATTGCTAACATTTTTACGTAATGTTTAAAAGTGATTATTTACTTAGTTTGGAACTATTGTGAGGCAATGCTTTTATTCAAATTTCGTGTCATTAACATGAAAATTAAAGTATTATCATGAAGATATCGTTAGTAGTTAGAGGGGTTTGTATTGGAATGTTTGTTAATAGGAGACCACAATGTTACTAGTAGTTATAGGTTTAGTGTTGGAAACCAAACTGTTACTATGGGAACAAGTAATAAACATTTACCATGAGAAAATAAATAACTGGCTACTTAAAGAAAATGTAACATAATGAACGACATCTCCAAATAAACCTCGAAAGACAGCAAAAGAATAAATACATGTTTGTACATGTATTCTGAGACACAAACGGTGAAAAATGTAGTTAACGCTGGAATTGCACATATATGATTACAAACACCCAGATACCTTGCTTTCATCTTACGATCTAACGAGGGAGGGGAACAAATAGGTTAGGATAAGATAATGAACAAAACTGAACTTACTATCCAACAAAAAATGCAAACGATCCAAAGGACGGGCTATGTAAGGAGAATAATTTTTGCAAGAGGAATAATTTCTGCAAGGGGAATAATTAATGTAAGTGGTATAATGTATGTTCTTAATTGCATTTACAATTCAACTTGCCATCACATATTCACACACAGGGGGTAAATTTATTTCTTATATCCACATACAATCAAACATACAAAAGGAGTGTTTTGGTCTCTTGTTTCGTACATAAAGACCACTTGCAATATACAAACAAAGGGAGTGGTTGGTCTTTTGTTTTGTCATTAAGAAACACTTGCAATCATACATAAAAAAGGGAGTGTTCGGGTCTTTTGTTTCCTACATAAAGAACAATCGCAATCTTACATACAATGGGAGTGTTTCGATCGTTTATTTCGTACAGAAAGAACACTTGCAACCATGCATACAAAGGGAGTGTTTCGATCGTTTATTTCGTACAGAAAGAACTCTTGCAACCATACATACAAAGGGAGTGTTTGAGAATTTTGTCAGATATATAAAAGGCACATGCAATCACACATTATCTTATGTATATGTAATTTAAATGCTTGTGTTAGCTTTAAATTTTTTAGTTTATTTTTATTTCATTACATGTTTTTGTAATGATAACTTTATTCACTTTACATTTTTCCAGTAAATTAAGTTCAGTTCTGTTAAACCTGATAAAGCAGGCATTAGTAGAAACGTTGTATCTTTCGGAGCTCAAATGTGATTGTTTTGACCAGTTTGATTTGAATTCAACTTAAAGTATATTTTCCCTGAAAATTACTAGTGCTCATCAGAATTCTTGGACAAAGACATCTACTGGAAATTATTCGGAATATCAAACTGGAATATTTTTCTTATACATTCAACAAAGAGCCGTTGATACATCAGGGCACTGCAGGTTATTGAAGACGTCATCTCCTTCCATCTTGGAACGTCATCGTTATTCGAACAGTGATTCACTGAGGACCTTTTATTGCTAGTACTTGTATCTATTAATTCTAGGATTAATTTTGGATTAGTTTCATAAACCATTAGTCCTTTTACATATTTTTACATTGTTTTCTATCGAAATAAACTGTTTTAAATTTCGCAAAGCTTGTTTGCTTCGCTCTTTTCTTTGTTACCTTTTTACGAGCCTAGACACATAACAGATTCAAAGGAATGAAGGAGAAGCATTGATTTGTTTCCGCACAATTACATATACAAATGGACGAGTAAGATCAAAATTGTTTCATACTCAGTCACATACACAGAAAGGAAATATCTATTTGGCATTTGGAAAATGTATGTTCGTCTTAACCTATTTTATTGTTGTCCTTCGCCCTTATATGGTGTACTTACATTCCATATATGTAGTTGTTCGTTACCGGCCGGCACACACTAACACACACACACAAACACACACACACACACACACATTGATCACACATATTTATAATCCAAAATATCCACACATGGAAAGCAATTCATGATGCGTAAAGGCATGTCGTGGTATAATAGTTGACACATGCCCTAGAGACCAATGCAAATCCTAAAAGAAAAAACCCACCATATACAAAGCAACGTTTAACGGAGAAAAATAGGTGTATAATATTATATTGCCCTAACACACACGCGCGCGCGCGCGCGCACACACACACACACACACACACACACACACAATTTCAAACCTATGCATATGGGCATAAAGATGTTTAAAGGAGGAAAAGAGAAGTCATCGTATAATGGAACACGCACAAAAGCAAGTTGATCAAAGAAGTGGAAGAGTCGGTGATATTCTATAATTACTAAAACACACACGTACTAACAGACCCAAACACATCCATACAAACCAAAGTCATGAGTAGATTGGTGTCTTGCATTTCTGTTTGACCAATACTTACTCTGTGAATCCAAGACCGATGGACAATTAATGTATGTATGGGGAAAAAAATGCACTCCTTACAGACGAGCACCAAATATTAGAATCCAACAACAACTCTTATAGATCAATGTTCAAAGTGGCGAAAGGGTATAAACGTCTGACCTACACTCATTCTTATACAGGAACGCACGTCCTTAGACCCAAACACGCACGTGCTCACTAGTAAACCAGTTTAGAGACAAGGGCTGTGGACTGTGGTATCAGGACTTAAACGCATTTCGCAAAAAAACTTAACATACAAAAAAATGCAATGGGGTGAAAGTGGTATGTTGGCTCGTACACATAAATAATCATGCTTAACAATCTAACACTTATCCTTACAAACTAGTTATCATATTATAAACAACCCTATTTACATACACACCTACAATGCAATTGCTACTGGAAGGGGAATGGCGACTGATAGATTATGATAAGAAATATTCACAATGTACCAGCACATATACTGGCAATCCAACGCCTACTTTTACAAACCAAGTATTGTCTAAAGATGCGGTATGATCATTGACACGCATTCCTACTACCAAAAATTCATTTTTACAAGCCAATGAATGTCCTGTAATAGTGTGATATAACTATGACAAACACAGAAACCTACAAACACTCAAATCAGTTACATACTTTGCTTGTATATTGAGTAGTGCAATGTCCACTGCGGCTTCATTTAGTAAAATTTGTATGCATTGTTCTCTTAAACTTGTCAAAATTATCTAGTCCTGTAATGGCAATCACTTCCTCATTAGTAACTGGATCGCAAATGTGGCAATAATTTTAGCAACAAACAATCTAACGAAAAAGCTAACAAACCACATAAAAGAACAATCTAACGAAAAAGCTAACAAACCACCTAAAAGAACAATCTAACGAAAAAGCTAACAAACCACCTAAAAGAACAATCTAACGAAAAAGCTAACAAACCACCTAAAAGAACAATCTAACGAAAAAGCTAACAAACCACCTAAAAGAACAATCTAACGAAAAAGCTAACAAACCACCTAAAAGAACAATCTAACGAAAAAGCTAACAAACCACCTAAAAAAACAATCTAACGAAAAAGCTAACAAACCACCTAAAAGAACAATCTAACGAAAAAGCTAACAAACCACCTAAAAGAACAATCTAACGAAAAAGCTAACAAACCACCTAAAAGAACAATCTAACGAAAAAGCTAACAAACCACCTAAAAGAACAATCTAACGAAAAAGCTAACAAACCACCTAAAAGAACAATCTAACGAAAAAGCTAACAAACCACCTAAAAGAAAAATCTAACGAAAAAGCTAACAAACCACCTAAAAGAACAATCTAACGAAAAAGCTAACAAACCACCTAAAAGAACAATCTAACGAAAAAGCTAACAAACCACCTAAAATAACAATCTAACGAAAACGCTAACAAACCACCTAAAAGAACAATCTAACGAAAAAGATAACAAACCACCTAAAAGAACAATCTAACGAAAAAGCTAACAAACCACCTAAAAGAACAATCTAACGAACAAGCTAACAAACCACCTAAAAGAACAGTCTAACGAAAAAGCTAACAAACCACCTAAAAGAACAATCTAACGAACAAGCTAACAAACCACCTAAAAGAACAATCTAACGAAAAAGCTAACAAACCACCTAAAAGAACAATCTAACGAAAAAGCTAACAAACCACCTAAAAGAACAATCTAACGAAAAAGCTAACAAACCACCTAAAAGAACAATCTAACGAAAAAGCTAACAAACCACCTAAAAGAACAATCTAAAGAAAAAGCTAACAAACCCACTAAAAGAACAATCTAACGAAAAAGCTAACAAACCACCTAAAAGAACAATCTAACGAAAAAGCTAACAAACCACATAAAAGAACAATCTAACGAAAAAGCTAACAAACCACCTAAAAGAACAATCTAACGAAAAAACTAACAAACCACCTAAAAGAACAAACTAACGAAAAAGCTAACAAACCACCTAAAAGAACAATCTAACGAAAAAGCTAACAAACCACCTAAACGAACAATCTAACGAAAAAGCTAACAAACCACCTAAAAGAACAATCTAACGAAAAAGCTAACAAACCACCTAAAAGAACAATCTAACGAAAAAGCTAACAAACCACCTAAAAGAACAATCTAACGAAAAAGCTAACAAACCCACTAAAAGAACAATCTAACGAAAAAGCTAACAAACCACCTAAAAGAACAATCTAACGAAAAAGCTAACAAACCACATAAAAGAACAATCTAACGAAAAAGCTAACAAACCACCTAAAAGAACAATCTAACGAAAAAACTAACAAACCACCTAAAAGAACAAACTAACGAAAAAGCTAACAAACCACCTAAAAGAACAATCTAACGAAAAAGCTAACAAACCACCTAAAAGAACAATCTAACGAAAAAGCTAACAAACCACCTAAAAGAACAATCTAACGAAAAAGCTAACAAACCACCTAAAAGAACAATCTAACGAAAAAGCTAACAAACCACCTAAAAGAACAATCTAACGAAAAAGCTAACAAACCACCTAAAAGTACAATCTAACGAAAAAGCTAACAAATCACCTAAAAGAACAATCTAACGAAAAAGCTAACAGACCACCTAAAAGAACAATCTAACGAAAAAGCTAACAAACCACCTAAAAGAACAATCTAACGAAAAAGCTAACAAACCACCTAAAAGAACAATCTAACGAAAAAGCTAACAAACCACCTAAAAGAACAAACTAACGAAAAAGGTAACAAACCACCTAAAAGAACAATCTAATGAAAAAGCTCAGAAACCACCTAAAAGAACAATCTAACGAAAAAGCTAACAAACCACCTAAAAGAACAAACTAACGAAAAAGCTAACAAACCACCTAAAAGAACAATCTAACGAAAAAGCTAACAAACCACCTAAAAGAACAATCTAACGAACAAGCTAACAAACCACCTAAAAGAACAATCTAACGAAAAAGCTAACAAACCACCTAAAAGAACAATCTAACGAAAAAGCTAACAAACCACCTAAAAGAACAATCTAACGAAAAAGCTAACAAACCACCTAAAAGAACAATCTAACGAAAAAGCTAACAAACCACCTAAACGAACAATCTAACGAAAAAGCTAACAAACCACCTAAAAGAACAATCTAACGAAAAAGCTAACAAACCACCTAAAAGAACAATCTAACGAAAAAGCTAACAAACCACCTAAAAGAACAATCTAACGAAAAAGCTAACAAACCACCTAAAAGAACAATGTAACGAAAAAGCTAACAAACCACCTAAAAGAACAATCTAACGAAAAAGCTAACAAATTATGGCAGCAATAATGAGAAGAAGGAACATAATATTTACTAATATTAATAGTAATAATAATAATAATATTAACTGTCAAAAAAAATCCTTTGCAGGGCTGATGCATCCAAGCTAGCAATAAATTGGGATTTGTGGCGCATTCATTTATTTTGACATGAACAATTTCCTAATTTACTTTGCAGAGATTGCATTTGATGCAGAAGTAAAAATTATTTTCTGCACCAATTATTTCTTTCAAGTGCTAAGAAAACTGCAATTTACGCCATTTTCAGCAAGAATAATGGTTTTTACTGCTGATAATTTTCAAAATTAATCTTTGTCAAAGCTGAACGAAAATATTATCCTTTAAGAATGAAACTTTGTTTGCTATGCAGATTATTGGTGCTCAATTCGGAGATGCGGACTGAACTTGCCCAATTTCATATCATAAATGTCGAACTTAATTGGCATTTAATACATTTATTGCAAGAAAAAAGAAAAACGTTTAACCATTTACTTGGCGTAAGAGCATATAATTTTTATATATTTGTGATCTTGGAGATATGGATGCAATTAATAGGTCATTTTCAACATGTTGTGTCATTTTAGTTTACATTGCTAGTTTTGATTTTCATTATATGGTATGGCTTATGTACAAATGTATTTTACAGCTGACCATGTTCAAAATAAAATTTATTGTCTTCCTGACCTGAATCGTTGATTTTGTTAAACTGTAAACAATTAATACATAGTAATGTTTCTCTCTGAGTTTAGGTTAAATCATATGAGTCAAATAAATTATGTTTACTATGTTCTTTGTCATAATTTTAGTAACAAACCATCTAATTATAGCTTCGATTGTTCTAAAAATGAACTTTTGTCTTACATCATGGCTCTTCTTTAGAGTCTTAGTTCATTTTGATATTATTTTCTTTATCTTGAATTATTCATTCGTTCTATAAAATGTTGAGGCAAAATCACTTGTATTTAGTGTTTAATCCTGGCTCTAAATATTTAATAAAAAAATTATTTATTCACTGAAAATACAAAGACCTCAATAATAAGCTTAGACATAGATTAACTGAGAACTATAGTAAATCTAAACCTTGGATTATATTACTGCGATTCAATAAAATGCCGTTGGCACAGCATTACAAGTCATGACTTTGGTATATTATTACATTATAGACCACTGTATATTTAAGACATGTCTTGAGATTTGGAAATTAATTTTTATATAGCACTAAAGTTTATTCAGAACTTTTTTCATTAGGACTTTTGATTGTAATTCCATGATATTTTTGGAATTAATTCACAATACCTTAAGTTACTTTTACATTTTTACTTTGTATTCTAGTGATAATAAATTATTTGTTGAACTCTGCAAAGCTTGTTGCTTTTCGCTCTTTTCAATTACTTATTTTAAAACCATAGACACTTAATGAGGGATAATAGTTACATATCTAATATATAAATCATCACAGTATGATATAATACTTATGATAAATTACTTCATTGTAGTCATACGACGTACATAAAAAAATAATAAACAAATGCAAAAGTTCAATATAAAGCAATATACTAGATGTAACGATATAAATTATACCTCGATACGAGTGTGGATGGTAGGTGGTCAAAGTTAGATGGTTTGCAATCTAAAATCCATGAGAACAAGAGAATACATGTGGTTTGATTTGTCTTTAAATCACAATTATATTAAGATCCAGCAATTTCATATTTTGGGTCAAGGGCTTTTGACATTGTTTTTAAAAAAATTCCGATTATCGATAATTGAAAAAATATCTTACTATGATCTATAGCAAACTAATGTATATTATACCCGTTGCCTAAACTGAAATAAACTTAAATATCGTGAGATAAGAAATATCTTAGCCCCATTCCCTCAAGAATCAAAAGGTACGTTCCTTATAGTCGATGAATGCGTTGTTAATTGTTGTACACAACTGGCAACATTTGACACAAATCTGAGGTCAGTAATGCATTTGAAAGAAATAAAACAACATTGAAGATAAATGTTCCCGTTATCGATATATGCCCATGTGGCTTGTTTGTAACGCCTAAAGACAATTTGTCAAGTGTATTAGGTTCGTTGGATATTTTTGTACTGTTTTAAATAAATAAAAAAACACAAAAATCGTTTAAGGAGTCTTTACTACATTCCAGAAAGTAAATCTGCTTACACAGATATCAATCAGATGAGCGAATAAATGAAACACATTGCGTACAAAATATGATTTAAGGCAGATAAACTGAGTTTCTGCAAATAAAACAAGTTTTCGTTATTCTACAGATGTCTAGAAAACAGTGCACTCAAAAATTAACGACATATAATGCATTTAAACCAGATAGAACGAATTCCCAGCACAATTATGTTTTTGTTTTTTTTTAACAAAGGTACTTGCGAGAAGCATGATACAATGTAGGCCTTGTCTAATAATGGCCGTCATCTGAATATAATCAGTCTTTAACAGTGATTGACAATACATAATCAACTACTCATTTTTCCTGGACATATAATTACCATGTGCATTTATGACATTTGAACTGGGGTTAACCCCTTAGCATCAGTACCAAGATTAGATTATACAAATAGATAACTCAGACAAAAATTATAATGGATAATGCAGAAGACAAATGTGAGTGAAGGTTATAAATAGGCTCAACCCTTCTTACTTTCAGATCTAATTATTCTATCCGAGTCTTCAATATTAAAAAAAACACGTGTCAATTCTTACACCCAATTTCATATATCGAATATGATATATATTTTGATGTTCAAGGTTGTGGGAGCTGCTCTAGCTAATATTTTAAATAATTTATGAACCTCCTACTCTTCAGCAATATACGAAAATTTTGATAATTCTCAAATAATAAAATCACTAATCACTTCATTAATAACTATAGGTACTTATCATAGACGAACAAAAAAATTTATCCCTTATTTTAATGCCAACAATTAATTCGCCTGGAAAATATTCAGTTGCATGTATAGGTCAACAATTTGCTATATGCAGAGTAAATATTGCTATACAGTGACTGTAGAAGCTAATGTTAAAACCCTTTTTTTTCCATAACATACTAAGTTTCTTTCCTGTTGGGAATTTACGTCTTATCGTTTCTTTATTTCTTCTATGTTCATGTTGTAAATATATTCCTATTATTTATGCTACACACTCGATCTGTCACAATCCTTTTTTTTCTCTCTTGCAATTTCTTCGTATATTGTTCATTACGATATCCTTATCCTGTGTTAAAAGCTTCAACTTTTGACAGTTTAATTTCATCAGCTTCTTCATATCCTACCATCTATTTTCCTTTTTTAAAATCAGCAACAGTTAGATAATTCCGCTTTTATACAATGCTCCTTACTTCATCATCTAAAGGTGATTTTCTTACTGTTTAATTTTAACCGAATCATTTTCCATTTTTGTATTTATATCCAATCTATGATTATAATGATCTTGTATATCTATTTCACGGAATCATTTGTAGTAAAATATTCTACATTATCTATGAACAAAAATGTACTCGGTTTTCGTTGTCTTATAACCTCAAATTATGTTTGTAACAAAATAAATATGGGAAACTATCCTTTTTATGGAATCACTCTTCAGTGGCAGAGCTTTCTTACGTGGATTCGCATAATTCAGTGGAGGTTTATGTAGCAAGAAGAATGCTGCGATGGATGGTGATGTTGGCTTGGCTGACGCAGATGGCTGATTCGTAGTGAGGGACCAAAGGTTAGGGGAAAATAGGTCCGCAGAGAATAAGAAGGCTCTAGATCCTTCGCAAAGCTGAAAAGGGCTGGCAATGAGTGCATGCTCTTTGATTATTTCACAAGAGTTGTGGAACCGTAAATACGTCAATTTCTTCGACTAGACGCCACGAGATACATATATGATACATGTTTGAATTAATGTTATTCAATATGATTGTATCGGTTTAAATGATTCAATATCGCTATATGAGTAAAATTCCATTTTTCACACAATTTTTGATTAACAATTCATTCTTCGCATTAATGTATAAAGTCAATACTTTAATCAGTCATATGGTGCTAGATCAATATATCAATCATATTTGTTTATGAGTTCCATACGTTGTTTCTTGAATTTACATGTTCTGATTTATTAATTTTCTTATATCCCTCGTGGAACTTTATACGCATCATTATGTTAAGTCCTGTATTGGAATTTTAAGTACATGTTTATGGTGTCAGTTTCATTTATCGTTCAATTATACTATATATAATCAGCTTCTTCTGAAACTTGTGTTCAGTTTGTTCGCTAATCCGTGATATTAAAACAATATGAAACGCGTGTTCAACACAATAAAATAGACCCATCTATTATGGTATGATTTGAATAAGTAAATGCTTACAGATAAAATGTTTTCAAATTAAAGAATTGTCCAGCTATAGATGATCATTGCTAGAACTTTTGGATAATTTGATTAAAAATCCGGTTTTCATTAACATGACATAGGAACGTTGTTATTTGAATATTACGGGCTATCATTAATAATTCTAACAGATTTATAGTAACGATATCTTATTATATGCTCATCTTTTTTCTCCGTTAACTTTACCTTGTCACAATCGTGCAATATTCACCGATATTGAACACCTTTATAATGTATCCCACGTGCAAAGGAACTATTTTCTAACGTACACAATTTTTTATGAATGAACTAAAGCATATATTTCATAGACGGCCACATACCAGCAAATGTATCATAGACTGACACATACAAACTGCTTTGGCACATTCCGCGTTTACTTTTGTGATACAATGTTTCAAATTTAACTATATATTGACGCTATACAGGTTCCTCACAATAAAACACAAGTTATACACATAATCTGTCTTCTTTAGCTGTTAAAAAAATGGCCAAAAATATACTTACAATTTTACATCCTGAATTTCCTCAAAAAATATATTTTCGTAGGTCTGTAAATCTGAATTAGATAAGCCATGACATGGGTTCTCAAGATTGATTACACATTTTGAAATAGTACTGAAATTTCGATTATATTCCAAGTGTAGCTACATCCTCCTTACTGCACTCAAAATGAAATAAACATTAAATTCCACAGTATTTTCGATAATTGCAATGGAAAGGCTTCATAATTTTCCCACATTGTGATCTGAATCATTCAATGACAGAAAAGAAACACGCATGCCGATGTCAACACAATTCAAAACATTAAAATGGCAGACACTGCTGGAAACTAATGCAAGTCACTTCATGTAATAAATCCAGACCATAATCAAAACATTGCGTTGAACTGACATATATACCAAAAGGTATTCATTCAAGATCAAATGGAAAAGTTGTTGCAATGCGTATTCATCAACAATATTATTCCAAAGTTCAATTTTAAATAGAGCAAGCGCCGTTTTCTTTCGAAACTTACGTCTAGCGCTCGACCAACTTCATATTTATCTAGGCGGAGTTATGCACTCATTAATAATGTTATGTAATAATCCATCAACGCTTATATATTTAGTTCGGAATGCGGCATACATTTAGCTACTTTGTTTCTTTCAGTGTATTTTTGTTTATATATTTAAGCCCTGGGAAGAATAAGAAATGAGCATATAATAAAAAGGTTAATGTATTTGTATGTGAAAATATGAACTCGTTTTGTCGGAAGGATATACTGCACTCCCAAGGTCGTGCAGTATATCCATCCAAAAAACGCGTTCATATTTTTCCATACAAATGCAGTAACCTATAAATATAGGCCGTTTATTAAATACTTCTTGAGCTGAGAAATGTAAATTTATGCGGAACAGCTGTATTAATTCGTATGACCGAATGAACGTTTTGGAAGGAACATGCATTTTTCAGCAAATTGTTCATTAAATGTTCAGAAAAACCCAAGCAGCGTTCATTACTTTGTTCATTCTTACACATATACACAAATGTTCTCTTATAATTATATTCTTCTTCATTCAAATTAAATAAGACTTTTCAGAAATAAATATTTTTTTCTATTCTACGAAATGCTCAGTAAATCAAAAGCCTCTCAAAACTGAAAATCAAAGACTCCTGGGGTTTTCAGTTTTGAATGGTTTCACTGAATTTGTATTGGTCGATCTTATTTAACAATTTCAACAAGCAGTTGATTTACTAAATCTACAATGTTTAAATGTCTTATAAAATATGACTCTTCTGTGGTTGAGTCTATTCAGCAAGGAGACAAAGTTGTGTACCATTATTAAATGAGATCCGTAAAGAAAAGGCTAGATAACTGATGACTAATTCGTTAACATTTTGCATTGCTAGAAAGCTGTATTACATCCGAATATCTGTCTGAAAAGGAAACTATTTTTCCATTCAAAATTGGAAAACTACGGGTTTTATTGCAGAGAATGCGGATGTATTGCATGCTACTACAATATTTCCTATGAACTCAAAAGCAAAATATTAAACTGCTTCAATCAGGAGAATGAAATGGACTCTTGAATACTTACGTTTGATGGATAAATTAAAATGTGTATGAACACTTAAAAGAGATTTAGCGGAAATGGTGATAATATTTATTTTGTATGTTTACTCCAAAAGTCAGAAGATCATATACCTATGGATAACAATTACAGAGTATCACCAACTACAATTCATAATTGATGAGGTGTCGATTAAATCAATTAGAGCTTGCTGTTGTTTTGTAAATCAACCATTCTATGCATTTATTTCGATAAAAACCAATAACATATAAAACACTTTAATTAATTTAGTTATTCATGTTTGATAGAGAATTTGCCTCCACGAATACTTTTTTTAGGCAATTACAATTGCCATTACAATTTAAAGTAGCAAATTTAATACCAGTATCAGGGATGTAAATCGAAAAGATTTCTTGTTATGATATTCCTGTAATATGTAAATATAATATATCACACAATGTTTCGAGAAATATTTCTTTGAGGTTATAGGCAATTGAGTCCCTAAATTTAAAGATTTATACAGAAACAGATAAATATAAGAAAGGTTATGCACTAAGTGAAACAATTAGCTGTGATTACACCTTGACAATTATCCCATTACCAGTTCATCAGATCCACTTAAAACATTACATGCTGCCATTATATTCGGTTTGCCCAAAGACATGATAGTAGTTAGATATTTTAGATAGTAACTTTAAGATATCAAGACGTTGGCGGAACAAGTTAAAAAATAAATTACTATCCATAGAAAAGCATTGTACTGAAACAGCAAATATAATCTCAGAGCTATAGAGACTGACTGATGATAACACAAAAGTTCTTAAATGCACATGTTCAGCTATCTAAGCAAATAACGTTAATTTAAAATATTTTGTCTGTGATCAACATTAAGTATCGTGCCATTCGATCTGTAGGAGAAAGAGCAGATGATTTAGCTAACATCTGTTAATATTAACAAGGCATTGAGAAAATATTAACAGTGGGACTGATTTTGGATATTGATAGTGCGGAATTAATGAAATATTTTTTTTAAAAAAATATATTATTGTACAATCTCAACTTGAATACCTACAGTAAAATCTTAATAGTTTTGCATTTCATTAAGCTTGAGTAATGAAAACCAAACAGATACGCACATCTTGATCAAGAAGAGGCTTGATGCAGTGTGAAATTGACGAAGGATGAATTAATATACAAACAAGTCGGAAAAGATCCAAATCTTTAAAATATCTACGACTGTTTTCAAGTCTGATGTTGATAACCAAACTCTGGCTTTACGTAATAGAATCAATACAAGTAAAATCAAAATAAATGATATCATATAGATATTCAAAACTTGATTTCAGCATGGAAATACTGGTAAGGAATATTAATTTGAGATTAACTGATAGTAGCACTATTCTAGGATTTTGAAGTTGTACTGAGTCTGGAGTATCCTGAACAAACAATAAAAAATATTTAAAAACGAGAAATTAAACGTTGGAAATCAATTCGATTTGCACCTAATCATGTTCTAGTTGTAGCTGAAAATACAACAGGTTCGTTGAATATTTTTAAATTTAAAACTGCACAACATACATTGGTTAACAAGTTATGGATTTTATCGTTATGCAGATTGCATGTAACACATTACATATACTTTAGATAAATGGCTTATTAAAATTGAATTCAGGGTTACATAGAAGTTGTATTCTTTAGCAGATTTAACATTGAATCCGATATCGTTTCATAAAAGTACTGGTCTTTTGAGTTTATTAGTAGCTAACATCAAACGTAAATAGTATGCATTAGTGCTAAAATATTTTAACGCAAACTGGACAGTGTGAAAAGAAACATGGTATCTGGAAACAACAAAGGTTTGATGATTTTACCGAAAATCAAATTAGAAGATCAGATAGTATGTATAATAAACACTGACAGCTGTACAGAATTTGGTACCTCATTAAAACAGTACAAAATAAGAGCAAATAATGGTCACCACAGCAGTTATTATTACAGGTGCAGTAGTTAATGATGAAGCATTAACAGGAAGTAACTTTCCGTTCAATTTATTTGAAACAGTTGAAGGTGATGAAGAAGAATTTGATTCGATCGAAATTGATAGGCCCTAGAGAAAATTCCCACCTCAATCACAATAAATTAATGACTCTTCTCTACAAGGATGAATTTTAAAATATGGTTCTCTCTCTCTCTCTCTCTCTCTCTCTCTCTCTCTCTCTCTCTCTCTCTCTCTCTCTCTCTCTCTCTCTCTCTCTCTCTCTCTCTCTCTCTCTCTCTCTCTCTCTTCATGGTGCTGACGACGAAAATGGCGCTTTTGCTAAACTTGATAATTGAAAAGAACTAAAAAATGAAAGATTTTCATCAAACTTTTATTTATTCAGTAAAGTAATAATATTTATGTTGGTTGTCCACGATACCTTGGATGAATGACGTTATTTAAAGGTATTTTTATTTGCTACTGCATAGCGAAGGTGTCATGTGGTAGATACCTGATGCCTAACAAGTAGGATAAGAAGGCACAATGAGTTTTAAAATACTCAGTCCAACAAATCAAATAAAAACCACACCATGCATCATTAAACTCTAACAACAATATTTAGTTAACTAACCCAAGACTTGTTCTAAATATATGGATAGCACCACAGTTTATTTGTGTCACTTAAAGCGAAGTTTAAAGAAGAGGCTAACAAAATGTAATATCAATAATTTTTTTGCATCCATGTGAAAGGTAACGATAATCTTTATAAGCTCAATGACTACACTATTTTCATGGCACACAATCATGAGTGCGTACGTATATCACTTAGACCAAACAACGTTAAACATGGCATGAAGAAGACTAATACAGTTGAGAAAGGTATGATCTGGAATTTTTAACGCGAAAATTAATGATACTGAAGATGTAATGTGCATGGTTTTATTTGCAGTATGACACTGTTACTCCTAAATTAATTGCACAAATTATGTGGCAGCAATGTTTACGCCAATATTCATTTTATCTGGTTCGATTTGAGAGGAACACGATGATCTTGGAGAATATACCTGTGCCTGTCATCTTTTTATTGCATGACTAACACGCATTGGAAACTATATATACTACAATAATCATTACAAGGTACTTACATGCCTGTAGGGTCATGTTAAAGTTGTCAGCAAAGACATTATTTACTTGTTCTAACTTAACACTTCTGTGTGTGTGTGTGTGTGTGTGTGTGATTTTGATTTTTAAAGTACCTTTAAAAAATTCTATCTGTACGATGTCTGCAGTGTGGCAGTTTATAGTGATGTCTAGCACTGGTGGAGGTTCATGCCGCAGACATGTTGCTTGATGTCCCTCCCAGTCACATTATCCTGACGCCAGGCCGACCAGTCCTAACTCTAACCCCTTAATGCTGAGCGCCAAGCAAGGTAGCTGTTAGTACCATTTTTATAAACACTACTTCTTAGGGCTAACGGTCATTTGATGATTATATGACCTGAGTGTCATTGTGTATGATTTTTTGCAAAGTTTAAGACGACCATGATTGGTGCAATTAACATTTGTTGTTCGTTTTAACGATTTTTGTACGCTTTCGTAAACTTTCTTAATTGTTTTCGGGGAGGAGTGAATATATTCTTGGCATTAACCCTGATAAATCTAGTTTGTACAGCAGTTAGTTCAGTTCTGAGAATGCCGCGTATGAGTTCAATCATTTGCAGTAAACCAAGCTGATTGTCCTTTTCATAGTAATTTGTGTCACAGAACCTACTGCCAGCATTCGTATCTTTGCATACGTTTCTTTTTCCAACGCAAATGCACAATGAATCTCTATCGCTTATAAATAGCCTTTATTTTGTAAACAATTTTATGTAGTGTAAATCATACATGAACCAACATGATAACTTCAACATTCTAAATGCAAGACAGATGAAATTGTTCAGTTTGATTTTATTTTTTTTTTCATACTAAATAAGTTATCGATAGTAATTGTTCTCTGAATGATATATATATATATATATATATATATATATATATATATCTATATATATATATATATATATATATATCGTTATATATGATATATATATAGATATATATAGATATATATATATATATATATATATATATATATATATATATATATATATATATATATATATATATATATATATATATGATATATATATATTTTGAAAAATGTTTTGTGTCAGTAAATATATGTACCAGTTGCCCTCTTTCTGTAGTCTTCCATTTTCTTTACAAAATTTATACTTCATTAACTTCGAACAATTCTTTAAAAATTATTGTTAGTTTTTGTCAGAAAGTTACATTTAACTCAATGTATAATTTCAGCCATATCTTTTGACCAAACTAGACAATTATGTGAAAAGTTATGTCAGTTTTAAGCTTAATTGTACGTAAAACTTTACATTTTTGTAGCGATTGAAATATTTTCTTTTGTTTAATAAGGTGCATAATGTATTTCGTTCTGTTGTACCCTTGTTAAATCGCTCAATTGATTTTGAAGGCTTCAAAATGTTTTCTCTGAAAATATTTTTCTTCTCGAGTAAGTAAATAGTCTTTGAACATTTCGTATATTTAGTTTTGGAATCCCCAATTCTACCTCAAATATATAACCATATATTCATGCAGATATTTTGAGCATGTTTGCTTCTATCCAGTTCATCTGTTCGTTATTTGCCTATCTAATGTTATGTACAGGCTTGTACTGGCTCATGAGCGATTTATATACATTATTGATGACGAGATATAATGTGAATAACCTTGGTTTTTCCTGATCGCCATCAAAGATTAATGTACCATTCATGTCGTTCTTAACCTATTGGTGTCTACATGGTATGAAACTAATTTGGCACAGATTTCGCTCTCAGTCGTAAGCAATATGTTTTAATCTGTTAACACTTCTAATTTGACACCAATTGCCTTCAAAATTACATCAATAGATCACTCGGGAGAACTGTAATAATGGTGTTTATGACGTTTGCAGTGTTTCCATATAGAAATTTCTAGCTTAGTAAAAATTGCCAAGCAATAGTGAAATAAGTTTTCGTGCTGTAATCGTGTAAATAATGACTGTATTAAGTATAAACATATTCAACTTATTGGCTGCCGTTCTCAAACATGTTTGAATGGTAAAGTGATGATTTCGACTTTTCTTCAAAAGGTAGCAACGCTTCATCGAATACATAAGAAACTGATACTAAGAATCTTAAGTTTGCTTGAACCAATTTGTTTTGTTCGATATTTCGGCAAACTTGTTGTCATTTAAATTCGTAACCAAACGCTTTATATATAATGGTTGAAAGATTACTTTTACACTTATTTGATTAAGAACCCTTATGAACCTATCTACAATAAACTCCTTGCTGAATTAAATATATTTTCTTTATATGCGGCTTGACAAATGGTGAAACGTCATAAAAGGACAGGTTTTGAATAAAGAGATAAATAAATATTGCATATCTAAAATTTATATTGCATTCATTATGGCCAGCTAATCTTATACATTCCCATCATGTAATCATGATTACGCACTGTCATAAATATTTTTCTTTAAAATGTTTTTTCATAGTCTTTTGTGGATAGCAAAGGTTTTGATTTTTATACCTTGTTTTGTTGCACACTATTTCTGAGATCCTACCCAGCGAGTTGTAAAACACCTTAATGCCACGAGTACCTCTGTGACGTCTTTGGCTATAATATAAATTAAAAATAAAAATAAACAACTTACGGAACTTATAATATATCCTAATATTTTTAATAGTGCAACTAATTCTTTTCAAGCGTTTTATCTATGCACTAATTTAGTCTTTAATGTTCTGAAGACTTTTCATTTGTGTAGAAAAAAAATGTATTTTGTATCTTTTTGTTTATGATGACATTGATCTGGACAGACCTTTGTTTCCAACTCAGTGGTGCCTTCAGTCATTACACTCTTTGAAGAGAATATGATCAACATCTACATCTCTGACTTTACAGGTTTACTGTAATAGCTATCGGACACGCTGTTTTAATCTTTTGTGACACACCATGCCGCTTATAAGCAATGTCTCATCTTCCAGTATGTCATAAGCCATTACGCCGAAATCTTTTTTAAAGTTTTCTCTTTTCAGCTGATTTTTATAAACCAGTAAATGTCTTTATTCAAATTGTTCCTTTTTGGTTGTTTATGGATTTGTGTGTAACTCCAAAGCATAAAAATGCATATGTCATCCGTATTTTTAAAATGGCACAAGCTGTTTAGTTCTTAGCTCTTCCAGGCAAATTTCATATGCGATTTTCTGTAACCATGCAGACAAATTTCATATGCGATTTTCTGTAACCATGTAGACAAATTTTATATACAACTTTCTGTTTCCATGCAGACAAATTTCATATACGAATTTATGTAACCATGCAGACAAATTTCATAAATGACTTTCTGTTTCCATGCAGACAAATTTCATAGACGACTTTCTGTAACCATGCAAAGTTCATATGCGACTTTCTGTAACCATGCAGAAAAATTTCATATGCGAGTTTCTGTATGAATCACAAGCAGGCAAAATTCATATTCGAGTTCCTTTATGTATGTAAGTGAAATGCAAACTTTTAAATCCTGAGGAACGTCCACATATGTACTTTCGCTTACATAGTGTCCAAATTTAATATGTAAAATTCAAATAACCTTGACATAATTGACCTATCCTCCTTTCATTTTTATAAAATATCTTGTTGTGTGATACAATAATCTATACTGAACATTCTCGTCCTCGCTGATGAGTGTCGTTATAATTCTGATCAATCTGTACTTTAACAAGATAAATTTGTCAAATGTTTTGAATGGTGACCCTTTTGGCATAGTGTTAAATTTCAGTAAACAATTCATACATATCGTAGTTATAACCGCCGTAAAATCTGTACAGATTTAAATTTCTATTGAACGAATTTCTAAGTCTTTTATTGATGAGTATATGATGATTTTGCTTGTTCATATTTCCACTTATTCTCTTGTTGGAATTGTTCTCGCTATGCATTGTAATAGGTTTATCAAATATCGAATTTTTGATATTTTATTTATTTAGGTAAGAATACTTCAATATATATTTCACTACCAATTATTTTAGTTATTAGATAGATTTGGTATATTTTGTTTACAATTATGCATATTGTTTACATCATTTTTTGATTATTGTTTCTGTGTTTTGTGACGATTCACTTCATATATACCATGTTACTTGTGTATTATAGCATTATTTATGCGATATGTGATGTATCACTCATCAAAATCATAGTGTTTCCCTTTTCTATTGTATCAATATTTTATGGTACAATATAAAAACTATCATCGTGACTGAGCAATCGAACTCTCCTATAAATGCTGCATTTGCCTGGTGCGATCCTTGCTAGAATTGTATTAATTTCCCTGTGTGAGTTGTATATCTAAGCAAAGCAAACAAAATGAAATGCCTTTTTTGAAACTAGCTTCTATTGGAGTAAAAGTTAAGATTTTAATTCTTTAAGGAGTCGATATTACTCAGGAGTAGATGAAAAACTGACAGTAGTCGTATTTTAATTTCTGAAAATTCTTTGATCTGATTTACATTTTCAAGCATGCTAGAGATATTCTTATACGAAGACGTGTAAACCCTTTTTTGTTTGTCTGGTTGTCATTTTTCGAGATTTATGAGGATTCATTTTATGTTAGTAACAGGTTAAAAGGTTTAGAGATTTAGAAATTGTATATTTTTTTTAAAATAATTGTCAGTGTTTTAGATGTTCTCGTTTGGGGGAATCAGTATGTTTTAAAAGTATTTGAAATCATTCGAGTGCTTGAAACATTTCACCATATCATCAAATGCAGCTTCATGTGTCCTGGCAAATCAGAAGTCTAGTCAGTCGGAAATTAATTGCATACTTTCAACGTTAAAACATTTGTCATTAATTTCTGTTTCGTTAAAACCTAATTCCTCTGTTTAAACTAATATAGGAGTCTTGAACTGATTATCAAGATGGACAATAACACTACCCTTCGTCATGTCATGCAAAGAGTCTCAAATTTTATAGTAACTAGTATTACGTTTCATGTATCGTAGGTCAACATCAAACATCGGACGATGTTACAAACATTCTGCCGGTAATCATGCATTCTTCTGAAAAGCTCAGTCTATGCCTTTCAATTACCACGTAAATTGCACGTTTTTATTAATAGAGATCAACTTCCATCTGTCGAAACTTTATACCTTTGCATGGTACAAGAGCTTGAACTGACACATACAAGATGATTCCTTAAATTTAAATCTTTTAGAATCATTTTTATAGCATTGAAACCGATTCAAATATAAAATCTAGATTTTGTTTCTTTTTAATAAGTCGCATAGGTTTTTCTTTGATATTGTTGTTTGTTTTCTTTTTCAAAAATGATGAAAAAAATAGCTTGTACGTGCAGGCGACTAGTAGCTGCTTCCATCCACTGATCCGAATAATTCGAGATGAATGTAAAACGTCAGAGACGGAGATCGAAGCAACCTGAAACCATTTTGATTTGTTACCTTTTGTTACAGCAACTCGATACCATCAATAGGGTCTATCCTGTCTATCCACCATATTTAATGTCCAAACTCTCGTACAGTTTTCTTTATATGCCTTGAAAACTGCAAACAATACGTCTTCTCTTAGAATGGTAATTTAGACATATTTGAGAAACGTTCTCACACCTCTAAATATACAGACACAAAGACAGATTGACAGAAAAAAAACGATTGACTGACTTAATGATAGGAAAAAGGATAGAGATCGACATTTTAATAATAAAAGTTATCATTTTCAAATAAAATTTGGACCAACAAATTAAAATCCATTCAAGGTTTGAAAAGGTTTTACACTGTAGGGAAACTGGCTACCGTGGCCACTCCACACATATTGTTCTTGTTCCGGGCAATCATCATGTAGCCGTTCATCCCCCAGCTCGTTCCAAAACTGTGAAGAAAAAAAAAAAATATATATATATATATATATATATATATATATATATATATATATATATATATATATAAAGAGTATACAGATAACGTTCATACTGGTTTTAAAAGTGATGAATTGCTCCATTTGCTCCTCACTCCCCTTAAATACACGAGTTAAACCTGTATGAATGTGCTGTATTGGCACATTGGGAGGTTGGACTCACATGACCTTCAGAATGCTACAAATAGTAAAACTTCATCAATTCAATTTAGCTATCTAATAAGATTAAACCAAGATGACAGATTGCATCCGATATTTGCCGTCTACTTTAACTGAATAATGTATCTGCCAGAACTGAGAAGTGTCAATAAATTAGGAAAGCATTGACGACAATTGTTATGATTCCAGCTCCTCAAGTCTATAATCTGCCTATCACAAGTTTCTGATAGTAAATAATCTTAGTTTAATATCCAGGCATCGCCTTTACAGTCTCATCATCATCAAATTGTCTCTAAATAAACACCGGAATACTCGGTCTAGAATTAATTTCCTGTCTTTTTCGTCATATTGATGTTCTGCAGTAAACAGCATATGGCTGTGCTCATAACATGCAGCAAACAAACGACCCTATAAACTTATTGAAATATCACGAACAAAACCCAGACTAGGATTAGCAAGTCGGCATCCGGCCGCGACTGGACATTATGTGAGTGTGATTTTTATTTGTAACGTAGCTTGAACAATGTTTCGCTACGATGTCTGCAGTATGGCAGTTTATAGTGATGTCTAGCACTGGGGCATCATGCCGCAGACATGTAGCATGATGTCCCACCCAGTCACATTATCCTGACACCAGGCCGACCAGTCCTAACACTAACCTCTTAATGCTGAGCGTCAAGCGAGGCAGCTGTTAGTACCATTTTTTTGTAAGTCTTTGGCATGATTCGACCGTTGATAGAACCCACGACCTTTCGCATCCGAGACGGACGCTCTAACTACTAGGCCACCGTAGCGGTCGCTTGACATTGTAATACAATGGATACACATACGAAATATATGGCAAAGATGTATGTTTATTCTTCCTGTTTACAAAAGGTCAATACAGCCTAGGATTACATCATTATATTTTTACAAAACATAAATTTTATAAAGCCGGTAGAAAGCTTCGTTATCTTGAAATCTTGATACATATTACACAATTCATTCACCCAAACACAAACAAATATTAAAAAACAAATAAGCCCTTTTTATACAAAATAAAATAAAATCACTGGCTGTTTTCTACAAATCGTTATCCAGTCCTGGTAAATATCAGGTTGATGTCTTAAATGGATTAGTTAATGTAACTGATGATCATAATTTAATGGAAGAAAGATTGATTTCTTTCCACACTGAATCCTAAAAAGAGACCTTTGGCGTTTTCATCATTGCACATAAATACATAATATTTTTGACTATAATATGGGGAGACGCATTACAAGATCCTGATTTTTCCTGGTATGGTTGAAATCCCAAGTACCTGTTCTTAAGCATCCAGTATTGTTTACCCTGGTACACTCCATACCCTGTAACTAACATGGCATGGTTCACAGAGGAAGCTTGGCATGTGGGGTCTGAATACACGCCACTTTTGTAGTACACGAAAGACTCTACTGCGTCCATTGCCATGGCAACTGGCCCCACTGTGGCAACTGCCTTCTGAAGATCATCTTCACTTCCTTCATTTATATCCATGCACCCAACTTCCGTGGCACCAATTGAAGATTTATTGAAATGACAATTGGTATCATCCTGTAACATATTGCAAAAAGCGGAACAAGCTTGAATTAAATCAGTGAACTAGTCTTCATGTTTCTTACGAGACAGTTTTATTCGAAAGCAAAGCTCTTTTTTACGCGCACTTCATAACGCTTATAAGTTATTAAAGAAATGTGACATGACCATGATTATAAAAACGAAAATTTAGTAGAACTTACTTTTCTTTTGCCAAATGCAGAACTTTTTTCGTCATGGAATTTTTCTGTATTTGTGACATGTACCTTGTGAGTGCTGGTAGATCCGGTGCGGGAGAAGGGGTCAATTAAAGTAAGACAAATAAAACCAGAAAGAAAACAAAAGGGTTACCTTTGCAAGGTAAGGATAAGACAACTCGGTGTCTATTCCATGGTTATCTACTATGTATTGGAAGGCATAGTCCATCAGACCGCCGCAACATCCGTCATTTCCTGTAAAACAGTGTTATCATTACTAATTTAATGTCAAATGGCGGCGTCTCCAACATTTTTCGACTTCGTAAGGAGCGAAAACGAGTTCTTTTAAGACAGAAGTTTGCCTAATACAGGTGGACGTATACCATAAAAGGGTTTACTAAGTCTATTACACATTCAAACTTTAAAATGTTCAAATATAGTATTACGACTTTATGCATTTCACTTCAGAGATAAATAGATAAATATGATGAATTATTTTCAACATTCAGTAATTTGATCAGCCAAAATATTTTTCTTTTTAAATACAGTGAAAGCTATCGGTTGCGACGAGGTAGCACCTGCAATTTGACTTGTGTATAATTTGCATGCAAAATGAAAACTTGCCATAACTTCTTGAGCAATCCATCAAGTTTTGAGCTGAGAGCGCGATGAGTTTGCGGGTCTTCTTGTAATGTTGTCCTTCTAACGCACCATTTGCTGCAAAAGCCCAGCATGATCCACACTGGCCCTAAAAAATCAGTGGCGTAGAGAATTTGGTTTGGCATAATACATACAATTCGAGTATGTACCTTTCAAATCTACAGATCCCACTGAGTCAGCAGTCAGAGAAGATACAATAAAATCATATAATGGAACAAACAAGTAAACATACGGAAAAAAGGGAACTTATATTATTGCATAATTCCAAAAAAATAAATAAATAATGATAATAAAAAATGATTAAAGAATGATATGTGTAATCTAATTCACATCACTCACAGAGTTCAAAACTTACAAAGAAACACTGAAAACCAATGAGTGTAGAAACAACTAGCCTATATAAAGCAAAATGATCAACTTCCCAAAAATCTCATTTTCTAAACCTAAAGAAGATTGATTGAAAAACTTCTTCGATCTCGAACATTTTACCAAAATTTGTCAAGGAAGTCGCGTCAGAAAACAGTTTACCACAATTTGTCAAGGAAGTTACATCAGAAAACATTTTTCACAAAAGAGTACTAGAATGACTACTTGATGAAGACAAATGATTGACATTATAAACAACCAGATATTTCTATATCTTATGCTTGCCTTTTATTGATTTATTTTATTTATTTAGACTCGTACACTATTTATGATGGATTTTAGGGCAAGGCACTTTGCTCCAATTGTCTCTGTGAAAATAATTTATATGCCTTGCTGTGGATTAAAACATCAAATCAAACCAAGCATAATTATACCCAACTTATTATGTCTATAAATATTATATATAATAGAGTAGCCTAATGGAAATTAATTACTGTACATTTTCCACTTTAAATAAAGACTGTTGTTAAAATAATGACTATAATAATAATAATAATAATAATAATAATAATAATAATAATAATAATAATAATAATAATAACAACAATTATTATTATTATTATTATTATTATTATTATTATTATTATTATTATTGTTGTTGTTGTTGTTGTTGTTATTATTATTGTTATTATTATTATTATTAAGCACATTTATATTTTGCAGTTTTTAAGTGTTCCGCATATTTATATGTAGTACAAAATATGTACATAGAATTTTTACTAACTTGATTTGCCACCTTAGTGACGTAACCTTTAGCTCTCCAATCAATTGCCTTGGGAAGATCGGATGGCTTGATAGGGGAGCTGTACTTGCCACACGTGATTTTGCTTCCTCCAGTTTTCATTACAAAGCCGCTCATATTTTTCCATTCCTCCACTGTCTATATAAAAAGATATCAAAATTAATAACAAATATATTTACACTATTTGTGCAGATATTTATAGCTTTATGTTAGAATATATGGTTATTTTACTCAGTCTTTTTGACAGTCAATCTACAAATCACACTGTATGGGTATTATACTCAATTAAGTCTCTTCAACAATCCATATAGACATCATTTTGTATGGTAATTAAACTTAATGAAGTCTCTTGAATAGTCAATCTAGACATCACACTGTATGATTATTATACTCAATAAAGCCTTTTCAGCAATCCATCTACACATCACACTGTACGGTTATACTCAATAAAGTCTCTTCAACAGTCCATCTAGACATCACGCTGTATGGTAATTATACTTAATGAAGTTTCTACAACAGCCCATCCAGACATCACGCTGCATGGTTATTATACTCAATGAAATCTCTTCGACAGTCCATCTAGACATCACACTGTATGTTTATTATAATCAATTAAGTCTCTTCAACAGTCCATCTAGTCATCACACTGTATGGTTATTATACTCAATGAAGTCTCTTCAACAGTCCATCTAGACATCACTTTGTATGTTTATTATACTCAATTAAATCTTTTCGATAGTCCATCTAGACATCACGGTAATGGGTTTTATACTCAATAAAGTATCTTCGACAGTGCATCTAGACATTATGGTGTATGGTTATTATACTCAGTGAAGTCTCTTCGACAGTGTATGTAGACATCACACTATATGTCTGGTATACAAAATGAAGTCTCTTAAATAGTCCATCACAATATGACCTTCCATGGCGTGACAAACCGACTTCTTTTTCAGAATAATTTTTTTCTCGATGAATTGAGTGTCGTAAACATGTAATCCTCTTTTTATCATAAAATGACAGGTAAGTAATGAACACACGAGTTGTGCAGATAAACTTCTTGAAGACAGTACACCAGCAGACCCTATCAAATGAACTGAACCGTTGTTCCCGCATTTTTCCTTTTACATTGCCCGAACACTATTGTAACAAATCTAGGATATGTACCACTTCCATTTTAAGAATTCGTTAGGTATTGTGATTACTTTTTTGATAATGAGAAATCGGTGTTGAAGAAATATTCCGCAGCCCCATTAATTAACCAATTGCTGGGGACAAAAGTTACATAGAGCACTGCTTATGAGATTACATGCAGGTATGGTTTGGTTTCGCACTGAATTCAGGTCAGAGCCGCATAAGTGTTCATTTTACCAAGTAGTGCATATAAAAATCTAATTGTGATGATTGATTGTGCATCTCCATGTAGACTATTTGTGATACAGACATGTTTTGTACGATGATATAATTGAGAAGGGATTCTTCCGTTATCTTTTATTGTTGCTATAATGGTAAATATGGTGTAGAGTTACGTGCAAAATGAGGCTTAAAATCATGTTTTGACTGACCTAGAGTTGGTAGAGTAATAAGGAGAAACCATGTATGTGTGAGGTTGACATGCAACTGTAAAGTTGTAATGCAAATGTAGTGCTGCGATATTCGTTGTCATTCATTGATTAAAGAAAGATTAGTTATAGCCTGTGCGCGTTGGAACTTCTAGTAGACAGCTGCTTTCCCCAACAAATCAAAATTAAGCCTTCAAATTAGTAAAATCAAGTAGATTTTGCTACAAATCAATGGTCATAAATTACTAACAAAAAGAAGCAAAACTTTGAATTTTGTGAAACTTAAGAAATAATTTAATTATCAAAAATCATACTTGAAAAAGTGAGAGGAACTAGATGTATGATGGAGTAAATCTAAAATAATCCTGATAAAGTTCACTGAAAGCCCAAGAGAATTAGAAGTTCCGTATAAACTTCAACAACGTAAATGTAATAGTCTCCAATTATCGCAACGTTGTCAAAATGACGTCGTCCAGGATTCCATTGAATAATTCACAATAACTGCAGGATAATATTTTAGTTAAAATAATGAGCACTTCCTGTTTCCACTGAACAGTGCAAGCAAATGTCTTTCCTATCGAATGATATCAAAGTACAAAATAAAACGCGTATTCAGACTTAAAACGTGAACACTGGAAATAGGAAAGAGTGCAAAATACGAATCAATCTGATTGCTTAGTTCTCTCCTTATATACATCTTCTGTTATGACTATTTTTCACAAATACCACAACATGACAGAGCATACTAATCGATTCATTTAGAAGTGCTTATTCGTGTGATGTAGCCCAACCAATGGGAAATTACTTAATTCTTCATAAACCATAAAAATCCTATCAGTCAATGGGAAATTAACCCAAAGTTTTCGACAAGTCTTATTATTAACACTGTTACTAATAATTGTCAACACATACGTAAGCACCTACTTATAGATCCCATGTAATTATATTTAAACATTGACCCAAGTCAGGTAGACAAAATTTAACTCAAGGTAATGAGAACTTATTAAGATATAAAGCATGAATAAAACTTAGAAAATTTGTATCAATTCATGTTTCAAGAGTTACAAAATAATATGCATATTCATAACAATTACAAGGAGAAAAGAATAATCACTTGATATGCACCCTCTAAAATTGGGGAACGTTGGTCCAGCGACAACAATATGACACAAAAATGTATTAAATTTGTCCTATATATCTCTCTCCAATATATCGCACATCAAGGAATTTGCTCGTTTTTGGTGAGGTTTTTGTCTTTTAAAGTGAAGATGGCAACAAAGCATGTTTAGCGGCTATGAATATTTAGAAGCAAGCAAGCTGCAATACGCCTCTTCGAAAACATCGGATATGTGTAACATTTTAAAACAAACTTTAATACGTGAAATACGTTATTGTTTGTAATAATTCAACGCATCGCTCATCACGATCTTTTGCTCTACAGAGTTACCTACCTTTGCTCCTTTAATTCGTCTTTATCATAACATATCACATTTTACTTACCAAGTCAGCGTACTCATTGACCCCCATCCAATATGTATGCTTGCCTCTGTCTGCCTCAAGGTTGTGCGTTTCTATTAGCTTAACTGCTCGCTCCCAGATACCCCTCCTGGCGACAATAAAGACTGCCTAATTTATATAAGCGTCAAGGTGGATGCCATTTAAATACTTTTTAATAGACAGTAATTTTGTATTACAGCATTAACTCTTAATCATGTTGGCTAATTCGATCATGAATTAATCCATCATTATAAGAAACTCGGATGGCAATTATTGAACAGATGGTTCTATAGCACCACTTGTTAAGATACAAAAATATCCATTACCTGGCTTTTTCAAGATTTTATCTTAAAATATCGTGAATTTATTTAAGACAATTTATACAAACATTGTAAACCTGACAGCCAATTCTGTACTTCCCACTCTCCTAAAAAATACCTTTGTATTCATTTCAGTATACAGTTATGGAGAATCCATTACTTCTTGTCTTAGCATAAACTTGAACATTAACTTCGTTATTTTAACGGATAGCGTGGCCATCAAAATCATATTTAATAATTAAAATGTTTTGAATATTATACTATAGACAATAGAATTGACCTTACGCGAGATGATAGATCGCTCCGCCGACCAAATCACGTGACATGATGAGATGCTAACTTCCAAAAAAAAACTCATGCACTATTTGGCAAAGCAATACGTTTTAGCTTAAGTGATATGTTTATTGAAAATGACTTTTATTATTAAAAATGCAAACTTTTAAATTTGCATAAATTATACAGCAGTAGACAATATTTATATTTGTAGTTCAAGTTGGTATAGTAATAATCTTTGAGTTCTTTTTCCAGTAAAAATTAAAATTAAATTTTAAAGCTGCTCGAGAACTTTTTAATGTACAAAGAAATTAGCTCCAGAATATACAAATATATTTAGTATATAACCTTATCCTTATTAGTTTTATCTGGCATATGTACATGCTGCCTTGGAAGTAAATGAATTAAAAATTAATAACAAAATCGTAAATATTTACTGTTTAGAAGTATGCTGTTGTGCATAATAATTTTAAAGTTCTTCTATGTTCATCAGATGGTATTTTGACTTGTAAAGTCTACTGATGTAAGCATGTAAATGCATGCTTATTATATTAGTAGATAATTATGTGAAACTATTATATGTGTATTTCTTTATTATTACATTTTTATATCTCCACCCCTCCTTCAGTCCAATGAGAAAGTAAACAGTCATTCAAAGATCTGAAAGATTGACAAGCCAACAATAAAGTGTAAATTTTCAAACTTTAAAATAAATGCTGTTTGGCTTTCAGTGCTTCCTATACAAGAAAAAAATATATACATCAAAGCCCGAAAGATGGATGGTTTTCCACCCATATTCTGGGTACGTGCGTTTTTACATATATTATTAAATTTTTTAATTCTTTTTTTTTCTTCAAGCAATCAACTGGACGTGCTTTTTCTACATAATTTTATGCAAACAAACATCTTGTAGTTGCCGTCAATTGTTTCTATATTCAGCTGATCATACACGGTATCACAACAAAATTCTTTATCCATCGAAGTTTTGTCTATGTTTCGGCAAAAGGAATAAATCAAATTCCTCGATTTAGACAGTCGGAATTACAAGGCTCCCACTACCTTCGTTTCACCCATATCGATCGAGAAATCAACAAATCATTGCAAAAATTATAAATACTTATCATAATCAATTCACAAGCAGCTTTTGGGAAACAAATGGCGGATATAAGCAATAACTAGAGGTATGTCTAATTTTTGGTCAATTGATCAGCATCATTAGCAAGTGGCGATAGGTCAGTTATATTTTATGTGACTCCGTTGTTTTGAATTACGGTATACAATAATGGGTGACATATTGATAAAAATGAATCTGCCAAAAGCTTCAATAAAAAGTAAATTGTAACACCTTAATGTGCCTTTAGTGCAGTCTAATATTCCATCCGATTTTACAAACGAACTGTTAAATGAATATTTAAAACGTCGACTACATCAAATCTTCTTTGTGTCCCTGCTGAATAGTTTTTTTCCTGCACTGATATATAAACTGACAAATGTTTTGGAAATCTATTTTCTCTTCCAAAAATGAAAGAAAGAGAACGAAAAGAAAAGATGGGAATTATTTTGCAACACAATAAATAAAATTCTTTGAGAGAGATAAACTGTAAAACAATCATTAAAAGTTAAATTTGAAAAGAAATGCTCCAACAGCCCGAATTGATTTCTTCTTGTATATATGTCTTAATTTGTTTATTATTTGACGATTTATGGGACAAGAAGGTCGAGAAGTCTTAAAAAGTGGAGGGCTAATATACAATTAATTACTTGATTACCTGATCAGTTCTTCGTCCTCTTTGTACTTCCTGCGGTAAGTGATCTTAAACTGTTCCCATTCTTGATCGAAGTCATGATTCAGCTCGATAGACAATGACTGGGTGATGAAGATAACCTCCAGAAATAGTGTTATTGCAAAGAACTTCATCTGGGAAACAGAATATTGATAACATAAAAGTTCTGTATTACAAGCGTATCTAGGTGCCCATTATTACCGGTGGCATTTTTTGTTCCGATGGTAATGTGCCAAGATTCTTTTTCACTGTAGTGGCAGGTCGATCGTTTCTGATGCCAAGGAATGTACGGAAACTCCCGTGGAATCTTGTTACGACTTTAATAATATAATCAGCTTATTTTCGTTAATCACAACAAGAAAATTAAAAAAATTATCATTTTTCACAAAAATGTCATACATGTCATAAATCAAAGACTATTATTACAAATATAATCATATTTTTGATTGTTTAATCCCATGTTTGAGACGTGTCACACATACCAACGCGGTGACCAAATGAAATGTTGTGAAACATATTTGGGCCCAATCTAACAAATCTAAAATTCGGAGATATTTTGTTTTTCGGGTTTCAATAAAGGTCAAATAAAAATAAACTCAACATTTTCATGTTTAAGCTACTTACTAACATATTTAAATGTATTAAGTATATGTATTCCTTTGTAAGTCTGCGACTCATCCTACAATTTTCAGAAGCGCGCTTGTTTTCTGTCTGAACTTTACTGAATTTCTTAAGTCCACTAAATTTTTTATTGTTGTTTTTTTTTTTTAAGAAATGTGCTTTATGTTAGCATCTCACTCAACGTTTCTCATGTCTATTGCATTTATGGTGTAGCTAGAACTGTCTAGGTTTCAGTATCAATACCATGTTGTTATCAATAGACTCTTTGTACTGTCAGCACCATGTCATTCACAAAATCTGCTATAGTGTAGGATTAACAACCCTATTTTGGTTACGGCTTTAGGTTACAAGTTAGACAACAATAAATACACACACACACATCGAAAATTCTGACACTATTATGTTTTTTTTTCAACTATTGATAAACATAAATTAAGCATTGAACATTGAATTGCTAGTCTCGAATAAAATGGTGTTATACCGTGGTACGTATCGCTGTAAATTTAGAAATACTTCAGTATACTGCGGAACAAAAATGTTCGCTTTACCTAGCTCATATCAGTCTATCTCGTGATTAGATTGATATCCTCGATAGAGGACCATTTGTTAGAACTGCATATGACCGGCCTACCTTCTGCCAGTCATTTCCATTTTTTGAACGAGCAGCAAACAGTGTTAATCACGTAGAAATCGGGCTGCGTTGATTGTCAGATTGCATGAAAATAAGAGTAGGCAACATGCTTTGTTTTGTCAGGTTGTTTACGAAATGTGTAAAAAGTAGCGAACGACAAGTCACTCATTTATCGAGTTTTAAGATCAATTAACTCAGTAGACGTGGGCCCAGGGAATGTTTACTTCAGCTGTGACCTTGCCTTTTGTCCCAACAACAATTGAAGAATCTGCTGAAATACTTTAAGGACATTATAAAAAAACATACCCCCAAACAAAAAAAAACAAACAAACAAACAAGACACCAAAGATGATTTAATGAGTTAAAATCCGTTTGAAACAGTTTAGAGTTGTTTCAAAGATTTTAAATATCGTTCGAATAACTTACAATCCGATTATCTAGTTACTACCTGTTCGAAAACGTTTGTAACTAGTTTAAATAGTTTAATCACATTTTACATATGTTGGAACTATATTATAGTGATATTTTTAACTGCCTAATATTTTGTTTCAATACATAATTCATTTTAACATTGTTTGAATGTGTTTCATGCTCAAGCAAAATTAAAATAGTTCAAGAAAAAATAATTTCGTTCAAACGGGATCAAAGTTGTATGCACGATTTGCAATTGATCAGTTCAGAGAAATGTACAGTTTTGTTCAAACGAGATTTAAGGTATTTCACATGAGTTCTGGGTTTATTCAAGCGAGTTCCAAAGTGAGATTCGGACTCGTTCAAATTAGGCTTCAGTGCGTTCGAACAAGTTTTTGACTTATTCAAATCACCTAAGCTATCTTCATAACAAGATATGCTCTCGTTCAAACGAGGGCTAAACTCGCTAACACGGATTTTAAAGTCGCTCACACAAGTTCCTAATTTGTGCAGTGATTTATTGATATAACTTGTATTCCTGTACTTTTTAATGTAAACATTAATTATGAAAAGACATTTTCTCAATGATTGATTTACAATGCGTACTCTCTTGACCAACTAAATAGGAAAATATCGACCGTTGAAAGAGGAATTATGGCGCTTCTTTTTCTATACTTTGTTGTTGTTGTTGTTTTGGGGGTTTTGCAAGTTTTGGGGGTTGGGCGTTGTTTATTTTCTTCTGGCCCATCCTTTTCGTAAAATTATCAATAACCGTCGCATACGATGATTAGACACTCTAACAACACATAAATTTTGAATTGGAACTCACGGTGATTGGGGATTTACTAACTACAGCAGCAGCATCAACAAGAACAACAACTACTAATGGTATTATAGTAGTAATATTAGTAAAAATAACAGAACAAAGGAGACGCAGCGACATAAAGATACAATGAGTTTTTACCTTGCAATGTATGTTCTGGGTATAATAATTAGTGACTAAGTCGTCACTAAATGAGGACATAAATTAAATGGAGTATGAACATGTGAAATATAGAGTACTAATTAGGTTACAAATGTCTTGAATCTGTACGTATTGCGTGCTTGTGTGTGTGCGTTTGTAAGAGACAGACAGACAGACAAAGTACCGTGTAAACTAGTTGGAATCTCACGGTAATCCACAATCAGCTTTTCGTGGGTTCGATAGCATTTATATCTTTCTGTACGCTGTCACGTGGCGAAACGTGACATTAATCGCATGAATCAATGTGCACCAGAAGATAAACTCTCTATGTCTTTGGTGATATAGGGTAGAGGTATTAGTTTTAGTAGTAATAATATTAGTGGTGGGAACAGCAGCAGCAGTTGATATTTGTAGTGGTGGTACTGATGGTTTTGATGGTGGTTTTAATTACAGCCACATTTTATGCTACAATAGCTATGGGTGTGTCTTGCTGAAGACATTATAATAATGATATTAATACGTATATTAGTATCTTCCTTTAAGAAAACAATAACTTGTAACTTGCTATAAATTAATGTCAGTATTAGTAAATAATAAGGTCACTATTAGTAATAATGGATTGTGGAAAATATGTGGATAGAAACGAGTAAGACATTTTTTAGCTCATAACTGGTAGATAATAAAGACACTACTAACAGATTAAGTAAACGTTGCAAATATGAAGAGAGGTTCTCTGGTTAAAACAAAAGTTACCGGTAACATGTAGTCCAATTGTAAATAGGTAAGCAGTATCTAGTGACCTTGATAAAAAGTCGGCTGTAATATTTATAAGAAGTCCAGTTAAGTAAAGATATCAAATAAATAAAACGTCTAATTAAGTATAGATGTAATATGTTTGTAAATGTTTAGGTTTTGAGAGCAAGAATGTGACAGGTGAAATATACTGAAGTGTTACAGAAGGGGCACAAATGCATAGATAGACTATCACAAAGCCAGAACCTTGAATCAAGTTTATATGATAGAACTGCAAAGCGGCGGCAAAATTATCATCCCATATCAGATTCCGCACAGAATGGGACTTCTTTCAATCTTATCAGCTTTGAAAAGAGACGTAACTAATGTTTTGTGTTCGTGTATGTTTGCAAAACAGTTACGTCTTGCAGCAAATACATAATAGCTTTTAAAGGCACCGAGGAAAAATAATGACTGTATGGTACGAATGATGTAGATGTGGGTCTAGCACGTATCTTATATGCGATCGGCACAATACTAACCTCGTGTTCTTCATTTGTTCCATACAAAGGATGCTACTGTCCAAAAGAAAATTATTTTGCAGACCAAACATGGCTACCTGAATAAAATGGACGACACCTATAATTGGTCATAATCGCAAGAACTGCATTTTGTTAAACAAAAGATAATAACTGTTAAAATATTCCTTAACAATTACAGATTTTACTGCTCAACTGAGTAATATCATAATTCTCCAAAACTGGCGCTCATAAAAACAAATATAGATGACAAATGCTACAACTCTCCACTTTGAAATCAAATATAACATGGCCATAAAACTTCATTTGGATTTATGATATAAACACTGTCTCGGAGAAAGCAATAAAACCTGAGAACTCTTAACATCAAGATCGAGCGATAATTCAGTTGGATGAGTTGGAGCCTCGTGTCTCTAAACTTAGCACTGATGTTACATGATGTCAGACAATATTCAAAGAGGACGAAGTTTCCGTTTCTCTAAATACAATTCCGTCCTCCAAAATTTGAAGAAGCTAAACACTATTGTAAAATGTAGCAAATTCACACTCAGTTGCTGTTAGTGGAAGCATTGTTAAAACTAGAATAATATTTACCAGGGATCTAATAATTTAGTACATTAATTTATCACATAGTCCGTAAATTTTGTCTATAGTGTATGCAGTTTCTTATGTTTGGTATCATAACGTGTGAACATATCACTTTATGCGTTTTTGATTGGTCCAGATAAGCCCCTGAAAGTATGGTTCGGTATTCTCTTTACTGATTGGCTGTGATTGTGAGAGAGTTTTTCAACCCCGCCTTCAGGAAAGTTTTGTTTAGGCGGCCAGTTTTCAATTCGACTCGAGAAAAGAAATTGAGGAAATATTATCTCAATTGTCTGAATATGGACAATTTACCCCCACCTCGAAATTTGTCATGTATAACAAGATCATCGTAAGAAAAATGGCGTAAAAATTAAAAGAAAAGAAAAAGAAGAAGCAAAAATAAGGGTATTGCTTATTTGAAACTTGTTTACGTCTTCTGTAGTCTACTGTTCCAAATCAAATACTGCAAATATCCTGTCTCAAACACTTTACAACAAATATGGGAATTTCTGCTTTCAGTATTCCTTTTTAACAGGAAAAATTGCAACAATGTATGGCGCCGTATTAGTATGGAAAGTCTGTTAAGCATGAAAGATGCAGAGGATGTTAGTGTTAGGGCAAGCCTGGCCACAGTCGGTTTGTAAATTATAAATCAGTGAATGAATTAACTAAGTTCTGTGCACTTTTTATTACAATCAAGAAGATTTGCCAAAGAGAACGTATTCGCAGAGTGACTACTGAAAATACGCCACACTGTTCGTATCCCTAGGGAGACTATTAAAGATATGTACAACAAGGTGTATTCCAAAGGTAACTATTGAAGATATGCCAGACAGAATGTATTCCCAGGATGACTATTAAAGATGTGCCAAGACAGGATATATTCACAGGGTAACTATTGAAGATATGCAGGAGAGTATATTCCCATGCTGACTAATGAAGATATGCCCAAGAAGTCGTATTCCCAGGGTGACTGAAAAATACGCCAGAGTGATTTCCCAGGGTGGCTATTGAAGATATGTCAAAACAGGGCGTTATCACAGGGAGACTGTTGAAAATATGCCAAAAGAGGGTGTATTCCCAGGTCGACTATTGAAGATATGCCAAGACACGGTGTATTCACAGGGTAACTATTGAAGATATGCCCAAGGGATATAATCTTAGGATGACTAATTTATATATGGGAAACAAAGTGTATTCCTTGGGTGAGTGTTGAAAATATTACAAACAGCGTTAATTTCCTTTGTGACTATGGAATATATGACAAACATTGCATTCCCAGGGATTTTTGAAAGAGATAATGTTGTTGTGATTGAGGTAATAGTTTACGGAGGAATTTTGTATCAACAAGAACAGCACACAGGAATGAGTAACGGAACAATTACTACACTGAAATTCATTAGATCTGATAAGATTTGTCGTTATTGTAGGAATTAATGCCATTTTTCAACACAAGATAACCTATACATGGTAGCCAGGATAATTGGTTGAGAAAGAACACGTGAAAACCCCAGAAAATACCACCGACCCACAAGAAGCTACCAGCAAGCTTTCTCACATACCTACATTGGTAGAATCCGAGACTCGAATCCACGCAGACGAAGGTGAGATGGAAGTGATCCGTAACGGTGAGCGCTTTGGACCACTGAGAAGTGCCCAAGATAAAAAATGACACTGTAGTCGGCACACTCTTACTAATATAATGGATTGTTCACTTTTAAATCAACAAAAAACAAAGTCTGCATGTAGTCATTTGCTGAATGTAAAGTAAACATTCAATTAAATTACCATAAACCATTATCTCTAGGCATTAATAAAAGCTTTCGATGAAATAAGATAATTTATAAAATTACTAAATGTGGTAAGACATTTTTTTTCACTCAATTTGTTAGACTCATTACAGATAGGTTTCTGATTAGGCATTTATGATGTTTCCAACTATTATGTGGGACAAAACATACCACAGAAAATGGATGTTCGGAGATCGTGGTTGACCCTGGAACTAAACTAGATAATAGGTTATATGTACTAACTGACATATATCATGGAGTCGATATTTTGTTTCTAATTGCTGGTTGTGGGAATCTTGTTGACGTGAAAAAGAAAACAACTCATTTATTAAATAAAGTGAAGTTTTAGTAGAAGACATTTCGAAATACATGTATTGTTGATATTTTGACTTACAAGTCTGTGGTTCGGGGACAATATACGGTATTGCTTGCCTTTTTAAGCATGAACAAAGAAGCAGCGGAAATGGTTAATACCAGATGAACTACTTAGTCTGAGATTTCAAGTAGTTTGAAACAGAACAACATAAACATTACTGATTATGTTAGAGTTTCAATTCAGGAAACCAATATTGTCTTCCATGTGGTACGTGTATGACCTAAAAAATGCATTACTTGGTCATTTTCCTTTGAACTTAATTCATCTTTGAAACGATCTGGTGTATTTTATTTATTTATGACATGTTGAACACATTGCCCTTAGGATGGTCACTCGTGTCCACATTACCCTTAGGATGGTCACTCGTGTCCACATTCTCCTTAGGATGGTTAGTCGTGTCCACATTGCCCTTAGGATGGTCACTCGTGTCCACATTGCCCTTAGGATGGTCACTTGTGTCCACATTACCCTAAGGATGGTCACTCGTGTCCACATTGTCCTTATGATGGTTAGTCGTATCCACATTGCCCTTAGGATGGTCACTCGTGTCCACATTGCCCTTAAGATGGCCACTCGTGTCCACATTGCTCTTAGGATGGTCACTCGTGTCCACATTGAAATTAGGATGGTCACTCGTGTCCGCAATGCCATTAGGATTGTCACTCGTATCCACATTGCCCTAAGGACGGTCACTCGTGTACACATTGCCCTTAGGATTGTCACTAGTGTCCACATTGCCATTAGGATGGTCACTTGTGTCCAAATTGCCCTTAGGATGGTCATTCATGTCACAATTGCCCTTAGGGTCGTCACTCGTGTCCACATTGCACTTAGGATGGTCACTCGTGTCCACATCGAACTTAGTATGGACACTCGTATCCACATTGCTCTTAGGATGGTTACTCGTTTCCACATTGCCCTTAGATCGTCACTCGTGTCCACATTGCACTTAGGATGGTCACTCGTGTCAACATTTCTCTTAGGATCGTCACTTTTGTCCACATTGTTATTATGATCATCATTCGTGTCCATTTTGCCCTTGGGATGGTCACTCGTGTTTATATTGCCTTTAGGATGGTCACTCGTGTCCACATTGCCCTTGGGACGGTCACTCGTGTCCACATTGCCCTTAGGATGGTCACTCGTTTCCACATTACTCTTAGGATGGTCACTAGTGTCCAAATTGCCATTAGGATGGTCACTCGTGTCCACATTGTCCTTAGGATGGTCACTCGTGTCGCAAATCTTCAATGTGTATGTTTTCTGTCTCAGCAAGAATGCCTATTTCAAATGTACCCTCATTTTATCACCGCATTTTAATTCAAATTGGTGTCGTGGATGTTATTTAACAACCATTTGGATAGCACTGTCCCTGTAAACCATGTTACTATATTTAGGTAACTTGATCTGCTTGTTTTCAGACAAGCTAACACAAGTTTATCATCTATTGTTGTTCTTTCTGCAACAAATATATCTTTGACATCAGAAAAAAAATATATATTTATCTTAGCATATTTATTATGTTGTCCTTGAATTCCTCTTTTTCCATCTGTTTCCCCAAACACTAAATTATGAATGAATTTGAAGAATCTATTTTAAGAACTCATTATTAGGGTTTTAACACAAACTTTTATTCAGTTCATTGTAAGTCTTTGGCCAAGATTGTTGTTCAGTTAAGACATCTCTGTGAATCTTTTCGTACAAAATATTTTTGTTCATTTGATCTAGTACATTGCAATCCATTATAAATTTATAAACTTTCTCTAAGAGAGACATTATTTCATCTGGAATTCAATTCTTCTGAAAATGGTTTAGTCCATCAAAACCAACATTTAAATGTATAGGTATCTCTAAGTCAAAGTGCAACATTAACCCTATGGAAGTGACATGGAGAATGATTAGTAAGCTCGTCTGTAACAAAATAATTCCTTCATCGTTTCCCATCCAAAATTCTTAAGTTGAATGTATTGGTTAATGTTTCAAGCCTATAAATTGGTGGTGTCAATATACATGATATGAAACTTTGACCTTACATTTTCTCTTTCTATTAGATGTCTTTGCTTTGTTATGCTATACGTAATTCACATTGTTCTCTCAGGCGTATATGTGTAGTATCATGTTAATTCTAGATCAAAGGCTAAAATTATATACTTTATATATTAAAAATAGTGTCATTTGTCAAACCGGGTCAAGTTTTAGAATTTCAGACATTTGTTCATAAACTCTTGGAAAATGTTACAGCACATCCAAATATATGTCTTCAACTAGCACCCATGAGGGTCAGCTGGTGTGCTCATTTTGAAGTGAGGTGTCACGTAATGAACATACTGATAATCGTTATTTGACATATATAAACCATGGAGACTTGAATAAACCTTTATACGGAAGTCCTCGGGTATTTTCATTATGTAATTCACGGCCAACCATCTGCTCATGTTGATTAATGCCATTCATCAAAAAATGCACCTTTTTATTTTCAAAATATTTCAGTGTTCCTGTAAATTTGTCATCAACTGAAATCTTTTCTATGATGTTGTAAAAACTACCTCATAAACCTAAGGCTATTTACCGATCTGTTATTGTGTGACCATCCTTTACGAATCCATCTGCAATCAAATCATTATCCGGTATGATTTTGTCTTAGTCATATGTTACAAGTCTTAGTTACAAGATTCTCGATTAACATAAGACTGTCATAGTCGCACAATCACTGGATGTCTAGAATGACTATTTGGGGTATCTAATATTCGAATTACGTATCTGTGAGTGGGGCCTTTGTGCTTTGATGATAGCTAATTTTGACTCGCAATTTGTCTTCAGAGGAGTCACTACTCGCACCACTATTGCTATGTATTTCTATCTCGCAGATACGACATGTATTGGTGGGTTAAAATGTTTCTATGTGAATATCATAGTTTTTGCATTTTTAAGGTTTTTGTTGACTAGTCTCTCTATCCTACATAAACATTTGAAATAGTCCTGTATGCAATCTGTAGCTCTGAAAAGTACTCACATGAAATATTTATTAATTGAATCCACATACATAGAAACGCTGCTAAGCTGTGATTAGTTATTTTAATTGTCCAGCTTTGCTGAAATTTTTACGTCTACGTTACACTGGTGTATACAATTATTATTTGAGTTTAGGAAGTAATAATACTTTGAAAATCTGAATAAAAGATATAGGGACCCTTCAATAGTTGATGGATAGTTTCTGAATTTAACAAATTACCTTTTTAAGGCATTGCTTCTACGTAGTTGTCGACACTTTCCATAATGTTTGCTTACTCGTGATGATACCAACTTTGATAAATATTTAATGGTGGTAGTCCACTACATCAATGAAAATAAATGTCCACTACATCAATAAAAATAAATGTCAGCATTACTATCATTTTTTTTTCTCAGTCACTTCAACTGCTCTAAGGTATGTTTCTTCAATTATTTCAATCACATTTATGAGCATACCATATTTAGGCTTAATTTTTCATGCTCTGTATGGTTATACGCATTTGTCAAACCAATTACTCTATCAAACAAAATTATGTAAAGATCCCCGCCCCGTAATCTTGTTCAGGAGAGTTTAAAATTAACTCGTGTATTATCCATATGTCATTAAATGGTCATTCTCTTATAAACATAGATCTAAGTTCGGTGTTATAAGTTTAATCATATCAAACATCCATCTCCATATTTCACTTATATCCTGTCTCTATCTGGTATTTAAAATGCCATGCGAACATTGAGTCACGTCATCCATGTCACCTCTGTTTGTCACTTGCCTCCTATGGTATTTTTTCTAACACCGGAGAAGTTGGACAATTAAAATTAAATAACTCAAGATGAAAGGTATAACAATTTAATAAAATGTATCTATTGTATTCAACTATGTTAACAACAAATTTCTCAAACGCAATTTCTTTGGAACAAATAATGACCTATTCACATTTGCCAATTACTATCGCATCATATGAATTTAAAGTCTTAAATAAGATTGTATCCCTTCGGCGTAGTGTCTGTTACTCATCTGTCCGCCTCTTGGTCTCTTTTGGTACTTCCAGTGCCCTTGACTACATACTCTCCATGCACTACCTGATCCGTCCTTCCGATACTGCGATACTCTTTTTACGTTTCCTTCCGGCATTGCGCCTCCACATAACTGCTGACATCACAATACACCTCCAAACTGGTGAACCACCCCTACAACTAAGAAGAGACGAGCTAATCCTGCGCTGTGCAGCCCGAATATCGATCCACCCTGACACTCATCCTGCAAAACAACTCATCCAAAGATCCAACATCCTATTCGACACGAAACTCGTACCAAGCCCACCAGCAGCGGGAAGGGTACACCACCTAAAACGACCCTACTACACCCAGAACTCAAAGCAGAGAAATAGCAAATACTGGATCCCACACCTAGGAGAAATATCACTCCCAAAATCAAATGTAGGGCTCGGACCATGGACTCAAAACACCAAAATCCATGGAAGCTTTTAGCACTAATAAACACCCATTGGAAGAACAATATCCGACACAAACTAAGATCTGTACCGATGGATCCTGCTCCAAAGCACCATGTCGAACTGCAGCAGCAATGGTCATTCCAGTTCAACACATAACCATCAAAACAAGACTCCCGGACGGGAGTTTCAGCTATACTGCGGAGTTCCGGGCTACTCAGAAAGCCATCCATCGGATTAAAAGACACACACACACACACACACACACACACACACACACACATACACACATAAAAAAACCAATATATAATTATCTCTGATTCGCTCAGTGTACTAACCTCGCTGGAAACGGGAACAACAAAATCAAGACGTCCTAGCGACCCTTAGCACCCTGGAAACGGAACAAGTCCAAGTGGAATTCCTCTGGGTCTTCTCTCATATCAATCTAGTTGGGAATGACAAAGCTGATGCGGCGTCCAGGAGAAGCCTCGGCGACACGGAGATATAACCAATACTCTGTAGCGCCAAGGAAATCTACAGCACCATAACTATAGCTGTCAACAAAGAGTGGCAACGACAAAGGGACACCTCTAATAAGGGCAGGGAACTCCACCCCATCCAACCGGAAAAATCAAGCGGGGCAGTGAGGACCGCACGCGCCTGAACCCAGAGCAATAAACCGACTTAAGACAGGGAAGACCTTACTCAAAACCAGCCAGGGCGCAAACACCTCTCCCAACTGTCCCACATGTCGTATACCGGAAACACTATTCAAACTTATCAACGACTGCCCCCAATATGGCCCAAAAAGAAACAACATTAAGAAGTACCAGACTAATATAGGAGCACCAAGTATCTACCTGGACCTCCTCAGTGCCGAACTCAACCCCATCATGGAATGTACCTACAACAACATCATAGAATATCTCAAAGACAACAACAAATTCCAATTCATCTAAGACGAAACAAGTTAAACACAATTCAACAGTCACCATACCCACACTCCCGAACCTTAACAACTCACTTATGATACTGGCATGCACAAATAATTAACAAACAACTAACAAATAACTACAAACAGTGTCAATAGCCATACAAGCATAGGTAGGTATAACTAGGAGTGCGAATGCACTCATGTAAGACCGTACACATATGTCAATATATATATATATATATATATATATATATATATATATATATATATATATATATATATATATATATATATATGTGTGTGTGTGTGTGTGTGTGTGTGTGTGTGTGTGTGTGTGTGTGTGTACATCTGTGTATCTATGTGTGTGTGTACATCTGTGTATCTATGTGTGTATGTATGTATGTATGTATGTATGTATGTATGTATGTATGTATGTATGTATGTATGTATGTATGTATGTATGTATGTATGTATGTATGTATGTGTGTGTGTGTGTGTGTGTGTGTGTGTGTGTGTGTGTATGTATGTATGTATGTATGTATGTATGTATGTATGTATGTATGTATGTATGTATGTATATATATATATGTATGTATATATATATACATATATATATATATAAATTGTTAAAGCTACGTAAAAATCTCTCTCTCTCTCTCTCACACACACACACACACACATACGCGCAGCTCGCACCCACACATAGATACACTTATTTTAAAGTTTCTGCAGTAGTACATTTGTTTGCTGTTAAATAAATCAGCGATGAGGACTTCTGCAATAGACAACCTATTCATAAGTTAGAAAATTATACATTTTTCTTGCTTCCTCACGTGGCACTTTATGCAAGCCATACATATACCAGTTTCTTTCCAGCTCATTTATTTTTTACGTTCTAATTTGCTTCATGCATAAACGGCTCATTTGTTTGTTTCTTGCTGTTTTGTTGTTCTTTGTTTTTAAGTTTTGTGGGTTAGTCTTGCGTCACAAGCTCCCAATATACATATTCTTTGCACCAGACCTGTTTCCCTCTGTTATATATATATATATATATATATATATATATATATATATATATATATATATATATATATATATATATATATATATATATATAAACAATAAACTAGAATAAAAAAAATTAAATGACCGATCAACCCACATAGGACCAAAACAAAACGCAAATAAACAAAACAGCAATTTAAGAAAGGAAAAAGTGGCGGGGGGGCGAGGAGAGCACTAAGACACTAAGATAGGGAGACAGACAAAAGACCAAGGGGAAGGGGACGAGGATGAAATCCAAGGAGCATACTTAGTCTAGGAACCACTACTAGGCAACAAAAACAACTGGAAGTAGTACATAAGGAGGAATGGAAGGAGAGACTCTTCTAGCACCAACCATAGAAGAAACAAAGGGGTAACCACCCAATAGTACCCAACTGAGGAAAGTCGGTCAAACGGAATAGAGCACAACACAAAGAACGCCATTTAAGATACCAATCGCGGGCCGCAACCGTACCTTATGAAGAATTAACATGGACAACATCCAAATCAGAAATGAAAAGATTATAACACAGAAAAGATTATAACACAGAAAAGATTACAACATACCAGCTGCCAGTTGGACACTGACAACTTTCAATAGCCATCAATAAGCCATCACATTAAAGTCCATAAACAGAAAAGATAAGCCTTCCAACCACTTTCAAAAGCCAGTCAAAAAAGGGGTAGTCCGAAAGCTCTGTCGGCTACCCCACAACCCCTCCCCCAGCCCACACTCACACACAAACATTAGGGTGATAACACCCAAACGTACACCAAACTGGTATCGTTCAAAGGCAAGTGACAGTCCAGGATATAAAAAAACTTGATGTCCCACAAAACCTTTCCCTCCAGCAAGGGACAGTTCAGGCGGACCCAGCCTGCTTTCCCACAAATAAATCCCTACCAAAACAAATAAGGGACTACACAGGCAGCACTACCAGTTGTTTCAGTCCATAAAATACAACTCTATCCCTCACTTTGGAACTGAGTGAGCCCACACATCGCAAAACGATCCTCTTGAAGGCGGTCAAAATCAACAACCAATAACACACTAAACAGTGATAAAGCAATTAAGGTTGGCCCACATCCCTCATATTGGGACATGCGTCCTATTAATAACGAGCACCAAACCCTGAAAGGCCCAGACCGGGACCAAGCGCCTTCTTAAAGGGACCGCCGCCCAGCACTGGGGCCGCAATAAGTCGCATGAAGCTGCACCAGCGGCATACAAGTGACTATAAACCAAGTCCAAGTCCAAGTCCATAGACCTCCCACGTGCTCTCAACGTGACTTTCCTTTTCTCGATCCTCGGGTGTCGCCTCGCACAACCAACCGGAAAGCTTTCTGTGGAATTAGAAATGACGTAAAATATTGTCTCATTGGTCTAATCTCATGAATCTAATCACGCTCTCACAGACCTTTCATCAGAATAATGACGAATAAATAATCATGTCAACTCAGGCACTCAATTCTAAATATTCCATACACGCTTTGTTCTATAATAATCGTGCTATACCTAAGTGTTAACTTTTCGATATAGGAACTATCATCATCGACAGCAAACATATGCATTTCCTACCCTAAGAGTTATAAAAGACATACAAGTATAGAAATACATAATTATATGTGCATAAGTCCAATAATGACTAACTCTTCATAATTCACGATCTATATATTCACATACTAATAAAGCAAGTACAAGTTCTAACACAATTCACTGATAACTTCAGTCACGCATGCAACAGATAAATTACACACTCCAACGATCTACATATATTATTCTTGCATGTTAATAATTCGCTATACGCTACGTTACTAGAATTCCTTCCCGCCTTTTAACGGGCACACAACTTTGGATAGTCGGAGTATAGTCTAATACCTCTTCTCTACGATCCACGTCTAGCGACGTTCGGACGTCTACTGGCGGGAAAATGGACGTAGTCCGTACAAATTACTTGTTGAAACTCCGCCCTAAATTTGAACAACTCAGTTTCGATTGGACACGGTCTAGTCTTTTTTTTTTTGTTGTCTTTTTGAACACTGACCTAGGATAATTTAGAACTTACCTGATTTTCTCGGGTTTTCGGTTCCAAAAAGCCCGAGATCGCTTCCAAGTCGGTCGTGACATCACTGAGTAAGTATAAAACAAAGGCATCTCTACCTGGTCGTAGAATTCCCTTAGCATTTAATAAAGAACGGGTCGTTGGGTAATGGTTAAACAACAAACAGGCAGTTTCTTTGTGTACAGAATCGGCTCTATAATCGTATTTTTTCATACTACGTATTGACATTATCTCAGGTTCTTTTAATTACGAAATTAACCTGTAGAAAATATATACGTGAAGTTTGAAGCATCCACAAATTTTCCCAAGAACGTGACAATTTTCATAAATCTTGTTCTACGGTAAATTTATGTGCATCTGACCATCTCTCTATCCCGTTTCTGTCTAAATGTGATGTACGGCATTTTATTTTTAGGGGAGGGGTTCTTTCATTTTCACGCGTGAGTCAGTCTCATTGAAAAACAAATTCTAGAAGGCTTGTATAACAGCTCTATGTTCTTAAACTAAACACATCTAAAAGAGCGATAACCAAGCAGTTTTCTAAATTCAACAAGCACTTTTTTCCCACGAATACAAAGTGAAAATGTATAAACAACATACAGTATTGTGAATTAAATCCCAAATAACCATACAAGGTTTATCACACAATTCCAAATGTATGAAGGTCCAATTGAATTCCAGTGGTGTTCGAAATCAGTTCCAATATTTAATGTGTTGATGTGTCTGCAGTCTCGATCGTAGCAATGTGCTAATGACCTGTAGTGTGATGACGTACTAACATTCTTTTGATATATCACAATAATAGCGTACAACAATGTTCTTCTCTGAATTCACTTTAATTACAAATAAATGTTTCTGTCCCAGAATATTTTTGATGAGCACTTTGTATTTCCAATGAATAATAATTTGAATAAATAATTCCATCAAAATGAAATGCTGATCATAACAATAACACTGAACTTGCTTCAAGATATTAAGGCAATAATTAGTATTTTTTCAAGTAAATAATATATAAAAGACTAAGACGCACTAAGATAAAAAGGAAATAGGGTCAAAGGTTCGTTTAAAGATGTCAAGAAGATAAGATATTTTACTAAATAAAGAACATTGCAAACATTAGGTACGACAGGTATTCATTGACGGGATAACAATGGTATAGATTCAGATTCAGAAAAGCATAATGATCTAATATATATTTACAAAGCTATTTATTCTATTGTTACAAAATAAAGTGTCCCTGATCACGTAGACAGTGAACTTGATTTTGGACAAGGTCAAGTACAAAAATACAAATGCATATAACATATAAGCATTGAGAAAAGCAAAAAATTATGCAAATAATAATAAATAATACTAGATTGTTGCAACCATAAAATACGTACTCGCTGAACTTTCTCTGGAAAGAATCTCTGCACTTATTAGTGACGACTATATTTACAATTTGCTTAAAGGCTCCTGTTATGCTATTACATCTTTCTAAGAATTGAGACATATGAATAAGCAATGGCCATTAGGTGTAGAACAAAGAATATTAAGACATAGCAGCACTAAAAGTCCGAATTCATTACCAATTCATTTTGCGTGCGTAAAAGATCTTTTCAAGAATGAGCTTTCTTTTCATGTACGACTACTAAAGGGAGAGGACATAAGTACTGAGGTGACTTTTGCTACAATGTGATGGCAAAGTTCAAATATGGTTTGAATGCTCCGATGGCCTAGTGGTCAGTGCGTCCGCCTCAGATGCGGCAGGTCGCGGGTTCAAACCCTTGCCGAATCATATCAAAGACCTTTTTTTATTAAAAAAAACAAAGGTACTAATAGGCGCTTAGCATTAGGAAGTTAGTGTTAGGATTCGTCGGCTTGTTGTAGGGATTAATGTTACTAGGTGTGACATCATGCTACATGTCTGTAGAATGATGGCCAATTGAAGGGTGTCACTGTAAACTGCCAGAATGCAGACATCATAGCGTTAAGACTGAGAAATTGTTAAAGCTACGTAAAAATCTCTCTCTCTCTCTCTCTCTCTCTCTCTCTCTCTCTCTCTCTCTCTCTCTCTCTCTCTCTCTCTCTCTCTCTCTCTCTCTCTCTCTCTCACACACACACACACACACACACACACACACACACATACGCGCAGCTCGCACCCACACATAGATACACTTATTTTAAAGTTTCTGCAGTAGTACATTTGTTTGCTGTTAAATAAATCAGCGATGAGGACTTCTGCAATAGACAACCTATTCATAAGTTAGAAAATTATACATTTTTCTTGCTTCCTCACGTGGCACTTTATGCAAGCCATACATATACCAGTTTCTTTCCAGCTCATTTATTTTTTACGTTCTAATTTGCTTCATGCATAAACGGCTCATTTGTTTGTTTCTTGCTGTTTTGTTGTTCTTTGTTTTTAAGTTTTGTGGGTTAGTCTTGCGTCACAAGCTCCCAATATACATATTCTTTGCACCAGACCTGTTTCCCTCTGTTATACTGATAATTAAGATGATTTATTTACTGATTGCATAGCACTTTTTGTTTCGAAACCTGTCGTGTAGTGTTGTAGTTTCAGGTACCATGGTGGCGCTCAGTTTATCAGCAAAATGCATTGGCAAACGTGAATCGAGAACCATCAACTATTTGTTTACAAACCAATCGAGTACATGACAAAACTAATGCAGTTGGTCATTATTACTGTAATTTCATTTCTGGATTGAGGATTGTTTTCCCAGTTGGTGTTTCAATATCTCCTACCGATGAATTAATTTTCTAAGGCTTCAATATTTTGTTTGTCTCTTTGTGTTTCAGTATCCATCGCAGATGACATAATCTTATCAGCTATCGATGTTTGTAAAGTTACTATCCATTTAATCAACATACGAAGAGCCCACTTATTTGAATAAATTATCGTACCTTAGTGATTTTCCAGAGAACGTTCTAGAAAAATCTTTGACCCAATGCTCTCAATGCACGAATGGTGCAAGCCATAATGTTCATAGATTCCGTTAGTCATTCACTTAAGGCAGTTAAAGCATTGACTTGATGCGTTTTTTCTTGATACACTGTTCATTGGTTTGTTTTTGTTGGTTTACACAAGAATTGTAATTCTCTCCAATTTCACTACGACCACAAATACACCTAAATTTATAACCATCAAACTCTGTACATAAAAAGATACGTTTGATCTACCCAGTCAAAATGCGCATTAAATTAATAGTTTCTGCATCAACTTTATTTTGTCGCTATATTTCATCTTGTTGGGATATTTTGAAGAATACACCGTTTTGCAAAATCAATTTAAGGTAGTAGTAAAATTTCATTTGTGTTTCAAGTGTAAAGTACATAAATATTTTGGACCATGTCACTAAAATTAGTGGCAATGAATGTGTGCGTGTCAGCTGTGAGTATGTGGGTTTTGTCCTTGTACAGTCCAAAATAAAGTGCGCAAGCTATTTGTGCATTGTATGCATCGCCAGAAAGTTGTGTGTGCTCTAAAGTAGAGAGGTAATGAACTTGAATAATTTCATCAATTATTTGTATCTATTTGTTGTGTTTTTATTATCGTAAATTTTAAATTTTACTGCTGTGTCATTTCTTTCATTATCATCCTACAAATGTATACGTGTAAAAGTTGCCATTTATTCAGAAGAGTATTAGATGTCAAAAGCTGATGGAATTAATTTAGAATAAAACAAATTTACATCAACACCGATTCGTATTTGGTTAACCTTGGTAGTTTTCCTACTGCACAAGAAAAATCATGGAAGGGTTTAGTGGTGCACTTCAGTTAACAGACTTAAATGACTTTATTACTCCATCGCAGGTATACATTTATTTTATAGGGAGCAATAGCTTTGATAGACGTTTCCACTCCGGTATGGTCCTTTTGAGTTAACATAAGCTATAATAACTGTCAGGCCAAGTTGCGCAACTCTAGCATTGCAAAGATTAATACGTAAATAAATTAACGAATCAAGTTGATATACATGTTCACGTTTTCTCGTGTTTTTACAGTTACATAAATTTCAAACAATGTTAGATAAGGACGATTTTACTTGTTGTCAAAGACTTGTCTCCAGTGTTGCTCCAGTCGAAAATGAAGCCATTGCTTGCTTTAATGAAGCAAGGAAGGAGGCAAAACTGTCTTCAGGGTTTATGGCAGATTTTAGACTAGACCAACAAGTGGTCTCAGCTTTTTTTCTTCTGTCACCAATGATAGTAGAGACCAACCAGGTCAGGCCATATTCCAGACTGAAGTATTACCCTCTGATCAATTCTATCAGACACTACTGTAGCAGAAACTCCCTCGTGTACTCTACACAGTCTCACTTTCTTTAGGATAGGTCTTTGTAATTGGAATGATACCCAGCCGAATCTGTCTGAGGACCGGTGCTCCACAATGTGACAGATTTCTACCCTAGCAGTATACCATCTTAATTCTGGCTTCTTGCCACCGACTGAGTCAAGGGAGCCCCCAGTGGCCGAGTGGTCTAAAGCGCTATCCATTACAGATCACTGCCAGGGTTCGAGTCTAAGATTTGGCGAATGTGGATATGTGAGAAAGCTTGCCAGAAGCTTCTCATGGGTTGGTGGTTCTTTCCAAGGATTTCTCAGTTTCTTCCTCCACCATTAATACTGGCCGCCATATATAGCCTATTGTGTGCTAAAAAATGGCATTAAGCCCCACAACAACCAACCAACTGAGTCACCAGTTTACCAAATTGTTGACTGGGTGTCCTATGGTTGTCAACTATGTTATCTACTAACTCACTGGAACATTGTCTAGATCATCATCTGGGTCGCCAGGTCACCAACTGTATTGCTGACTGGGTAACTGAGTTGTCGCCTGTGTTGCTGACTTGGTTGCATTGTCACTGACTGCGTCACAGAGTCACTGACTGGGTTGCCAAGTGAGTTGCAGAGTCACTAAATGGGGAGCAGAGTCGTTATTCTACCAAGAGTAACCAAAAGAAATGGACAGGGTGAAGTTATGAGAGACAAAATATCTTCAGTTAAAATGTGTATTGTCACAGGATTTCTGTGTTTCTTGGATGATCCTTGTTTTGTCTGTATTCTGGTTGATAAAAGACCTAGCGAACTATAACCAAATGTGCTTGCTCCAGCAAGTGGTTATCATTTGCAAGGGGATGCCATTGCACAATAGAACTTAATGACACACCAACACTGCAGCCACTCAGCAATTAAAATGAAGAAATATTTTACTGTGAATCATTTTAAATTTATTTCAGTAAGTTGAGCATTCATCCTTTCAAGCGTAGGGGAGGAGAGGGATTTATACAGCAGTGGATTATGATTGTTTTACATTTGTTGCTTTTATTCTTTGTATTTATTATATTTATTATATTCTGTAGTCAGATGTATTTGAAAATTCTTTATTTTAGATTTGTAATTCTTGCATTTGCTTTTTGAGACTAAACTTCAGTGTCTTTTGGGACTGGTAACGTTTATTCGCTGATCTTCATCTGTTTATTGTGATCTAGAATAGTAGAAGGGTCCATTTTCTTTGTTGTACTGGTCCAAATCTAAGATTGACGACTAAAAACTTTAGAACATGAAATTATTCAGTAACCAGGGAAATTGATTGGAAGTAGAAGTCATGAACAGATCAGTAAGTGAATTGGAAATTGCTTAAATATTTAGGAAATAGACACCTGTTATGACTGAGTAAATGAAACTGAGTATGTGTAATAAAAAAGAGTTAAAACCAAAAATTTTTGCAAAATTCAAATAATTTATTTCCAATGAATGCAAAGTGAAAAATTGTAAAAAGAAATTACTGTTTTGCAAATTAAATTTAAAATAATCCTTAAATTTCTAACACAAGTCCTAATGATTAAAATTCTGAATAAACTTCAGTGTTATTTAAAATAAATGTCAAATTGGAAGTGTTGATGTGTCTGTAATTGTGTCATAGTGATTTGCCAGCAGTTTTTTGTTGAAATACAAAAAAAATATCCAAGAACATATTATTTCCAACTTTATTTCCAAAAATATTACTTTAGAGTACTTTGTATCTTCAGAGAAGAATAACTTTAATTAAATATTTTGAATAAATAAATTCAAGCCCAAATGGAATACTGGACACAACAATAATATTCTTTGATTCTGCTCAGATCTTACAGCATGAATGAATAATGTTTTGATAAGTAAGATTATTCAGACTTGACCTCGGGTCACATTTTCTAACTCTAATTATTGCCTAATAGAAAATTTCATTCAGGAAATAGTTTACCAGATAAAATCTTAGTTATAGAAGTTCTAATGCTAAAGTTATAATATAAAATGAAAACGACAGGTAGACCTGGCATTTCTTGGGGAACTTCCAACTTTGATATAGATAATAATAATATTGTTTACAAAACAAAATCAATTTTTCAGTTCAGGTAGAAAATAAACTTGATTTAGGACAAGGTCAAGTCCAAAATATAATTATCTACTGCATATAATGAATAACAAAAAAGTTTTACAAACAATGCAAATTAAATATAAATTACACTTCAAAGTCATTTTTTGTCATTTTAGCTTGAGCCCTGAATAAGTTTTGAGTGGAGTCTAAAGAATGATTGCATATTTTACATATTATTATCTGATACCTTTATATTGTCAGTGCTTTTATTTCAATAAATTGTATTTATAACACTAATTTTAAATGTCCCACTTTTTCTTGACAGGAATGCATAAAACCAGTGAAAATCGAAAGAAAACCAGGAAAAGTTGGAAAGATCAAAATAGAAGATGATGGCAGTTATAGTTCTGTCACTGAGGTAAGTTGACTGAGATTCACTTGCTCAATTTTTGTCCCCATTTATGTAATAGAAAACTTTGGTCCTACATTTTTTAGTCATTGTACCTATCATTACTAAAGCTGAAATTAATAAAGCATAAAAGAAAAATTGCTTTCTTTTCTGTTTCCTAACTCAATCTATTTTGTCCCACCAACTCTAGACATGTTTCTGACCATTAAAAACTATGATTTTCTGAATGTTGGAACCAATTCTAATTTAATTTATAAGTGGTGGCACAATGCAGTTTCATAATTTGCATGGGTTTGATTTTTAAAGAAAAATATTTTCACAGATTTTCCTGACTGATTAATCTGGAAATTTCATAAGCACTTTGTATATCTTTGGTATTATTAAAGTAGCTTCTCAAAATACTGGGTTTGCTTGATAATTTTCACTTCTTGGACTTCAGAAAAAAATTATACAAAAGAAAATTTATAAAATATATTTGGTAATTTCAATTTTTCAGAAGCTCATATTATCTAATCTGGAAAAATTTGTATTCCTAATCTTAATAAATGCTAAAGTTGGTTAGCTGTGTGCTGAGATCATGTACACTTTCTACAAGTATAATATACAGTAAAAGATTCTTTCCATTGTGCATATTTCAAATGCAAATAGCTTCACCCTACACTTAATCAATTAATCAATAAAAAAAAAACATTTATACTGGCTGCCATGTATAGCCTATCTTGTGCTGAAAAATGGCATTAAAGCCTACAACGTTTCAGAAGCATGATTTTTTCATGGCTACCTTTGCATGCTAATTTATTAGAAATTTTAACCAAAAGGTTTTAATTATTTACAAAATTAAAGTATATCTAACCATCTTAAAACATCATATTGTTGAGTAATTTTGACAGGTCTTTTTGAAAAGAAAAACAAATGAGGTAATTAAACCATAGTTCACTTCATTAATGTTGAGTGATTCAAGAACATGTTGCCTGTTTTTTATGTAGCAAAATTTTAGAAATTCATTAAAGTAATTGTTTCCAATTCATATCATGCACATCTAGTTCACTATCATATCCAAAAATAAAGAAATCTTCAAAAGAATTTGAGTGCTAATAAAATCAGTTCGGTTGTAGTAAAACAGTTCCTACATTTTAAATTTATATCAATATTATTTATTGTGATTATGTTGAACTATCAGCCAAATATTACATTAGCGAGATTTCTTTGTAAAATGATTCTGGTTGCTATTAAAATGGAAGAGTCTAACTGCAAGATAGTGGCTTGCAGAGGAGGACATTAAATTAATCCCTAGAATTCCTCACATTTGGCCAAACATGCAGTTCATTAATGCATACAATTCTTTGATTTAAGTGAATGAATGCTGAGTGCTGACATTCACAAACTGTACAAATTATTAGATATTATTATTATTATTATCATTATTATTATTATTATTATTATTATTATTATCACACAAAGATTTTATTGATTTATGGAAGAATTTTTATCATATATATATATATATATATATATATATATATATATATATATATATATATATATATATATATATATATATATATATATATATAATGCCTTACCATAAACTGCATTAAGTGTGATATTAATAGTTTTAAGAAATGGCAACTGTTAAATATTTGCCCAAACATGGCCCGATAAGAACTTTTAAGGTACATTGGTCACTTATGCCAAAATCTTGTATTGAACTCTGCGAGACATAGTTGTTATATCTGGCACTTATACATTACATATATTTTGGTTCACATTGTTTTAGCTGGATCCAAGAATAGGGTTGAAGCATTGCTACAGTTTATTGAGAAATTCTGAAAGGAAACTTTTTATGTTTGTATTTTTCTTTGTTTTAAGTCAGGGGAGGTGACCAGGTTACAGAAGGCAAAGATAACTCTAAATGACTGCCTGGCATGCAGTGGATGTATCACCTCTGCAGAGAGTGTTCTTATCACACAACAGAGTCAAGAGGAGTTGTACAAAGTTCTCCAAGAGAACAGGCGCTTACAGGAAGTATGTCTTCCCAAAATGATTGACTATGACACAATTGGATACTGTATTTTAAATAACAGTATAGTAGATCTACTTGGAAAATTTTGACGTACATTGGTTTGATTATTAATTTGGACATTGTATGGTCCATTCTTACCTGTTCTGTTAAAAAAATTGTTTTGTTTAATAATATTTGGATATCTTCCTAGGACATTTTAGATTTGAAAAAGTCAAATGTAGAGCCATTGTACTAACCCCAATGTTGACATCTGCACATATAAACGCTTTTCTATTTGTACATCTTGATATAATAATAAAAAACTGAATAGACTGATGCACTTGGGCCGTGCTAATTTCAGATCAGGTCCCATTGGTATAGCCTGAGAAAACTTCAATTAGACAGAAAATGTGAAATTTTATTGTCAGGTTTTTGAAAGACTAGCAAATTATTAATATTTATCTTCATGTATTCCCCTTACTCATTATGAAGGTTGTCTACTTACTGTAATTCTGTTGAAAGCTGTAAACTTTGTATACAAGCCTATGATGGGAGAACAGATTGCCAAGTGCTCACATGGTTTTGACATGTGATTCTACTGGTGGTAGGACTGAAATATTTTTTTTTTGAAGGCTGTCAGATGCACATACTGTTCTATAATTGAAATCAGCTGCTTTTGAAAATGAACAGACTTTTTAATGTGTTTTATCCATCCATAACAGAAACCATCCAGACCCAGTGTCCTGGGAACCAGACCTGTTTCATCAGTCGTTGCAACCAGTGCAATGATGTGTGGCTGAGTAATCAGATTAAGGCTAACATGAATGCACAACAAGCTGTTAATTGATTATTGTAATTTGGATTGTTTAGTCAAAATGCAGGATGTTTTGTTGGGTATTATAAGTAATAATGGGATCAAGGGTGATCCATGTTGGCTTTTGAGTCTCTTTAAAAATAATTTGTCTGGCAGAAAGGAGATCAAGGGAAAACTTATCCAGAAATTATTGCATTATAAAAACTTAAGTATTTTTTTATTTTAAGTCTTGTTTATTTGCTGTTGCATTGTTTAAAGTGTTTCTAGTTAAAGTTTAAGGTATAATAATTGAACTGTCTCTTGCTGACACTTACACAAGTGTTACGTAATACTTTTACACATATCAAGTGGCACCTATGAATAACATTAAAATTGTAAAGAGAAACTATAAAGCATGACATGTTTTAGATGCTAATGAACATCAGTACTGCTACCCAATTAATATGGAAGATATATTGGCAATTTGACAATCGATGGCATCAAAACCTAGAGGAAAACATTGATTTACATGAAAAACTATGTTGAAATCTGCATAAATATGCAGTTCAATATGACTTTTTAATTGCTTTTCTTATTAACATAAAGTAATTGTGGTGTTATACAACAGATAATAGTAAAAATAAAATAGGGCACATGGAATTGGAGTTGAGAGCATCTGGAATTTGATTTGGGTCTTGTTATGGTGTAAAGTCACCAGCCTTGGGCCAGTGTCAGAAAAAAAAAACATTTCCTTGAGCACTGCACATGCCATGCAGATCATTGTTTCATTGTCAGTCCCTGGTAATAGATTGGAGTGTATTTCATAACACTTTCCTACCAGGGGAAAGGCCAAGAATGCTGACTTTGTGCATACTTTACTTATACATTCTTTGTTTTGCATTTAGCTCTTTGATCACTTTGCACCCAGTATACTTAGAGGAGTCATGAAACTTGGTGAACAGATGTTTCAGTAAAGCTGTGCAGTACAGTATATAAATAAATCTACTCATTAGGTTTCTTGTCTTTTTGTCTCTTTTCATTTTCACTTTCTATGTTTTCACTTTACAAAATATACCCAGTGGTTTCTCACTATTTTGGCTGATAGCTGAATTACATTTTCACTGTGCTTAAAAGGTTATCATTCACAAAGTAGCCTTTGATAAAAATTTGCTGTTTACATTTTAACTTGACTTCAATACCATAAAATAATTTTATAATAAATTAGGGGCCAATCCTACCATATCATAGTTCATACTTACCCATTGGTTACTATCTTTCAATTAAAGATGCCAGGTATAGAAGTAGTTGTTAGTGTTCCTCAATAGGCAGTGCTATACCTTATTTGGTGATTTATCAGTTGGTGATTTTTTTATCATTTATTTCAACCCCAAGAAACTAAAATTACATTCTCAGTTCATATCCCAGGTTAATGTCAGGAGGCAACAACCTAACCAGTTTAGGAGGTAACCTAACAGGGGAGGCAAGAAATTTAATTTCTCTGCATCCATGCATACTAACACTAGAAGTTGATCTGCCTGCTAACCAATCTACTCATGGGCAACCCATTGGTGGATGCCCAACTCTTGAAATTCCAGCCTTATTGTATCACCCTGTTTTCTTAGAACCTATGGGAGATCCAGGTGATTTCAGAGGGGCTTCAGGTTTCATTCATTCATTCATTCATTCATTCATTCATTCATTCATTCATTCATTCATTCATACATACATACATACATACATACATACATACATACATACATACATACATACATACATACATACATACATACATACATACATGGATGCATACATACACAAACATACACACATAGATACATAAATACACACATACATACATACATACATACATACATACATACATACATACATACATACATACATACATACATACATACATACATACATACATACATACATACATACATACATACATACATACATACATACATACATACATGCATGGATGCATACATACATGCATGGATGCATACATACACAAACATACACACATACATACATAAACACACACATACATACATACATACATACATACATACATACATACATACATACATACATACATACATACATACATACATACATACATACATACATACATACATACATACATACATACACAAACATACACACATACATACATAAACACACACACATACATACATACATACATACATACATACATACATACATACATACATACATACATACATACATACATACATACATACATACATACATACATACATACATACATACATACATACATACATACATACATACATACATACATACATACATACATACATACATACATACATACATACATACATACATACATACATACATACATACATACATACATACATACATACATACATACATACATACATACATACATACATACATACATACATACATACATACATACATACATACATACATACATACATACATACATACATACATACATACATACATACATACATACATACATACATACATACATACATACATACATACATACATACATACATACATACATACATACATACATACATACATACATACATACATACATACATACATACATACATACATACATACATACATACATACATACATACATACATACATACATACATACATACATACATACAGGGGCCCCCGCATGGTCTAAAGCACTCTCCATTACAGCTCATCTTATCTCATCTCTGTCTGCATGGGTTTGAGTCTAAGATTCAGTGAATGTGGATATGTGAAAAAGCTTGCCAGTAGCTTCTCGTGGGTCGGTGGTTCTCTCCGAAGATTTTCCGGTTTCTTCCTCTACCATTAATACTGGCCGCCATGTATAGCCTATTGTGTGCTGAAAAATGGCGTTAAGCCCAACAACAACAACATACATATATACATATATACATGTATGTATGTATATATGCATGTATGCATGCATAACATACATTTACTGTAATGCATTACATTTTGGATGAATCTAAATAGTATCAGGTTCTTTATTTAATTGGATAAATGTCTTTATATTTTGTTAACTTTATTACAGACTGGAAAAGGAGATCAGATAAAGACAGTTGTGGTGTCTGTGTCCCCTCAGTCTAGAGCTTCACTGGCAGCAAAGTACAAACTGTCCATTACCGATTGTGCCAAAAGGATTACAGGATTTTTCAGGAGACTAGGTCATTAAGATATTTATTTGTTACTAAGAAATTTTCTTTATCTAAAGCATAAGAACACAATTGTTATTAAAAATGTATGTCCCTTATGACAGATTAAAGATTTAAAATCTGTTTATGTTTAAAAAAAAACTGATGAAGGTTATATGTTGTAATTATGTGACTTCTTGTGCATTCACATGTACATAGCAGTCATTTGTCATTGAGTTATATTGTGCTAAAATGTTGTTAAACCCCATAAAACCTGAAAAATCGTGTTTAAATCATAACAATGTGTTTTATTTATTTAATCAATAGGAATGAAAATAATATTTAAAGAAAGGAATAGAAGCAGCATATCAATTTGCAATGAAAATTGTGAAGAACTGTAATTGATGCAGAACTAGATATTGTAGATTTGTTGGGCAGGATATGAGGTGTTCACTGCCTTCGTCAATTCACAGTTTCCTGTAGTCATTCTTAACTCCATTGAAAATGCTAGTATGAGTATCTGTATGTGATATAAATAAAATATATGTATAGTATGTATGCATTATCTTCCATATACCAATCAGTGTATAAATATTTCATGAATGAAAATATATCACAGACACTATATATATATATATATATATATATATATATATATATATATATATATATATATATATATATATATATATATATATATATATTTCATCCATTGAAAATCATACTGAATAATTTTTTGGCCACTGGGTTTAGAGTTAACTGTATTCAAAGTTATCCATACTTTACAAATTCCCAAATTGATTGTTTATTCATTTTGACTGAATATAAAAAGAAAAAAATGGTAAATTAGACATATTAAATTAAAACTTTTCTTGTCAGCTGTTTATTTTGTAATGAGGAACCTAGACTCGCACTTTTGAAATCCTTGTGAGAACTTTGACCATTAACTTTTATCTCATTTGTTTCCAAATGGTAACAAATCTGTAAAGAATATTTCTAAAAAAAGAAATAGTCTGGCTTCCTTTTGACTAATTCATATTCACCTTGTCTTTCACATAATTGTAAATATGTAGGTAAGACTGTTAATAAATGTCAGGTAAATCTCAACAAATATGTATGGCTGTTAATAAATATGTAAGTAAGGCTGTTAGCATGTATATAGACTCGGTGTACAGGTAAGTCTGTCAGTATGTATATGGGTAAGGTTGTCAATAAGTTTGTATATAGATTCAGTATATATGTAATGCTGTCAGTAAATATCCAGATAAGGCTGTCAATAAATATATATATATATAGGACTGTCAGTAAATATGTAGGTAAGGCTGTCAGTATATATGTAAGACTGTCAATAAATATGTATGTAAGACTCAACAAATATCTAAGACTGTCAATAATTATGTGGGTAAGGTTGTCAATCAAAGCTATCTTTGCTACCTTTGAATTTTGTAAATAATTACATTTTTTCCCAAAGTAAGATATGTGCTTTGAAAATTGCAAGAAATAATAACTTTACAATTTTCTTAAATTCTTAATTTTTCTCTAGCTGCAGTCTTGAAAGCTATTGTTATTAGGTCCTGCAGAGCTCTATATTAATTATATTGTTCATACATCTGTCTGACAGTCTTTTTCCAACCTGGGATCCATCAACAGTTTTGATTTCCTCAAGATAACTTGGAATTGATTCATTTTAACCAAATGTAGTATGCAACTTTTCATTCATGAGACCAAGGGTTTGTTTTTCAAGTCAGCATTGAGAGGAGTTGTGGCCCTTGATTCCCTATCCTTCTTACTTTCATTTCCACAGCTTGGATTTACCAAATAATTGTTGGATTTCAACCAAATTTTGTATGCAGTTCTATCTTGCTGACACCTTGAATGAATTTGAATTCCATCATTCCATGTTATCATTTGCAATAATTCTTCATCTGATTACCCAGGTTCCTGACTTCATTTCCACAGTGCAACTTTTACCACGGTTTGACACATTTCAGTTTGGTTTGTTTGCTTTCACATCATGCACTCCTGACTGTTTTTGATGTACTTAAGCACTTACTTTCACCTTTTCAGAAATATACCTCTTTCATAGTGATATCTCATTACTTTGGAAACATTTGTAATTTTAATAAAGTAAGGATAACAAATGACAGTAATTCATTCCCTCTTACTCTTCTTTGCCTGCTTTGAACCAGATGACCCCCATTATACATATGCTATGATGTATATAATATATTGCAGAGCAACATCAATGGCTCATAGAAAACTAATGTTTATACAATAAATTACATAAGAAATATAATTTAGCATTCCTATAGTTAAAGTTTTCATTAACCCTAACCCTTTCCTTTTCTTTATCATAATTTTCATTTTGGATCAGAATTTGTCGCAAAAGCTATAAAAATCGATATAATTGGGGAAAATAATGTTTGCATTATGTTGAAAGTGTTTACTGGTGATATAAACATTAGTTTTAGTGTATGACTTTTTTAAATTGTAATTTTCAGTGTGCAGAACCTTAATCCTTGAATTTTCCTTATGGACTCTGAAACTGTTTTGCATCCTTCATAAACTTGTGCAAGTAATCAGAGACAGAAGACAGACAGAATACATAATGTTACAAGAGAAGGTTTTATTTCAGTTTAATTTATTGTATTTTAATTTAGTTTATTGTAATTCTTACCATTTTCAAACCAGCTGATAAAAATAAATTTATTAAAAAAAGTTAAATATTGAGGTTTTCTGAAAGGCTGATTATAAAATTTGCTACTTGATGTAAAAATTGCTTATTTATCAGAAATTCCTACTACTATTTTTTTGAAGAAGGAATACAGTGGATACTTATTTAATTTTGAAATATATCATAAAATTTATGTTTCATGAAATTTTATCAAAAATGTGATAACAGAGAAGCACCTCAGAATATCTGTAATGATAGATCCACATAAATCTTTATACTGTAAACCATTCTAAACAGTGTTACTAATGTAGTTATCAGCAGTGAGTAACATGGGTAAGGTATGTTGAGTAGCAGACTTGATGCTTATTGTTGCGGGATGTTGATTTGCCCCATTATAATATATAAGGACTTTTTTGAGGGCTTAGTGAATGGAAAGGGGTTACTAGTGACATACAGTATCTTTATTTCATTTTACCAATGTTTTTTTAGAATTTTCAACAAATGTTTTTGTCAGCATGACTCAGATTTGATCAGAGTAAACAAATGTTGTGTATGTGACATTGTTGAAAGATGCATTCACTTGAAAACTGAGTGTATGACTGCTTCAAAATATGGTGTGGGTTGATTCTTTTGGGTTCAATCTCAACATTCTGTGGCAGTTCAAGGAGTTATGTTATCTGATTATGTGCTCAACTTTACTAGTGATAGTTATATTTTAGCCAAATATTATGATTGGCCTAATGTTGATGAGACTTGAGTAACATCAATATTTTGCATTCCCCGACATCATCTGCAGGAGTTATGCCCCCTAATTGTTCATTCTCTAGATTCAGATTTGTTTCTAAATCATAATTTTTATATTGATTTTTGGATTTTAAACAGATTTAGCATGCAGCTTTTTATTTAGGAGACCTTGATTGTGTTTGATTTCTCTAATTCTTGATGTCATATACAGGATTTATGTCCCACCGATTTTACATTCTCATTACTTTGGTTGAATTTCAACTAAATTTTTCAAATTGAATTTAGTGCAGTCCTTTGTGATGTAACCATTGGCAATATATCTTGTTTGTTTCATAGGTGTTCATTATGTGTTTGATACCACATTTGCCAGGAACTTTAGCCTGATAGAAAGTTGTCATGAATTTGTTCGGCGATACAGAGATGCAGAAACAGAGAAGACATCAATTCCTATGCTGGCCTCAGCTTGTCCTGGTGAGTTCTCTAGCAAGGTTCAATAGATTTTCTTTATTATACTACATCTTGATGTTGCAGATGCAGACACTGGGGATAAAGGATTGTTTATGACAACAATGGATGCGCACAACAGTTGCTTAACTTTAAATAGCTGTAATACATACCCTCCCCCCAAGAAAAGATTTGATTCCTGTTTCCTACACACTAATTGTTAGAATATTTATTCCAATAAACCCCAAAATTTGAATTAAATCTTGCAAAAAACTTCACATTAATTAGCAGTGTTTTGTCTAAAAATATGTTACCTAATCACAATGCCTGAGGAGAACTACTACTACCTTGCAAATTCAGTCCTTCCAGATAAATATTTTAACTAAAATGAGACAAAAGTTATCTGCCCACATAGGTGGCAGTGGGCAGAGTAATCTCGTGATATAGGATTGTCAGCAAAACCCATGAATATCGCAGTTACTACTTTCACTCATGCTGATAAGCATATTCTCACCACAAAAGCCAGAATCAACTCTGATACAAGTTGGAGGAGTTCTCACTTCACAAGGAACGTTTACTCCATCTAAATTTCCAATTTTTATTTCTTTCTGTGTTGACAGAGTTATGCCTTTACAATTTTACTACACTTTGTTGTTTTTCCATATTTAATTGTACTTAGGTACATACAAGGGTAGCTTATGCAGCTTCACAATAAGTTTGGGCCAAATTTTAATTCATGTTCATACAAGTACCTGAGACCTATAGAAAATTCTTAATATATAATTCCACAATGGCTGGCTACATACAGGTGAGTTTTGTTGGTGAATACATTTAGTGTCCATATACCACCCTTCATTTTATTTACCTGTACAGGTTGTCTTGAGCCTCTTACAGTCGTAGTATGGTGAATTATTTTGGTTTTTACCTGGGTGCTTTAAAGATTATAAAATTTGTCCGCTCTTTTCCAGGTAATGTTATAAGGCATAGATATGCAAACATTTTTTGTTCAGAGTTACATTTTTATTTATTCTGCTGTATTTGTTTTACAGTTTAGACCATGAGGAAAGCACATAAGTACAACTAAGGATGAAGGCACCATCAGCCTATGTACTGACATCCTCAGCGCATGAATTTTTGACGGATAAGGGGAGTAAATCAATATAAGACTTTCCAGTTACAAAACACTGGAAATCTGTGCAAATAGAGACAGCACTGGTACCTGCAGTCTCCACCAAAGGACTGCTTATTGCTGGCAATACCTTTGGGCCTTGCGTTCTCAGGGTTCCACTATTTAGTTCTTCATGATAGGCAGCAAGCAAACAAGTAAAATAAAGTATCCTCTCACACCACCAAATATATGGGCTGGTAACATGGATCACGTAACCCATCCCAACATTACGACTAAGACAATGTCATCCCTACTAACATGGCCTGTTTCTGTTTTGATCAGTCTAGGCCTACTACAAGTGATCTTTAGGAAGAAAGACCATAACACAATAAGTTCTGGAAATCAATCTGCAGTCCAGTCTGTCAAACTTGGTTTATGGAGGCAATTATGGAGACCAATGTAACCCATATATGGCCCCACTGCACTCTCTGTGATACTGAGCTTAGTACCTTAGTGTATGGACAATGTCAGATCTCTCAACCCTTATCAATAGAAAGGACTATTTAATCAGTGACTGATAATAAATCACTTTTCTACTTTATGGCACTCCATGAGTTCTGTCAGCGGCAGACCTTGACACTCTTTGCCAGCTCCTTTTCAGGCAACTCAAGAAACATCATTCTCACCTCATGCAAGCAAAGGCAATGATGCTTGCTCTTAGACTCCTTCACTTCTTGAATTTGCTGTACCATGGGAAGATTCAGCCTTCAGAGTTTCATTGAAGTTTTCCATTTTTTACCACCAGAGTTCTGGCCACCTCATCCTACCCTATCAACCACCTGGACCAGAACTCCAACATTTTTTTATCTTATCATGAAAAAGGAAGAATCCATCTTCAGGTTACTTCCACAGTCAGGCCAAATCCCAAAACATTTAGAACTGTTGACATCAGCAGTTACAAGAACCAAGTATCAGCCATCTCATTTTCTCATAAAAATGCCTTCAATCAAGTTTTCATCAGCAGTTCTACTGTTGTCATACACCAGCTAAGATACCATTGCAAGGCTCATACGGGATCCTGTAGGTGGCATTATCTGAAGTAGACAATTATTTCAGTACAATGGTCTGGTTTTGCAATTGACGGAACCCAGTTCTTGGCAATGTAATTTGCTAATTCCGCCTGCTGTTGCTATGTAATAAGGAAGCAGCCAAAGTTTTATTCAACCAGGTTAGTACCGATGATTAGTTCCATGCTGGTCACATTGGATGATCAAAGTTGGAAAGGAGTTTGGATAAGTCTGTTTTGTTTGATATCCTCTTTTTGATGATGTCAGAAGGTGTCAGTGATTGTGAAGCTATTTCAGGTATAGATGCCTGTAATGGTATATGAGTGCTGCATGTCTTTGGGACCAAGATAAGTCAGGAATAGAATCCCAAGGAAACAATTAACAATTTAAACAATTTCTACAACCCTTTTCTGAAAATGGTAATTTATTTCTTGGTGGCTTTGAATGGATCTGTTGGAATGTTTGTAGCTGATAGGACTCTGGAGAGAGGAGAAAACTAATGTGACCTGGAGCCACTTGGAAACGACTTGTCCGGTCTAACCTGATTATCACCGTAGGATCTCTAAAACTCCTCAAACCAACCAGGAATTTCTTTACTAACATGGTTGTAATATTTGCATAGAATAGTATGGGTTTTTTTTCAGATAGTAGATGTGATGTTGTTCACCATTTTTGATAAGCTCCAGATTTTATCAATTTCAGTAACTTTTAAAGTTAATCATTGGAACATATGTCTATTAGCGTTAGACCTTTTTATTATGTTCAGATTTTTTTTTAAAAAATATTATAACTAGGCATTGCAAATACTGGATACCAGTATGGCTGCTATACAATGACCATTTAAAAAATCTTTTTTATCACTATATCTCCTGAATGATCATATTAACATGAGGTTTTCACCAGAAGAAAATCCTTTTAAGATATATACCTGGTCCATAATGAAAATGGTGCTGATCTGATGTGTAACGTGACTGCCACAGTGACCATCTTGAACATTTTGATTTCACTTCTTCATAATGAATGCCCATATCACATATCTGCATAGGGTTTGGACTTTAAGGCTTTTTATCATGTTTTACTGATCCTAAATTAAAACAGTGCTGATTTCAATCTAATATGTGGCCATCATGGAATTCTTGATTTTGCCACTTCTCTTAAATGGAAAGTCATTTGATGTGGCTTGGATCAGAAGTTTTGATGGTGTCTAGTTGGTCCTTATGAAAGTAACTAACCTTTCAGTATGGTTACCATTATGGCAATCTTGAAAATATTGTTCTCTCTACTCATCCCAAATGATTGGCTATATCAGTGTGATTTTTTTTCGGAAGTAGACTTCTTAATGAAACCTAATTAGTCCTAAATGAAAATGATCCTGGTTGTACATCCAGCATAACTACTGTGATGCCTGTTTTTAAAAATTTTTGTCACTACTCCTTTGAATTGATGGTCATAATAATTTGGGTTTTCAATGTCAATAATACCATTCCTTTTACATAGCTGGTACTTTTGTGGGTGGAAAATACCCCAACTGTACAAGAATTTGTTTTCTCATTAGGGTGAACCAGACATTTCCAGAACACTGGATTGCCCCTGGGACACCCTACAACACTGCCCATGAGTTATACTGCCATTCTATTTGCAAACAATCACATGTTTGTAATGTCTGCATTATTTATGTTGAGGAAATAATTGCCATCACTTCTTAGGTTAGCAAGTGAATTTATCATATCTTGTGTGTATATTATTTATAAATGTTTGGATTATACCCCTGATTGAGTTTTTTCCTATTAATTTAAGCTTTGTTGAGAGTTATTAGCATTGTTCCATGCACATTTTGTATTGATATGCACAGCTAAGTATTTTGTTCAATTTGTTTTATCCATGAACATACCTTGATTCGTACTAGTCCATTATTAATCCATTTACCCATTTTGGGAATTGTGCTATTTTATATGTGGTAAAGCGGGTTGCATGCAAAATTTTACCTTGACATCTTGTGCTCAGTTATCAGCACAGGTTTTTTTTCAGGTTTGGATAGCTCTCCTTAATTTCCTACCATTTTTATAATCAATCATAATTCCTGAGGGTTTTTTTTTTTTGGCTAAAATTCCCAAGCCATTCATTAAGCCTAATCAGCTTCCTTATCTTGTATTTTAAATTTTTATACTGAGCCCAACATTGCTTCCTTTTTTTCATAAAAGCTTTGTGAAATACCCAAGTAAAGTGGTTTTTATCTGAAGTTTACAAATATTGGTGTAGACTTAATCTATGCATTACCTTGTGTTTACGTTGAGTTACATGGAATATTTTTATATAATAGTTTTAATTTCAGCTTTCTCTTACAGGAAAAGTGTTTATGTAGGTTTGGTCACAGGAAATCTCCAAGGAACACCTACCCCACTTGTTTATCTTGTACAGGCTTTGAGAGGACAGATGGTTGTTTCTCAGGAAATTTCCAAGGAACACCTACCTACCTCACTTGCTTATCTTGTACTGGCATTGAGATGATAGATGGTTGTTTCTCACAAAATCTCCAAGGAACACATTCCTCACTTGTTTATCTTGTACTGGCATTGAGATGATAGATGGTTGTTTCTCACAAAATCTCCAAGGAACACATACCTCACTTGCTTATTTTGTGAAGGCTTTGAGAGGACAAATGGTTGTTTCTCAGGAAATCTCCAAAGAACACATAACCCCTCTTGTTTATCTTGTGCAGGCTATGAGATGACCGATGGTTGGTTGTCTTTTCTCACTGACTGTAGACATGCCTATAAAGCAGGGAAGAAACTTTCTTCTTCAACGTGTTCAGAATTTTTAGGGTTCTTGTTCTCTGATTCCCTAAGTCTCATTGAACGATTATCTAAGAATCTTTGGAGATTTTTATGGTTAAAGGGACCCCAGCAAGGAAGGTTATAAATTGGTGGAGAGTGAAGCAGACCCTCTTATTAGGAAGAAGCTCCCTTTCAATTATGTGAGGGCAGGGAGCAAGTCATGACCTCCAGTGAGGGAGGAATAGAAACCTTTTCATTCTGTGAGGGCAGGGAGCAAGTCATGATCTCCAGTGAGAGAGGAATAGAAACCTTTTCATTCTGTGAGGGCAGGGAGCAAGTCATGACCTCCAGTGAGAGAGGAATAACAACCTTTTCATTCTGTGAGGGCAGGGAGCAAGTCATGACCTTCAGTGAGGGAGGAGTAGCAACCTTTTCATTCTGTGAGGGCAGGGAGCAAGTCATGACCTCCAATGAGGGAGGAGTAGCACTGTCTCTTTTCCATTTTGACAGAGAGTATGTCCTTCCCATTATGGAGAAGCACCACTCAAGTTCACCCAGAAGAGTAGTGAATGTCATGCCCCTCTGCTTTGATATTAAAAGGGGGTTGGCATCTCTGAAGTAGGTTGAGATGATCATTATTTTGGAGAATTTAGTTGTTTTAGAATTATCTTTATTATGAAATTAATGTAAATGCAGCTAACATTTATAATTAGGACCACCATTTCGATTGAATGAGTTATCTTAATTTTAGATGTGGTTTTATTTTTTAGAATAAATTTTTTATTGTATATAGTTAAAGGGACTAACAATATGTGTTTTTTTTTTATAAATTGCTCTTTATTTGGGGATGGTCACATTGATATGTTTCAAATGTATAATATTTTCCATTTGGTGCTTGTTCCCACAGGTTGGATCTGCTATGCTGAGAAGACACATGGCTCCTACATTTTGCCATATATAAGCACAACAAAATCTCCACAGCAGATTATGGGGTCCATTGTCAAAGATTTCCTGTCTGGCCAGATCAAGAAATTGCCAAACCAGATTTACCATGTCACTGTGATGCCATGTTATGATAAGAAGCTGGAAGCATCACGGTCAGATTTCTACAATGATTTGTTCAAAACAAGAGATGTGGACTGTGTTCTGTCATCAGGTATGGAGAATACATTAACTGTAGATTGTAATTAGGCACTGAAGTCACAAAACCATCATACTGTAAAAATGTTACTCTCAACTTAAGCCTTAGAAAATTTGGCCGTAAGTCTTTCAACTTTGGTAAAAGGTAATTTTAAAGTAGCTAGAAAAAACAGTTTTGTCCTAAATTGAAAGTTTTATTTCTAGCATATTTTTCTAAATAAATTAAATTTCTTTTTTAATTCTCTTTGTAAGCTTATATATAGAATCTTTGGAGATTAAAGACCAGTACTCAAACTGTATGGTATCCTTGCAAATTTTTTCGGCATCTTCTGAAGACAGGTTTTGTTCTGTAGCTTATTCATTTTACATCTTTTAAAAAATACTACACTTGCACCATACATGCTGCTTCCAATGTGAGTTGTCAGGAGAGAACTGTAACAGCTACTTCTTAGGAGATTGATTATATTCCCACCATATGAAAGATCCCCAGTATTATAGTTTCACTTCTGAGAAGAGAGCAGTATCTATCATTAAGGGCTACAAGCTTGCTATCCAAAGACAAGATCCTTCATTCATTTATGGTGAGGGAACATGCACACAAGACAGAAAAAGGACAAGAATTGAAGAGGCAAAATACGTGTTGGTCAGTCCCTCTTTCTAGTCTGAGAACATTAGCATTGGCTTCCAGCTATCAGGTTCATTCCCTCTCCTGATCTATGTTCCCCACCATTTGGATGATGCAGCTTTGCAAGGAGGAATTCTATTGGGGATGTTTTGCTCACCTCTCTGTTAAATCATTGGAGGTTTTAGAGTCAAAGTCCAGCTACTTATTGAATATAGCATGACATTCTTATGTTTTCAGTGGCTTCTAAAAGAAGAATCATTATCTGCTCAATAGTTATTGGAGGCACCAGCAAAACATAATGGCATGCATTGTTTATGACCATGATATTGTCAGTGGAGTTCCACCCCAAGACCTGACAGCCCTTATGATTTTGTCTTAATTCTTACTGAAATGACACTTAAAATATGGACATATCAAATAAAGCACAAATGACTGAAAAACGATTGTTTTCAGTAATATCAGGATACTGGCTGGTCCATGTTTGATTTGGATCTGGGATTCATTTTAGATTCCGTGGAGTTGGTCAGTAAACCAGACTAACATTATACGAGAACATTAGATGCTTTAAACTGCATGTATTTTGTGATGCAAAACTATTGCATGATTAAGCTGTTGCTTTTTAGAACTTTCTAAAAATGATAACCGACAAGTGATAAATCCTCATGATGAAAGAGGCAAGAAGCATGTTAAATAGTTTTAAAAGTCAGTGCAGAAGAATAAAAAAGAATACTCTGATTCTTAGAGAAAAAAAGCAGGAAGGGCACCAACTACATCATGTGTTGATTTGAGTAACATGGCAAGGAATGATGATTTTCTGTTGCTATGTAAAATTTTAAACCTTTTAAGGATTATGTGAAGTTGAGAGATAGCAAGAAGCCATTAGTTTCATAGGGTTTGGAATTGCAGTTTGTGAAACTTTTTGTTACACCTTACTGAAAACTGGTCAGACTTACAGAAAAACTAAACTGCTTTGTTGAGAAGGTCTCACTAGGGTTGGAGGGGATTCAGATATTCAGTAAGCAGCATTCTATTCCCAATTATTTCTGGTTTGCAGAAGGGTTGGAAATTGTGATTGATTATCTTTGCCCCCTAAATGAATATTTATGAGAGGAACATTCAAGATGGAAACTGGCATCAATTCAAAACACCATCATTACCTAAAGATTGGACAGTTTCCATCAGTTTTTAGAATGTATATTCTACATCCCAATCTAATTCTTCTGGCTTTTTATTACAGACAAGAAGTATTCATTTCCATCATTTCCAATCTATTCCATTCAGTCTATACTCAGCATCTAGTGTCATCACCAGAGTTACGAGAATAGTAGCTGCTGATTCAGGAAATCCAGTACTTGGATTACTGACTGCTAGACAATAGCAGCAAACGCTTCCTATTATATCCTATGACTTGCTGTTGAGCCATAATGAATCAATTAAGACTTATTCCCAGCCTAGATAAACCAGATGTCATTCTCTCTCAGGACTTTGTGCATAGGTAAGAATTTCAATAGCTTTCTTGGTTTGGTTTGTGTTACCTAGACAGTGTAAACAAAAACCTGGAATTGTTGAGGAATTTATAGGCCAAGACTTCCTTGTTTGTTCGTGTTCACTTCTGGGAAACCAGAATTCTGAAGCAGGCCTGGCATCCTTTGGCAGATTCTGTTTATGTGATTCTAGATCTGGAAGACACAATGCTGTCAGTAGGAAGTTATCTAGTGTCATTTGTTTTTAGTATTTGCTCAAGTAGTTGTACAACTAAGACAAATTTCTGTTGAGAGTTCCTTTGCATGTCCTCAAACCCCACTTCTATTGTACACTGATGCTCAAATTCATGGAGAAGAGGGACTCATTTTAGATGGAGTGCTTTCTCTCAGGCCATTGGTTTCAGAATTGGACTTCCTGACACAAATAATTTTGGACTATGAATTTTGCCTGGTTTATAATCATATCAAGGTGTATTGCATCCATAGACAACACGTGAATGGTTGCATACCTCAGATTATGAGAATCTTGCTCCTCCTCTTAGTGCAGAAGACTGAGTATAACACATTTGACAAAAGATAATATCCTTGTAGACAGTTTGTACAGAACAGGTAGTATAGTCTTAACAGAATGCTCTCTACATCAAAACAGTTGCAGAATCTGCTCATTCTATAAGTGAAATTTCCAATAGACATGTTTACAGAGAGGCCCAACAAATTTGTTTTAAGCCTCCCCAGTCTAGGAGCAAAAAGCTGTGGACTCTTTCAGCCTGATGAAGAATCACCTGTATGCTCATGCATTCCCTCCCATTTGGTTGACTCCACTAGTATTTCACAAGGTCAAGACCACCACAGTTCCCATTGTACTGATATAACCTCTGGTGCCAGAAAGGTCCTCATCAATCCCTTCAACATATTTATCGACCAACTCCTTATGTGACCTCAGTGCGAGATATTATTCTTGCAACACAATGGTACTGTTTCTCTCCAATCCAGAGATTATCCAGCTTTATGCTTAGCTCATGGCAAGAGATGTATATGACAGGTGAAGTTTTTAAGCAGCATGCCAACTGCATTGTCCAGGCCCTGAAATGTCCAGGACCTGAAATGTCCAGGAAACACATTAATCCTAATAATGCTTGTCTTGTCTTGTCTTCCATTTTTAGGAAAGACCCTGTTAAGTCTGCACCATCAAAGGTCATAAGGTTGCATGTCCTTCAAACATTCTTAAATTCAGAAGACTTAACTCTCAAAAAGTAAAAACACGGTTGAAATTCACATCAAATAACGCAGAGAGTTATAGCCAACCGTTTTCTTTGTCAGAACTTAAGGAATCCTTGAAAAAGCCCATGATACATCCGCATGACCTGATGATATACATTACCCATTTTTGAAACACCATCCAGAACCATCCATGACAGTTCTTCTGGAAATCTTCAATGATTTATGGATTACTGGTATTGTACCAAAAATTTGGAAAGAAGCAACAGTAATACCAATTCCCAAACCAGGCAAAGAGAGCACATATTCTAGCAACTATAGACCTATATCATTAACTAGCTGCATATGCAAAACAATGGAACAAATTGTCAATTCTTGGCTTGTATGGTATTTGGAAAGCAACAATTTAATATCTCCTTTCCAAAGTGGCTTTCATTATGGTCGTAGTACCAATGATCATCTGGTTAAACTCTAAACATTTATTCATGATGCTTTCATCAAAAATGAACATTTAGTAGCGGTTTTCTTTGATTTGGAAAAGGCCTATGAAACAACATGGAAGTATGGAATACTAAATGACCTGCACAATCTGGGTCTAAAAGACCGACTGCTCTCGTTCATATCAAACTTTCTCTCAGATAGGGAAATTCAAGATACGAGTGGGATCCACCCTCTTTGATATGCACAATCAAGAGATGGTTGTGCCCCAGGGCAGTATTTTATCAGTGACGCTTTTCAACATAAAAATTAATAGCATCACCAATTGTCTGATGCCAGGTGTGGATTGCTCCCTATATGTCGATGACTTTTTAATATGTTACCGATCAAAGCACATGCATACAATCGAAAGACAATTACAGCAATACATCAACAAGATTCAAAATTGGGCTAATACTAACGGTTTCAAATTCTCTAAATCAGAAACTGTCTGTATGCATTTCTGTCAGTTACGAAGACATCATGATGGACCAAAACTCACGCTGGATGGAACACCTATTCCAATTGTTGAGGAAACAAAAATTTTAGGTATTATCTTTGATAGAAAACTGACTTTTATTCCACACCTGATAAATTTGAAAGCTAAATATTTGAAGTCTCTTGATTTACTTACAGTATTAGCACACACTGACTGGGGTTATAATAGGATAGTCATACTCTGTTTATACAGGACGTTTATCCGCTCGAAATTAGACTATGGATGCATTGTTTATGGTTCAGCAAGGAAGTCCTATTTGAAGATGCTTGACCCAATCCATCATCAGGGAATAAGACTTGTCATGGGAGCATTTAAGACATCCATGTGTGAAAGCCTACTCGTTGAAGCGAACGAACCATCTTAATCACAAGGTAGAACAATGATTTCCACACAGTAAACTCTCAAATTAAGATCCAACCCTCTGAACCCAGCTTTTTTGGCTGTTTTTGAACCAAAATATAAAACCTTATATGAGAATAAACCAAAAGTCATACCTACCTTTGGCATTAGAATATCACAATTTCTTGAAAGTACCCAAATTGATCTTTCAAAAATTCTGAAAACAACTGTCTCTGAAATACCCCTATGGCTACTTCAGCAACCAAGTGTACTTTTCACATTACATGATGGAATAAAATCGGAGACAAACCCTTCCATTTTCCACAACTCTTACCATGAACTCCTCACCCAATTTGAAAATTATACAAGAATATATACTGATGGATCAAAAGATGAGGAATGGTCTGCTGTAGCCTTTGTTAGTGGAAAACATACAACAAAAGTTCACTTGCCAAATAGTACGTCAATTTTTTCAGCTGAAATATAGAGCAATAAACCTTGCTTTGCAATACATTGCAAGCAAGCGAATTTTAAACAGCATTATCTTCTCTGATTCACTATCAGTACTTCAGTCACTACAGAATAGAAAACTGGAGAATCCATTATTAGCTAATATTCTCCTTAAACATACTGAGTTGAGTATCTTGCAAAATATAGTATACTGTTTGTTACCCAGCCATGTTGGAATTAAAGGAAATGATAAAACAGACCGTGCTGCTAAAATGGCCCTATCATTAGAACCATCTGATTTTAAACCACCATATACTGATTTTAAACTTAGTATCAAAGACTGTTTACATCAGAAATGGCAGGCATCATGGAATGATGCCGTGAATAACAAACTTCATGCCATCAAGCCAACACTAGAAGAATGGACTCCTTCCTATAGAACCATCCATAGGGAGGAGGTTGCCATTGCAAGAATTCGTATTGGCCATACTTATTTAATCCACTCCTACATACTAAAAAGAGAAGACCCACCAGAGTGCATTTCTTGCAATGAACCATTCACTGTTAAGCACTTTATGATGGAGTGTTTCGACCTCCTACCTACTCATAATCATTATTACAATGTGCAAGACATGAGGGAGCTCTTTGATACAGTTAGCATTTCTTGTATTATAGACTTCCTGAAGGAAGTAAATATTTATCATAAGTTGTAACAACTTGTAACTTTAATAATTACCTTTCATCATTGTCATACATCATTTGTACTCCCCATTGAGCGGGAAACTTTACTTTTTTATCACCATTACCATTTTATCATTTTACCTTCAACAGTTTGCTTTCATATTGCTGGTCATACAAAATCTTTCACCACTTTTAAATAATGACAAAATTTAATGCTTTGTATGGTGCTAAATAGCCTCATTGTGCTGGTGCTCCGTAAAGAAAATCAATCCAACCAAAATCACCAGTGACAGCCTTTTGGCTCAGATCTTCCTTTGGCAGTTCTTGCTTGCTGGGGCCTAGATTAAATTTATCATGTGTTTTCTAGATTATAACAAAAAACACAAAAAAAATATTTTTTTTAAAAAAAATGAGTAAGTTTATTTGAAAATCTTAAATATGAAACCATCTTTCTTCTAACTGTAGTGTAAACAGATCTGCAATCTAAATTTTTATGAAAAGAGAGATGTAATTTTCAGTAGGAATTACAGTTATGTTTCCCTGTTTGTGTTAGCCAAATTTCGTTAAAAAAACTCAGCTTCCATCAGTGCTACATCCCTAACAGTTCCACAGTCTCAGTCGCATCTGTGCTGGGGACAGATAAGATATCCTTTGCCCAGTTATGGCATGTAAGAACTGTTTAGCAGTTGCTATGAGAAAATGAAAGATAGAAAAAGTTTTATTTTTCTCCCTTAATGGACTAAGCTGACTTTTCAGCAACCACAATTACAAGACGGAATTTGTTTAAAACTTAAGAGCTGAGAGATTTCTCATTTTTAAGAATAAAAGACGATGACTACATCTTGTTAGACCAGTAATACCAACCTGTCATTATTAGATGCCCTCCTAAACATCTCTACTTTCATTCCTTAGTCAGGGTCCTAGAAAAGGAATAAAGATGTGCTACAATGCAAGAGCTCAAGTCAGATGACTCATTTGCATGTTCAAAGAATTTCTAGAACATGAGGATGGTGTATATTGCATGGATGAGGTTTTCTCCATTGCATGGATGAGGTTTTCTCCATTGCATGGATGAGGTTTTCTCCATTGATTAGATGAAATTTTCTTCATTGCATAGATGAGGTTTTCTCCATTGCATGGATGAGGTTTTCTCCATTGCATGGATGAGGTTTTCTCCATTGATTAGATGAACTTTTCTTCATTGCATGGATGAGGTTTTCTCCATTGCATGGATGAGGTTTTCTCCATTGCATGGATGAGGTTTTCTCCATTGATTAGATGAACTTTTCTTCATTGCATAGATGAGGTTTTCTGCATTGCATGGATGAGGTTTTCTCCATTGATTAGATGAGGTTTTCTCCATTGCATGGATGAGGTTTTCTCCTTTGTTCGGATGAACTTCTCTTCATTGCATAGATGAGGTTTTCTCCATTGCATGGATGAGGTTTTCTCCATTGATTAGATGAGATTTTCTCCATTGATTAGATGAACTTTTCTTCATTGCACAGATGAGGTTTTCTCCATTGCATGGTTGAGGTTTTCTCCATTGATTAGATGGGATTTTCTCCATTGATTAGATGAACTTTTCTTCATTGCATGGATGAGGTTTTCTCCATTGCATGGATGAGGTTTTCTCCATTGCATGGATGAGGTTTTCTCCATTGCATGGATGAGGTTTTCTCCATTGCATTGATGAGGTTTTCTCCATTGATTAGATGAACTTTTCTTCATTGCATAGATGAGGTTTTCTCCATTGCATGGATGAGGTTTTCTCCATTGATTAGATGGGATTTTCTCCATTGATTAGATGAACTTTTCTTCATTGCATGGATGAGGTTTTCTCCATTGCATGGATGAGGTTTTCTCCATTGCATGGATGAGGTTTTCTCCATTGCATGGATGAGGTTTTCTCCATTGCATTGATGAGGTTTTCTCCATTGATTAGATGAACTTTTCTTCATTGCATAGATGAGGTTTTCTCCATTGCATGGATGAGGTTTTCTCCATTGATTAGATGAGATTTTCTCCATTGATTATATGAACTTTTCTTCATTGCATGGATGAGGTTTTCTCCATTGCATGGATGAGGTTTTCTCCATTGTATGGATGAGGTTTTCTCCATTGCATGGATGAGGTTTTCTCCATTGCATGGATGAGGTTTTCTCCATTGATTAGATGAACTTTTCTTCATTGCATAGATGAGGTTTTCTCCATTGCATGGATGAGGTTTTCTCCATTGATTAGATGAGATTTTCTCCATTTATTAGATGAACTTTTCTTCATTGCATGGATGAGGTTTTCTCCATTGCATGGATGAGGTTTTCTCCATTGCATGGATGAGGTTTTCTCCATTGCATGGATGAGGTTTTCTCCATTGCATGGATGAGGTTATCTTCATTGATTAGATGAACTTTTCTTCATTGCATAGATGAGGTTTTCTCCATTGCATGGATGAGCTTTTCTCCATTTGCATGGATGAGGTTTTCTCCATTGATTAGATGAGGTTTTCTCCATTGCATGGATGAGGTTTTCTCCATTGTTTGGATGAACTTTTCTTCATTGCATGGATGAGGTTTTCTCCATTGCATGGATGAGGTTTTCTCCATTGCATGGATGAGGTTTTCTCTATTGATTAGATGAGATTTACTCCATTGCATAGATGAGGTTTTCTCCATTGCATTTCATGGATGAGGTTTTCTCCATTGCATGGATGAGGTTTTCTCCATTGATTAGATGAGATTTTCTCCATTGATTAGATGAACTTTTCTTCATTGCATAGATGAGGTTTTCTCCATTGTATGGATGAGGTTTTCTCCATTGATTAGATGAGATTTTCTCCTTTGATTAGATGAACTTTTCTTCATTGCATAGATGAATTTTTTCCATTGCATGGATGAGGTTTTCTCCATTGATTAGATGAGGTTTTCTCCATTGCATGGATGATGTTTTCTCCATTGTTTGGATGAACTTTTCTTCATTGCATAGATGAGGTTTTCTCTATTGCATGGATGAGGTTTTCTCCATTGCATTGATGAGGTTTTCTCCATTGATAAGATGAGGTTTTCTCCATTGCATGCAATAGGTTTTCTCCATTGTTCGGATGAACTTTTCTTCATTGCATAGATGAGGTTTCCTCCATTGCATGGATGAGGTTTTCTCCATTGCATGGATGAGGTTTTCTCCATTGATTAGATGGGATTTTTCTCCATTGCATGGATGAGGTTTTTTCCATTGATTAGATGAACTTTTCTCCATTGCATAGATGAGGTTTTCTCCATTGCATGGATGAGGTTTTCTCCATTGATTAGATGAGGTTTTCTCCATTGCATGGATGAGGTTTTCTGCATTGATTAGATGAGGTTTTCTCCATTGCATGGATGAGGTTTTGTCCGATGTTTGGATGAACTTTTCTCCATTGTGTAGATGAGGTTTTTTCCATTGATTAGATGAGGTTTTCTCCATTGCATAGATGAGGTTTTCTCCAATGCATAGATAAGGTTTGCTCCATTGCATGGATGAAGTTTTCTCCATTGCATGGATAAGGTTTTGTCCGTTGTTTGGTTGAACTTTTCTCCATTGTGTAGATGAGGTTTTCCTCATTGATTAGATGAGGTTTTCTCCATTGATTAGATGAGGTTTTCTCCATTGATTAGATGAGGTTTTCTCCATTGCATGGATGAGGTTTTGTCCATTGTTTGGATGAACTTTTCTCCATTGTGTAGATGAGGTATTTTCCATTGATTAGATGAGGTTTTCTCCATTAATTAGATGAGGTTTTCTCCATTGCATTGATGAGATTTTCTCCATTGTTCAGATGAACTTTTCTTCATTGCATAGATGAGGTGTTCTCCATTGCATGGATGAGGTTTTCGCCATTGCAGAAAGAGTAAGCCAGACAATAGTGACAGTTAAGTATAACATAATTAAAGTTATTTTTAGCAAAATTAAATTCATTTTTGGTTAACCCACCAAACTCCCCTTCCATTTGTGTGATTCTTTTCAGCAGTATATAGTCACTTTAAAACAATACTGTAAAACCATTTCTGTGAGAGAAAGTTAAAGTTGAAATCTTGATTTTTGCAGGTGAGGTAGAGAAGATGTTACTGAAGGAAGGCATATCATTAGCTGATTCTGAAGAGGCTGAGCTTGATACTCCGTAAGAAATATGTCATAGCTGTATTTTTTTTATTGCACTTTCTGTTATAATTCATCACATTTTATTGAGCATTTTTATCTAGATGTTCGCACTCATTGATGCAGCTCACCCCAAAAAGTAGTTTTTTTTATAAATTAAGTGAAACAATGTTGTGCAGGTCTTGTAAGAAATGCTTAAGAAGGAAATAAAATTTGCTTTTAATTTATTTACTCTTATTTTCTATGTTATATGTATGCATTACTGTGTCCTTGAGCAAAACTTGTGATTTTATTTAACTAAAATTGTTTGATTCTGTTTCATTTAATGAAGTGATTTCTCAATGTTCCATTGCAACCAATGCATATTATCAAATTAGTTTATGCTGCACCATGTACTTTTGCAACAATTTTTGCATGATTTGTTCACTTTAATTTAAATTTTATGATTCTGATTTGGATTGAATTTATTGTCTTTGCTTTGGATCAAGTTTATTCACTCTGATTTGGATTGAGGTTATTGACTCTTAGAATTTAAGTTATTGACTCAATTTTGGACCGAATTTATTCACTCTGATTTGGATTGAAGTTATTGACTCTGCTTTGGATTGAGTTTACTCACTCATTGATTTGGATTGAGTGTATTAAATCAGTTTTGATTGGGTTTATTCAGTCTTTGATTTTGATTGAATTTATTCACTCTTTGATTTGGATCCAATTAATTGACTTTGAGATAGAGTTAATTTTTATTTTTAAAATATGCTTTTTCCAGTCCGGATGTCAATCAGAGCTCAGTACCTAAATAGTTGATATTGTACAATGCACTTACCCAACAATAATACTTTGTTCACTCAAATTTTGATTTCATTTTAATGTATATTTTGATATATTTAAAATTTAAAGCATGCAAGCATGAGCAAGGTTGAACTGCTGTAGTTTCCTAATGTTAGAGCATATGTCATGGATGCAGGAGTTCATGGGTTCAATCCCCAGCTGAGTCATACCAAAGACTTATAAAAATAGTAATAATATTTGCATTGCTTGGCACTCAGCTTTAAGAGATTAGTGTTAGAACTGGCTGGCCTGGTGTCAGGGTAATATGACTGTGTGGGGGGACATTATGCTACATGTCAGTGGCATGATGCCCCAGTGATAGACATCACTATAAATTGCCACAATGCAGACGTCGTAGCTATATGACCAAAAGTTGTTAAAGCTAGGCTAAAATTCTAAATCACACACACACACAAAAATCAGGACTGTTTAATATATTTAATCACCAATGTATTACACTGTTAGTATGAGCAGTTTTCAGAATTGTTTGATATATAATCACCTTTATTATACACTGCAAGTATGAGCAATGGTTCAGGAAATGAAGAACAGAGTTGGTATTGCTCCTTTTTTATGGAGTGTGTGCTTTTGACTGTTTTCTTGCTTCATATATATATATATATATATATATATATATATATATATATATATATATATATATATATATATATATATATATATATATATATATATATAAGAATTGAGATCAAATCAACAGTAATGGAACCTAGAAATAAAATTCAAACAGGCAGATGAATAATTTAACACTTTCGGAAGGTTGAAAATAAATATGCCACATTTCGTGCCACAAGATATTTTCTGGCAAATTTAATCAACATGTTTCTGTTTGGTTTCTTTTACAAGCATTTTACAGCTCATACAGAATAAAGGGTTGGTCTAATCTAATTGTAGGGTCTCCAAGATTTAGGCTATCCAATATTTGGAGGTATTGTAACTTCGTTGAAACTTTATTGAAACGTCCTGTAAGGAAAAGATGTTGCATTAGCTTTTTTTACTTACTTGAGTACACACATAGCATATTGACCATTTTCCACTTATATTATGTGTGGAGCATCTGCTGAAGTACACCCAACAACACAGTGAAATCTGCAGGATTTATAGTTGGAATCAGGTCTGAGCAGAACTGTGCTATAAACTTAAATCATTTATGATCTATCTTACTCCAGCATAGATTTAGAGTTAATCCACAAACTAATGAGGTAGAATCCACTATTTTGATTTTGAGCGGCATTCAAATTTCACCTGGAAAAAGTGGTACTATTAAAGACCTCAAATTTCACAGGTACATTTCTTTGTACTTAGCTCATCAGCACCCTTTACCAGCATGAATGAAACATGTTGAACACACTTTACTTATTATATATTTGTAGGTATCCCAGTTCAAAAGATTTTACCTTCATCTTTAACATGTTATGTTTAAAACTGTCTGGGTTCCTTAAAGAAATGCAAATTACTGCAAGGAAAGCAGGTCATCCTGGTCTGCTTTCTGTATGCTGATTACTTTGTTATTTACAGGTTACTGTCTCTTAGCATTAAAAGTTCAATTTTTCAGTTTTGTTCATGTTTCTGTATGGAGCTTGGTATTCCTCGTTAAAGTCGGTTTCTCTAGCATGTGAATTTAGATCACATGGGGCCAGTTTTTCTCACAAGTCAATGTAGATCACAGAGGACAACTTTTCTTACAACAATCAATTTTTTGTCATGGATGAACTCTATATGCTGGGTAAACATATTTGTTTCCAGTTTAACTTTGGTTAAACTAGGACTGAAAAGATGTTATCATTATGTTGATAAAAGTGACTACTGTGTCATTTAAAACCAATCTAGGACACCCATACATGGATGGTTGGGCAGTGTCACATGACCCCTGATTCATTTTTCAGAGTGCCATGATAACAGTTAAAATATCAGATAAACACTTGTGTAGATGAGGCTTATTATTGACCAACTCGGTCATTTTTGAGAGGTTCAGATTAAAGTAAATTCTTTGGAAAACCTCCATTTCACGTCTGCACATAACAGTTAATTGACCAAGGATTTCCTGTTGAAAGCACATGTCATTTATGTTGTTATCCACAATGTGTACATCTTCGATAGTCAAGGTTCCGATGTGTTAACCCTATCTACCTCTTGGCAGATTTTTCAGATATTTGAGTGCTTTGTCATAGTGATATGTATTGGATTTCATGAGTTGTCTCCCTTAGTATGTAATGCTAACAAACAAATATTGTGTAAGAGCAGTGCATTGTTACTTTGTAAATTGTCTAAATGGTAGAGGCAGTTGACTTCAAAATGAAAGTATGACAATATATCAGAAGGAAGCCATTACAGTTGTATTTGAGGGAAATTATGAATTTTACAAACATGGACCAGAAGTGGAAAATTGCTTCTCTATCATTCCATTCTGGATGTGTTTCCCTTCTATTAATGATGTTGGAACAATGTTCAGATTTGAACAACTTGATTTTTATTAGATGCAGTGGCTTGCTGCTGCATCAAATGAAATTCACAGACTGGAAGCACTAAATTATCTGATTGATCTGCCAAGGTGTAAATAGGGTTAACACATTGAAACCTTGGCTGGAGAAAATGCTTTGTGTGTGACCCATAGGTTCTTGTGCATTTGTACAACTTGTCAGAAGCAACAAAAACCAGAAGAATTTGCATTGTTTTGACTAGACAATTAACCTAAAACTTGAACCAATTTTTCTCAGCCCGTTGGTTTTCAGCGGGTTGTAACACAGATTTTAAAGAGTCAGCTTTATATTTGTACAAAGAAAAAGAGACTAAATGACTTGAATTTTACGTTCTTGCAAAGTCAATTTTGTCATAGGCAGCCATTTCCAAATCATATACATGCTGTTGGTTAATTAAGGTTTATTTCTATAATGAATTGTATGTATAGCTATCTTGGAAAATGTCTGTGTGTGATTTTGTATGGAGTTTATCTTGTTGGCTTTATTGGCACCTTGACACTTTCCCATACCAAGGATATTGGAATTAAGTGGCTTTCCCAGGGAACTGCCTCAGGCTGACCTGGTGAGTATTTAACCCATGACCTTTGGATTGCAAGTCAAGTACTGTACCAACTGAACTATGGCTGATCCTTTTCTGTGTGAGAGGTACCCTTTAGGGCAGGTTCTATCAGAGAGTTGACCTTTAGGACTGGTTTTTGTGTGAGAATTGACGTTTAATAAACTTTTTGTCTGAGAGTTGACCTTTAGGACAGGTTCTGTGTGAGAGTTGACTTTTGGGGTAGGTTCTGTGTGAGATGTGACTGTTAATACAGGTTCTGTATGGGAGGTGCCCTTTAGGGCAGGTTGTGTGTGAGGTGACCTTTAAGGCATGTTAAGTCTCAGAGTTGACCTTTAAGACAGGCTCTATGTGAGAGGTTCCCTTTAAGGCAGGTTGTGTGTGAGGTGACCTTTAAGGCAGGTTAAGTCTCAGAGTTGACCTTTAAGACAGGCTCTGTGTGAGAGGTGCCCTTTAGGGCAGATTCTGTGTGAGAGGTGACATTTAAGGCAGGTTCTGTATTGTTGACCTTTAGGACAGTTTCTGTGTGAGAGGTAAACTTTAGGACAGGTTCCTTGTGAGTTGTTAACTTTTAGAACAGGTTCTGTGTGAAAGTTGACCTTTAGGACAGGCTCTGTGTGAGAGGTGACCTTTAGGACAAGTACATTGTGAGGGTTGACCTTTAGGATAGGTTCTGTGTGGGAATTGACTTTTGGGACAGGTTCTGTGTGAGAAGTGACCTTTGGGGCAGGTTCTGTGTGAGAGGTGACCTTCTGGACAGGTTCTGTGTGAGAGGTGACCTTTGGGACAAGTTCTCTTGTGAGAGGTGGCCTTTGGGACTGGCTCGGCAGTTCAGTCTTGTTTAGGCAACTTCTTTTTATTGGACTCTTGCATGTTTACAAATTTAGTTAACTAGGAATTGTTGCTGCATATCAGGGCCCTGAGTAGCAGAGTGGTCTAAAGCACTCAGCATTTATTATCACTGCAATCTCAACTCTGTGTGGGTTCGAGTCTCAGGCTCGGCTAACATGGGTACACGAGAAAGCCTACCACTAGCTTCTCATGGGTTGGTGGTTCTTCCCAGGGTTTTTCCTCCACCAATTAAACTGGCTGCTGTGTATAGCCTATCTTATGCTGAAAAAGGTCATTAAACCCTACGACAACAATATTGTTGTACATCATTTAAAATCTCTTTTCTTTTCCACTAGATTGATTTATCTTCTGATTCCATTGGTAACAACTTTTCAGATTAAAGTAAAATAGATTATTATTACTGATGTAAATATTTAGAAAATATCAGAGAAAAAAATATTTAATTTTGTTATATTTCTGTTTTTTTAAGTGACTTGATCAAATTAGTAATGTATGATAATATATAAGGTGTTACTTGTTAGGGAAAGACTAGCCACATAAAAATTAAATTTATGATATGGTAAACAAGACTATACTTGAATGGTTGTTTTCTTTATTTGCAGATGCTTTTGTGCTGGTGAAAGAGAGGAACTTGTGAGTCATTCTGGAGGGGGATCTGGAGGATATCTTGAGCATATCATTAAATTTGCTGCTAGGGAATTGTTTGACCAAACACTGGACACAGTGGAATACAAAATGTTACGGTATAACAGTTTTATAACACTTGTAAAGAAATACATAAAAAACTTCAACCTCTAAAGAAAGAAATTTTGCTATATTTGTCTTAGTGTCAGACTAATTTCATACTGCAAAAACTTTGGTCTGATGGTATTTTAGTGTTATTACAACTATTTGAAAATTTGTATTTCCAAAATTTGCTTTGTTATTACCTTTTGCCATGCTTAATAAATAATTAGACATATTACATTTCAAGTAGGCTACAGTATTAGCCAGATTGGAATATTGTCATTGCAATTTTAAAAGCCTTACACGTCCTTTAACAAGTATTTGTACCAAATCTGCATTTTATTTGTGCTTTTTTTTTTGCATGTTGAAATAGATTTGGAATTCATTTTGTTTGTCTTCCATTTTTATTCCATTAACATTTATATTTCATCTCTCATATTACTATGTTTTATGTTTCAGAAATAATTTCCTATTTTATGATGTTCATTTTTATTTGTTTGTTTCCTTTTTATTTTTGTTCATTTGGAATGAAATCTATGGTAATGCATTTACTAAAGTCAGTTTCTGATTCCAAAGTGTTCAAGGGAGAGAACTATTACTCTTATTTTCTTCTTAAAAGTAATATATAATAGTGAAAAATAAATGCAAAAACTGCATTTAAAATAAAAAATACAAACAGAACTGTGCAGTTAATTAAAAAAGTCAGTTGCTGAGCATTTATTAAGTTAGGAAATGCTTTTTCTTAATTTGTTCAAATAAAAATTGTCCAGATATAAATTTAGTTGATGATGTCATCACATCAATGGCAGTTGATATATGCCTTCTCAACAAGAACAATGCCACAGCTTGTAAGGGTGAAAAAATGTCTGCTGTTTCTAATGAATCTAATCCTGGATTATCATATAAACAGTATTTATACTGGAAATCCAATGGCAGCGTGAAAACAATTGATATATTTCTAGATCCTTTCTTGCAATACTTTTTTTTATTTGTTCCATTATAATGTTCATTTTGTGTTTTCATTTGCACTGTTTTCTTCAGAATGCATTCATAATTTTGTATGTCTTTATTGTGCCTTTCATTTACATTCATTCTTTATTTGTTTCTCATTGAGTCATCATTTGTTTCCCATTGATTCATTTGTTTCCCATTGATTCTTTATTTCTTCCCCATTGATTCTTCTTTTGTTTCCCATTGAGTCTTCATTTGTTTTCATTTATTCTTCATTTGTTTCCTATTGAGTCTTCATTTGTTTCACATTGATTGTTCATTTTGTTTTCCAATGATTCTTCATTTGTTTCCATTCATTCTTCATTTGTTTCCCATTCATTCTTAGTTTGTTTCCCATTGATTCTTCATTTGATCTGTATTATGTTTTCATTTAACTATAAAATTATGTTTGAAGGACTGTACATAGTATAATTTTCCTAGAATGCAAAGTGAGAATTTAAAAAGAAGTTACACTGTTGTGAATTAAATCCCAAATAGTACTAACAGTTTTATCACAAGTCCAAACGTATAAAGTTCCAACTGAATTTCAATGCTGTTTGAAGTATGTTCTGATATTGAATGTGTTGATGTGCCTTTAGTCTCAGATATGCTAATTTGCCATTGGCCTTAATTGTGATATTGTGTTAACAATCTTTTGATGTTTCACAAAAATGTTCTTATCTGACTTTACTATAATTCCATGTTACAATCCAAGAATATTATTGAGCACTTTGTAATTCCAGTGAATAATAATTTCAGTAAATAAATCTACCCTAATGAAAAACTGAACACAACAATAGGACTGATTCTGCTTCAGGTGTTAAGGCAAGAATGAGTAGTTTTTCAATTAAACAAGATTGTATACCCCTCTGTTTGACCCTGGTTGCAGTTACTATTTTCTGAACATTTTCTGTCACTTAATGAAATTTTCCATTCTACAATTTTCTAAGGTCAGAATCAATGAGTATAAATATGTTTACCATCAATAATGATCTTAATATTAAAATATACAATGACATAGAAAATTTCAGCTATATATTCTGTTGTTTAGAAAATAAATGTGCCAGATCGGTTATACTGTGAACTTGATTTTGACCATCGCCAGGTACAAAATATTGATGCACACAACATACGCCAGCAAATAATACAAAGTAAATATACATAACAATGTCAAGACATTGTGTTTTCCACAATCCTTTGACAACTATCACCAGTCTCATTTCAAATTAATAGGGCCAGTGATAACATTTTATCATTAGCAGGAGTCTATATAGTTTGCTTTCTTAAAAACAAATTCAGTTATAAAATGATTATGCAGCACAAGTTACATGTAAAATAAAGCAAAGATGTAAAGTCAGACATTGAAAGGAAGCAAGGAATACATTATCACAAGGGATTTAAGTCTCATTTTGACATAATGATTAGTGATTAATTGATTTTTATGTTTTATTGATATCTTATTAAATATAATTGATAGAAACATGTAGCCAAGAATTTGAAATAGTAATTGGTTACAGAAAATTACAGATGCAAAAAGTACATTGAGAAAACATCAAAAAACAGCACACCAAGAAAATTCACCCATGCAGTATCAAATTCAGCTATGTAGAATCAAATTCACCTATGCAGTATTTTATTCAGCTTGTTAAAATGTAAAAAAAAGGTTGGCATGAAATTATTACAATAAAGATCTCAATTGATCATTCGTAAATGTTTTGAAAATTGTAAGATAAAAGATATTTAACCTTCTTAATACATTGTGTATCATCTTAAATCAATTTTGTAACTTCATGGGTGTATAGTTTTGAAGTTATCATGATAGATTTAGATGACCTCGAGTCACATGCTCTCCTTTACAGATCACTGATATCTCACCTAAGTCTATGTGGGTTTTACTCTTGGCATGGCCAATATTGGTATATGAGAATGCATGCCAGTAGTTTCCTTTGGGTAGGTTGTTCTTCCTGGGCTTTTCTTGTGCCATTCTTTTACCAAATATACTGGCTGAGAAATGACAGTAAACCCACAAAATCACAATCCTTGATAGTTCTAGGAACAAGTGCTACATTTACTCACTTAAATTTCCAGTGCAACTGCAAGTAACATAGACCTAGATCTGCCATCACATGTTATTACATATCACCAAATAACATAGACCCATATCACATGTTCTTGCATATCGCCAAATAACATAGACCCATATCACATGTTCTTGCATATCACCAAATAACATAGACCCATATCACATGTTCTTGCATATCGCCAAATAACATAGACCCATATCACATGTTCTTGCATATCGCCAAATAACATAGACTCATATCACATGTTCTTGCATATCACCAAATAACATAGACCCATATCACATGTTCTTGCATATCGCCAAATAACATAGACCCATATCACATGTTCTTGCATATCGCCAAATAACATAGACTCATATCACATGTTCTTGCATATCACCAAATAACATAGACCCATATCACATGTTCTTGCATATCACCAAATAACATAGACCCATATCACATGTTCTTGCATATTGCCAAATAACATAGACCCATATCACATGTTCTTGCATATCACCAAATAACATAGACCCATATCACATGTTCTTGCATATCACCAAATAACATAGACCCATATCACATGTTCTTACATATCGCCAAATAACATAGACCCATATCACATGTTCTTGCATATTGCCAAATAACATAGACCCATATCACATGTTCTTGCATATCACCAAATAACATAGACCCATATCACATGTTCTTGCATATCGCCAAATAACATAGATCCATATCACATGTTCTTGCATATCGCCAAATAACATAGACCCATATCACATGTTCTTGCATATCACCAAATAACATAGACCCATATCACATTATCTTGCATATCGTGGACTGTGCTCTTTGTTCTGCTAATTATTCATAACAAACTGTGTAGATCTAGATCATCTGGTGCATTATATGATGGCAAATAAAGGTCTGTGTTGTTTGCAGTTAGGTTTCACATATAAGCAGGTATATATAGTTGTTGATGGTATCTCTCCCATGACAAGCTCAGGTTCCTGACTTGTAAACTGGAGGGTAAGTTGGAACAGGGCCTTTTGTATACAAAATTTTGTTAAATTTTATAAAAATGTATGGGATCGACTTATTATTAAGCATATATTTATGATTGAAGAAATATAGTTTGTCAAGTGACCAGAAAACATCAAGTATGGTCTTTTGGTTGGAGAAATATGGTTTGTCACTGAGCTGAGAATATCAAGCATCAATTGGAGAAATATGATTTGTCCAATGACTTGTCCAATGAACTAAGAACATCAGGCATGGTCTTTCCATTGGAGAAATATAATTTGTCCAATGACTTGTCCAATGAACTGTAAACATCAGGCATGGTCTTTAATTGGAGAAATATAATTTGTCCAATGACTTGTCCAATAAACTGACATCAGTCATGTTCTTAATATTAGAAAATTTGGGTATGCCCAGGAAGTTGGGAACATCAAACAGATCTTATGATAGGAGAAATATGGCATGTATCCAGTGAGCAGAGAACGTCAAGCATGGTCATACAGTTAAAGAATAAAGGCACATGTCCAGTGCACTGAAAACATCAAGTATGATGTTATTATTAGAGGAACAGGGCATATCCAGTGAGCTGAGAAAATCATGCATGGTTTGAATATCAGAAAATAGGGTATGTTCTATGAGCTGAGAATATCAAATGTCTATTATTTTTTGTAATTTGTTTTCCTTTTAATTACTGTACTTGATCTGACTTTGATTGAACCTTTCTTTTTTAAACTAGTGAAATTTGTCATGACATCATTTGGGTTTTGCATAAAATTATTACAGTACATGAGGTAAAGGGCAGAAATGATTTTCCAGTCAAGCCACTGCATTTTATTGGAGTATGAGCTTTGTTGTTTGAATTGTTATGAATGTAATTGTATATGTGTGTTGATTTGACATGAAATTTTGGAAACTACAGCAGTAAGTCAGAAGTGTTGGTGCAGAATTGATTTTTTTAAGCTTAAAATCATAGTACCATGGAAATTAAGAAGAAAATAATACAAGTTCTAGTATTTGGTAATTGATCCTTTCGCATTTATGATAGACTGTAGCCACCTAAGTTAAGACAGGTGTAACAGTGCTATGTGAGCTTAATCTACTTAAAACCAAATATCACTGGCAACATTGATGTCACTTTTGGTTTTAATTTCAGTTAGCTTTTTTGTAAGTTTTGTTTAAATTGTTCTTAATAAATTTTTAGTGATGTTTATATCTTGTAACTGTCATATACATTAGCAATGATGTTTATGTCTAGTGACTGTGATATTAGCAATGATGTTTATGTCTGGTGACCATGATATACATTTTCAGTGTTGTTTATGTCTTGTATTAGTGATATACATTTTCAATAATGTTTGTCTGGTGACTGATTTACATTTCAGTGATGTTTATGTCTGGTGTCAGTGATATACATTTTCAGTGATGTTTATGTCTGGTGACTGATTTATGTTTCATTGATGTTTATGTCTTGTGTCAGTGATATACGTTTTCAATGATGTTTATGTCTGGTGACTGTGATTTATGTTTCAGTGATGTTTATGTCTGGTGTCAGTGATATACATTTTCAATTATGTTTATGTCTGGTGACTGTGATATACATTTTCAATGATGTTTATGTTTTGTGTCAGTGATATACATTTTCAATAATGTTTATGTCTGGTGACTGTGATATACATTTTCAATGATGTTTATATCTGGTGACTGTGATATACATTTTCAATGATGTTTATGTCTGGTGACTGTGATATACATTTTCAATGATGTTTGTTTGGTGTCAGTGATATACATTTTCAATGATGTTTATGTCTGGTGACTGTGATATACATTTTCAATGATGTTTATGTCTGGTGACATCTTAATTTCCCCTTGCGAGCACTCTGAGAAACTGTTCCTGATAATGTATCATTAAATACCACAGATCGATCAGTTTAAATTATACATGGTTCTGGTATACCAAAAAAAAAATAACAAGTTCATCTCTATTATGAACTGTTTGCTTCCCACTTTGAATCATATTCAATATAATCATATTGACCATTATCTTTTTAAAAATCTCTGAATCATAGACCTGGATGTGCTTATTATTCATGATATATTTCTGCCTGTCAAATTATTTCTGTATAAACATATGCTGGCTTCTCACAACCCATTACTTTAGCTGGATGAATAAAATTATTTGGGTCATGGAGGCCAGTAAAAGTTAAATATAATTCAGGTCATATATGACCTTCATCCTGGTTTTCTGATGAGTACTACAGTATAGGTGTGGCAGATAATTCTTTCCAACTTTTATCATTCATTTCAGAAACCTGGACTTTCAGGAAGTAACTTTGGAAGTAAACGGAAAACCAGTTCTAAAGATGGCATTGGCATATGGCTTCCGAAATATTCAGAACATTGTTCAGAAAATGAAGCGTGGAAAATGTCCATATCATTTTGTGGAGATAATGGCTTGTCCCTCAGGCTGTAACAATGGTGGTGGTCAAATTCATCCTGAGGATGGGGAAAATGCAAGGGACAGGCTTGCTAGTGTGAATGAACTGTACAACTCAGTACACTGTATAGATCCACATACAGTACAGGGGATTGAGATAATGTACAAAGACTGGCTTGGTGGCCATAATTCAGGCAAGGCCAGACAAATTCTGCACACTCAATACCATGAGGTGGAAAAAATGGCTAATGCACTAGCTATAAAGTGGTGATAATATTCATATATCAAAAGATTTTATTATATAGAAGATATATGCAAGTCTTTCTATGGTGAACTTGAAACTATATCAACATGTATAAATTGCTTTCATTGTTGCCTATTAATATTGTAAGTTTTTGAGAGACTGGTTTGTCTTCATTACTGAAAGCAATGAGAATATTTACAGTGACTGTCTAAGAGTATTCAGTAATGGCTACCTGTGCATTATACTCCCCATACCCACCACCACCCTACCCCCCAACCCATTCAAAAAACTAGTCCAGGACGGGTCCTGAATGTCTTTACATTTCAAGCTCTTATTCAAAGATAGCACAGTTCATCTAACAAGGCCGTTATTTTTAGGATACACTGGTTCAGTAATTAATAGTAAAATGATTCAAAAGGCATCCTGGATTGAGCTTTATCTATAACTGCATAATGTTGTTTACAGTACAGCTTACAAGTTCATCTGAAATTGATCCTGAATTTTCAATAGGTCTCTGTTCAATATTGTACTAACATCTGTCACTTCAAAACCTCCCATCCGAATCTTTCCCATTTTTTTAAAATCTTGACCACTTACAGTTTCTTAGTACAAGGAGTCCAAATTCAGAATTTCTCAAACATGGGTCTTAAAGTTAAGCCTGGACTTGAGACATTTGATTTGTCAATTTTAAAATGGGTATAAATTCCAGAAAATCAGATCACTGGATTCTAGGCCTAACTTTGACTTTAAAATTTGTTGCTGAAATATAGGCCAGGATTTACCATGTCATGCACCCGAAGAGCTCTGGCTTATGACGATACAGAAATTTCTGATCAGAGTACAGTTTATTACATATAATTTGTATAATATCAAAATAAAATATTATATATTTAATGTGTTGTTGTTGTTTCTTAAACCTGTTATAATGTTATAAAAATCAAATATTATTATTATTAATTAAGTATTAAATGTCTAAAGGCTGTCCCTCCCCCTTTCTTTCTCAGAACTATCATAATAAGATATGGGTGAAAATCTATGAAAAGACAAGCATAGAGGATTTTTGCTTGTGTCATCCCATGAAGTCTCTAAACTTATCAATGATGATGAAAGATATGTCAAAAGTGACCAAAGGATGTGAGAGAGAGAGAGTCTTAAAGTAACACCAACCAAAGAAATACACCAACCAAAGTAAGAGAGTTTTATGGGTGGCAGTACTATTACTAAAACAGAATAATGAGATCAACTGCATATATTAAAATATTTTAATTACCTCTTGTTGGTTTGCTTAGTTTCTGTTCCACTCTAATTTCCATGAACCATGTGAATGGTGGAGCATTTTTTTGAATTGCTCAGCTAACCATGTGTTTGTAGTACTCTACTTTTTTTATTATGTTATGTGTCTAGGTTCATACAAGGTAACAAAGGAAAGAGTGAAGCCAACAAGCTTTGTAAAATTTAACAAAAATAATACATTTCCCTAGAAAACAAGGTAAAAATATGAAAACCCACCAGTGGAATATTTCCTTTACTAACAGCTTTTCCAGCACTGTTATCAACAGCAGATAGCACAATTACAAATATAACTGCATTAGGTTCCATAGAAACAGCATTCCATATTGCTCTGAAAAAGGTCTCATCAGGACACGAAAGGAAAAGCATGTAGAGTTTGACCTCAGAGTCTGTCAATGAAGCCTCAACATTGGTGGTGCTTCTCGTGCATTTGTTGACCAATTTTGAATTGCTCTCGACCACAAAGTTACAAACATTTTTTAGGTATCAGGTACAAATTTGTGTCCATGATCTTATATATATATATATATATATATATATATATATATATATATATATATATATATATATATATATATATATATGCGCACTTGTGTCTCCAATGATATAAGTGCATGACACATCCATAGTCTTCATGTGGCAATCTCGGAGATGCAAGTAGGGTGATGATAGCAGGTTGCTTAAATACTGATCTTGGTCAAAGCAATCTGTACCTATAACTTTCTTATAATGTAATCGTTGTGTATCGTGGCGCCCCATAATGGGGGGCAGTTTGCTTGTGAGATGCTAAGTGAAAGACATGGGGTGTAGAAGGCGATGACCTCTAGTAGAAACAAAAATCTGGAACTACTTCTAATACTTGTTTCTAATTTTTGTGTGCGTCTGTTCTTTGTCATAGATAATTCATGGCTTCTGCAAACTGTTGTCTGCAGTGAAAACCTGGAGGATAGATCAGATTTAGCACCTTCTGAGATATTGTCTGTTACTGAGTGTTAAAACTTGTATGTGCTTAATATTAAAATATCTGTGTGTTTCAATGATGTTTTGTTAGATGTATTTGCTGTAGTGTCAATGGTTATCTCCCCTATGATGTGATCATAAAAGAAAGTAATTCCATTTCTGCATTTGTCAGTAACTAACTATATAGTAAATTCAGACATAATTATATAGTAGTGGAGAAAATGTTCATGTTTGCAATCCAGGTTAGCGTCCATCTCTTCTGATGATTTTTAATCAGCATCCGAACACTAACTAGTATACACTGGAAAATGCTCAGTGAGATTGAAATATACGAGCACAACACCACAACTCATAATGGTCAGTTAGAGTGAAATCAGTACACGAGCACAATAATACACTGGACAATGGTCAGTTAAAGTGAAATCAGTATACGGACACTAAGATACATATGACGATGGTGAGTTAGAGTAAACTCTGTATACTAGAACAATACACTGGACAACGGTCAGTTAGAGTGAAATTAGTACACGAGCACAACAATACACTGGACAACAGAATGAAATCAGTATACAGATACTGGGATACACCTTACAATGGTCAAATCAGTGTACGGATACCAAGATACAATAGGCAATGGTCAATTATAATCTTAAGTCTTAACATTTTACCGTAAAACTACAAACAGTATCGTATCATTGTCAATATTTTGTGCATTATATTCCCCATACCACAACTTTCTCAGTTTATCATTTATGACCGTAATTACCATAAATATAAATTTCGCAGCATTCCACCTTAATTGTTTACCGGTACATTGTTAGCACATTCTTTACCTTCCTATGAAAGATATTGTACAAAACCTACATGGTAAAATCAATATTCTTAGACTTAGCTTTGGAACTGCAATATATACATTTCATAATAATTTTACTTGTATGTTATACAATGATGGGCTTGACCGAGGTTTTTAAATCTTTGTACCTTTTATACATTTCATAATAATTTTGTATGTTATACAATGATGGGCTTTACCGAGGTTTTTAAATCTTTGTACCTTTCTACCATATGTTGTAATTACTAAGTTTTATTTATGCAATAAAAACATGTTACAGACACACATATTAGCACTTATAAGTACATGCAGTGACTACTTACTCATATTTTGCTATAGATGAGAAGATTGATAGAAATCAATCTGTTTAGGTAATCTTGGTTTCGCATGTTTTATTTTTGGAGTAGATGCATATAGATGATAAGTATTTTATAGATTGTGTAAATGCTTCTCTAGTTCTATACAAATATTTTGTTTTTGCAATCAGCTTGTTTGATTATTTGAATTTTCGATCAGTCTGGATCAAATATAATGAACATACAATTATTTCCTGCAAGTGCAAAGTTATTGCTGCTCAAAAAAGTGCTCACATATCTGCCAGTCATTATTTATTTAATGAATAGGCTTATGGTTTGAAAATATATGTTGTATATAGGAGTAAACAAAAAGGCTTGCTTTTTGAAAATATGTGTTGTATATAGGAGTAAATGAATATGCTTGCATTATATATATATATATATATATATATATATATATATATATATATATATATATATATATATATATATATATATAATGGGTGAATAAAAACAACACGTACATAGTTGTTTTTAAAGTGTTAAGTATAATTAAGTATCAAAGTACATCTCTCTGGTTTACAGAGCAAGTGCTACTGCTGCTGTTGTTGTTATAGGGTTTAACGCCATTTTTCAGCACAAGATAGGCTATACATGGCGGCTAGCATAAATGGTGGAGGAAGAACCCGGGAAAACCTCGGAAAGAACTACCGACCCTCGAGGAGCTACTGGCAAGCTTTCTAACATACCCACATTGATCCAGACCGAGATTCGAACCCACGTAGACAGAGGTGCGATGGTAATGATCCGTAACAGTAAGCGCTTTAGACCACTTGGTCTCTCAGGGCCCCCCAAGTGCTACTGCAAACTCATCATAGTGATCTCAGTGAACAACTTTCAAATGGAAAATTGAGATAAATGTAAACCAAAAAGCCATAGAGAATAGCATTGTCGGCGACAGACGGTGATGACAATGAAAGATTAATTCCTAAAGCAAAAGTAAGAATTTGAAATTCATTGAAACGTCGACTCGAACACATCGTTAATGTATTATGTATTCGCTTTGGTTGAAAATGATTTAAACGTTGATCACCGTATTCCATGCTCATAGTTTTATCTTTCACATCTAGACCAACAAAGAAAATGGTTGCGTTTGTCAAACACTAAGTATATTATTTGTCAGTAAATGAAATACTTCCCAAAATGTTTGCGGTTGTCAAACACTCAGTATATGACTGCAAGCAAAGAAATTCGTCCCAAAATGTTAACGTTTGTCAAACGCTAGTTTATATGATCGTGATTAATATATACCAAATGGTAGTGACCTTTTTTATTAAAAAAAAAAAGCGACAACAGCACGAAAAAGGTATAATCATCCGAGAAATTGCTTATTTCGTCAGGGATGAAATTTTGAACAATATTGTCTTTTGTTCATTATCGACTTCATTGAATGACAGGCAGACACTCCAGAAAATAAAGTGGACCTTAACTCTTATCCGAGTACAAATGCATTAACAAACAAAGCAACTTGTATACATTATTACTCAATCTATGTGTTCTTATCGTGCTCCAGTGAGTCTGTTTGAAATCAGTATGTTTGAAAGTTATCACACTGTCACTCGATGCAGATGGAGAAAACCTGCCTTAAATGGCAAATATTCAGCGAAGTAACTAATTCAGTTTGAACTATTATGCTCGTCTATCAGAACATTACGTAAACTGTAGTTGTTGATGCAAGTATCTTATAAGCAATAATGTGAACGTGAATTGTAACATCAAACAGTGATTTCAAATTTTAATCTGCTTTCCTACCTCTGAAAAGAAAATCATATTGACATGGGGTTTTCACCAAAAGGCGTTATATTATGTATTGATTGTTGGTTATTCTAAAATAGATTCCGACCTGATGTCCAATAATCTTATGATGGCTAGTCCTTACTGTACGTTTATATCAACATGGGCTTCTCAGTGAAAGACTTTCTATGATTGCAAGCTGCTCCACAATGAAACGCTCCTGCATACACATTCAATATGGCCAGCCCAGAAGCCGTCTTTAAAATATATTCGCTGCTCTCAATGTTCGGACCAACATTGTGATTGTGCTAAATGACTTCTTATAACATCTGTTCAAATGAAATTTGTGCCACTCGTGCATCAAGTATGGTCACCACAGTTGTCAGCTTCAAATCCGAACTATCACACACACACACCTTTATAACGGATTGTGTTGATTATGTTAATTTGCATATATTGCATTGTGTATATATAATCAAGGTATTTAATTCATAATTACAAGACAACAATGAGGGTTTGTTTCTAGATAGATCGGTCTATCAGTTTTTATAACTTTTTAACATTTTCAAATCTGACTCATCTGGTAATATTTACCAGATATCAAATACTCTTTTTAGTCTAGTTTAGTAATTTTTGTCGGGTATGAAATATTTGTATGTCTCATTTGGTAATTTGTATCAATTGTGAAATACTTGTCTCTAGTATAATCATTTCTAGAGTAGTCTGCCTGTTACTGGTTCTGTATGTATGGTTTTAGTCAGTCTGTAAGGGCTCAACGTTAACGCAAAGCAATAGCGGTAAAATGTCAAGAGTAGAGATGAACCAGGGAACGTTATAAAATGTCGTGGGCCATTTCAAGTAGGTGTCATAAAATTATATTTTCCAGAATAGTGATTAATAAAGGTGGACTGCAGATGACTATTCTAATTTAGATGGAACTGATACAGATATTTGGTTGGTATCGTAGTTTCTCTGCTGAGAAGAAAAGTCTGAGAGACTCAGGGGAAAATTAACAAGTAATTCTTGTCATTAAGCAAATTGTCAAAGTGTCAAGTTTGTTACGCCTCAGATATAGTCATGTATAAGCTATAATCTACCTGTCTTTGGAATATTACCGCGGCCATGTGTTTGATGTTTAAGGATTACCTCAGGCTAGTGTTAAACTGCTAGTGTTAAACTCTTACGCAAGGCTACACGTCCGAAAGGAGTTCGGCAAAGGCGATAGATCGCACCATCTAAACAAAGTCTTGCAGTTATCAAACCTATGTGTTAAAGTTAATCCAAAGATCAAAGTGGTGAACGGGGCGTATTATTATCCGCCTTCACGTTGACATACAGCAAGAGGGATGTTGTTGATTGGATCGGTTCACTGATATATCCAATCAAAATTGAGATAGAGGGTGTGATTACAATTCCGACCCAAATTATAACTTTCAGGACACATGGTACTAATGGTATGAAAAAATGGGAACCAGCCTGGATATGGGCGAACATTAAATACAGTGTATATGGGTTGGGTGACCAGGATTGGTTAATAATGTAAGTTATGATTTAGGTTAAAGAATCTTTTGAAAGCTTATCCTAGTTGTAAATCAAAAATACATTATTTTATTGATGGAATTTCAGTCCTTTAACAGTCTTGAGTTTGGAACACTCATTACTAAACGTAGAACCTGCCTCTTTGGTGCGGAATTGAAAGCACACGAATCAAACTCGTGCAGGTCCAGAAAATTCCGCGGCTCATATCCTTCCCTCTACACGGAAGCTGACATCCAGGTTTCATCAAAACTGAGAAATGTAAGTTTGATCATGGGCACTCAGAAATTTTAAGTTATTGAATTTTTAATAACACGGAGTTTGCATAGGTTTACTATGGGAACTGAATTAGTACCGTGATTCCTTCAGAACTCGTAGTATGAAGCTTAGTATTCACCTAGAAGGTTTGTGGATCAATATGGTTTACTCCGAGAAGAAGCCTCTCATAATTCGGCAGCAAATTTTAGAGGTATACAACACTTATCTGACTATGGTCTGTGCAGACGTTGCACTTTTACTAAGCTCGACAGGATATATATATTTGTGAATTTATGACAGGGTCTTAATTTTAATACGCCGGTCATATGGCAAAGCCTAATTAGGATATCCGTCCGTCTGTCTGTTACCAGATTGATTACGCAAATGGCTTTGTTCACCAAATTAAGCTTATGAAACTGCAGATAGATTACACTTAGAATAAGGACAGTCCCTACCGATTTCGAGGTCAAAGGGTCAAAAGTCAAAACAGTGCGACTGAAAGAAGAAATATTATATTCTGCAAATCAAAATAAATTACCCATATGTACTGTTGCTAAATTTTGTGCATAGCTTACACTTGGGGTAAGCAAAACTATCCTCTAATCAAAAAGTCAAAGGACAATGTCATTACCATTTAGGGCAAACTCTGCGGATTGCTTACACTTAGAGTAAGAAAGAATGGCGATGATTTTAAGATCAAATGGTCAAAGGCCAAATTCACTGTGACTGAAAGAAAAAAAGGTTACACAAAATGACCTCGACCGCTCCGGTCGTCTAGTGGTTAGAGCGTACGCATCGGATGCGTGAGGTCGCGGGTTCGAACCCCGACCGGGTCATACCAAAGACTTTAAAAAGTGGTACTAACAGCTGCCAAGCTTGGCGCTCAGCATTAGGAGGTTAGATTTAGGACTGGTCGGCCTGGTGTCAGGATAATGTGACTGGGTGGGACATCATGTCACATGTCTGCGGCATGATGCCCAGGAGCTAGACTAGCTAGATAGTATAGACTATCACACTGCAGACATCGCAGCGATATGACTGAAAATTGTTAAAGCTACTTTAAAAATTTAAATCACACACACGCACACACATCAATGCACAGTGTCAGCTGTCTCAAAAGTGTGTTAGGAGGGGAGTATTTAAAACATTAAAATCCTCCTTTCATTCCGTGTCGTTAGCTAGAGAATGAACTTCCGCGGTGTTATTGCCCGGTGTGGACAGATATATGGAATGTTACAGATAGCTGAGCAAAGCATTGAAAGAAAAAAACAACAAGCTCACTTTCTATAAATAAGAATAGAAAATTTTAATCAGTTAACATATAATCAAAAGAAAATCACTGCCCATATAACCGATTTACTTAATTACATATACTCAGTTCAAGCATAGACAAAATTCACTTTACAGTTTAACTGATTTTCAGTGACAGAATTTAGGTATAGTGTACGACTTTCATGTTACGGGTGTTGCAATTTTAGCGCAATTTCCAAGCTTTCTTGACTTGTTCCCCACGTCTACCCGACGTGCTTGGTCTTCTTTCGGCTCTTGACTATTCTGACCTCCCGTAGGTGTAGATTTCCCCTTTGACTCATTGGGTTCTTCCGTATACCTTCTTCTCCTTTCTCTCGTTCTAATTACGAAGCTGTCCCCTTAAATATATACTATGCCTCACGCTAGACAAATTCCAGTACTCATCTCGTGCTCAGATTTAGAAGGTTCATACTGCGTAATTCTGACCTAACGTTATCTTAACCAATAACTCCTCACAGATTAAATGTTTTCGGTAAAAGTATCGTTAGATTGATACATATGACCCTAGCTCTAAGTTCATTCACTCCACGGCGTCATCATAAATTCTCACGTGCTTTCTACAGACAAATGTAGCCGTATATACCAGCATACATTACAACATGACTTATTTACATTTGGCTATTCAATGCAGTTTAATGCTCAATTACTTATGACATAATATCCACTAAATCTAGCTACCATAATGTAACTTGTGCAATCGTTTAAATATTGCGAACTCATATATAAACATACACTTGTTATTAACTCGCAAGAGTAAATATCATCCTACACAGAGAATCAATTCATATATCCTAAGAAATATGACACATTCGTATATTAGGGTGAATTCATTAAAAAAAAACTATGAAATTCTGCACATCGAATATTTAATTACATGCAATCCGTCAATATCTCAATGAATGATAAATTGAAAAATCAAAGAATTAAATGACAAAAACTAACATATAAATAGAGTCCTACCAAATGAATACACGATACATATGTGAATCATAAACATATCAGCACATTTGCAAGCAACCAAACAAACGAAATAGAATATTAATTTGAAAACTAAAACTGCGTACCTTATTACCGTTTCTTTCCAAATAAAGTCTTAGCCTAAAGCCTGTCCTTTTTTCAAAGACAACAGTTTTGGCCCCTTTTTCTAGTAGTTCACGTATAATGAAGAAACGCTACTCGCTAGGCTTTTCCGGAGTTAATCTAACTTCTAAGCAAGATTCTAGACTAAAAAAAATGTGGGCAAGCGGTACCCTAAATTGTTTCCCAAAGTGTACGCCCTTAAATTTCCCTGACCAATCGGAAATAACTGTTCATAAAATTCCATCCAAATAAACGTTTATCTAGCCTAAAACACGCTGCAATTAGCTTCCTTTGAAAAATCAATTACTTGACGTGCGCCCCTTTTGAACTGATACGGTTTGGAGTCTTAGTACACGTTTGCCCGGTACCACTAAAAATGACCCAGTCAGGTGCTACTGAAGCTTAAACGTAGCTCCTTTTATGTTCAGAGATGAAATAAAGAAATAATCATCGAACTTTCTCCAGACCTTTCTGCTTTGATTATGTTAACTTGAAATTACAATTTACTTAACCTTAAGTTTCATTAAGTTTTCAAAATTAGACACATCACAGAATGCCTACAGTTTTTGTTTGCTTTATGCGTACGCATTATATTTGCTAACATATGTAAGCGAGAAAGAGACCTTCACTGTAAACTGTCACACTCCAGATATCGTGGCGATAGGACTGAAAAATTTCTAATGCTACCTTAAGAATCTAAATCACACACACACACACACACACACACACACACACACACACACACACACACAATGACTTCAGTTCTCCATTACAGACATGGATCCAACTTTGTGGATCGCATATACTTATGGTAAGCAATAAGTCTTTTAATCTGGGAGTAAAGAGCAAACCCACTAAACAATATTGAGTCCACACACACACACACACACACACACACACACACATACACACACAATGTTGGTTATATACGTAATAATCATTAAAGACGAAACGGAAGTGTACTACGTCGTGTCTGTGTAATCTTCGATATGTATTTGGCGCTATTGTTTTTACCTGGTAAATCCACGTGAGAGAGAGGAAGAGAGAGAGAGAACTAAGTTCCATTTCAATTAACTTGAAGGTTTACTGTGATCCCAGTAATCATCCGACTCGTAGATTAAGGGAATCTCTCTCTCTCTCTCTCTCTCTCTCTCTCTCTCTCTCTCTCTCTCTCTCTCTCTCTCTCTCTCTCTCTCTCTCTCTCTCTCTCTCTCTCTCTCTCTCTCTCTCAGCACTACACGGCCATTTTGTGGTCCCGTCTTGAAGTGAGAAGTGATAACATCCACCCTATTTATTAATCAGAATTTATAATCAAATATTCACTTTTGATTGAAGAGTTTACTTTTGTCTGCAAAACACTTTCAAGCTGAATTGAATCAAATACCAGGACCTTACTGGAGGATGAAGTTGGACAGCCCTGTCTGGTTTCGAGAGCTCTTGTAAGTACTCGGTCTTGTTTGAGTGTTTACCTGACTCATTTATACAACCCTGTGGCTGTCAGTTGGTTGTTTGACCACCACGTCCATTTTATTAAGTCACTTTACAGCTGCGTCTAGGGATCTTACACAATATTGTGATGTTATTGATTTAATGAGCTAATATTTTCTGAAAAAGAAACTCCGTTCTCTCTCTCTCTCTCTCTCTCTCTCTCTCTCTCTCTCTCTCTCTCTCTCTCTCTCTCTCTCTCTCTCTCTCTCTCTCTCTCGAAACAAAAGTACTCAAGATGTGCCACGTCATCGACCTAGATGTATTTACAGAGGTGAGTTCTATATTCAGAGCGTCTAGTTAAGATATTTGTGGCGAGAATAGTATATTTTTTAATATTTTGCAATCAACGTCACCTTTTGAGAAAGCGATCGCTATGGTTCAGTTATAGCTATTTTTCACAAATGATTTAATTGAACGTTGCCGTAGATAATTTAATCGGAAGCACGAAAATGATTTATTTGTTCTTCGATATGTCCCACCATATAGTCAAACTACGCGTCGCCTAGGGCGTTAGACTAACAGGCGCCATGTGAAACGAAAGTGGCGGGAGGGTTCTGTGGGGGTGGGGGTGGGATGGGGTGAGGGTGTGACAAAGACACACTTTGCCTAGGGCGGCAAAACACTTTAGCCGTCTCTCAATATTAGGTCAATGCTATGCAGCCGGAATGTCAAGTGGATCATTACAGATTTCTTATCACACAACAATCTATGTTACTATAACAGTGTCGACAAAATCTTATCATACAACAATCTATGTTACTATAACAGTGTCGACGAAATCTATGTTACTGCATCCAGTTCATCGAACACGATTCCACGATGCCATATCGTATATTAGTTTCAAGTGAAGATTGTTTCCAAAGAGTTTTCTATATGTAACTCGATGTTAAAGCCGGTACAATGTCATCGAATATGTGAAATCTGTAAGGTACATCGATATACCTTTCATATGATTACGTTACCATATGCTTGATGCATACTTTGTAATGATAAAGCATTGTCCAATTTTAGATTTAACGTGGTGTTCTAGGACTGTAGTCAATCAAGACAGATTCTAAGGGAAGGTGAAGACCTATTTGGACTGGGAAGGTGTAAACAACTGGACTCTGACCATAGTTATTTTTCCTATGTAATCTCTACATTTATTTCTCTGTACTGAACTTTCTATTGTGTCTCAATCATAATAAATCCAACGTTAATCTATTGTATCTTTGAAAATTAACCCACGGTGACGTTCTTGCCTTAGTTTATCTGGCATATTACGGGAGGCTGGCTGTAAACAAACAATGTTCACGGATTTCGTTTATTAATCTACATCTGTTGCTCAGTAATCACTGTACACTGTCGCAAAAATATACACATACAAACAAACATTAATGTACAAACACATTGATGTACACTTAGACATCCATACATTAATGTACACACAGATAAACATACATTAATGTACACATGGACAGACCATACATCAATGTACGCACAGACAAACGTACATTAATTTACACAGATAAACATACAATAATGTACACACAGACAATCAGTTATTAATTTACACACAGACAATCATACATTAATGTACACACAATCAAACATTAATGTGCACACAAACAACCACACATTAATGTACACATAGACAACCATACATTAAAATGAACAGACAACCAGACATTAATGTACACCCAGACAACTATACATTAATGTACACATAGACAACCAGACAGTAATATACACACAGACAACCACACATTAGGGGCCCCGAGTGGCCGAGTGGTCTAAAGCGCTGTCCGTTACGGATCACTGCCATCTCACCTCTGTCTGCGTGTGTGTTCGAGTCTAGAATTCGGCGAATGTGGATATGTGAGAAAGCATGCCAGTAGCTTCTCGTGTGTCGGTGGTTCTTTCCGGTGATTTCCCGGTTTCTTCCTCCACCATTAATACTGGCCGCCATGTGCTGAAAAATGGCGTTACGCCCAACAACAACAACAACAGCAACAACAACAACAACAAACACACATTAATGTACACATAGACAACCATACATTAATGTGAACAGACAACCAGACATTAATGTACACATGGACAACCAGACATTAATGTACACACAGACAATCGAACATTAATGCTCATATTCTAAAGAATAAACAATTACCTTTAACTCAATAACAAGAGCTCTTAAATCTAATTCTTGTAACACCACCAAAAGAGAGAAGAAAATAATGCACTAAAAACAGACTGGGCTACATTCGTGGATATTGAACCGCAGGTAATACTTGTGACCGGAGTCCAAGTGAGTGTGGGGTTTGTGGGACGGAGTGAAAATTCCGGTATTGTAAGCGTTTCAGGGCCATACTCATATCCCTGCAACTGGAAAGAAAACATTTTGTAGAAAACGGTCCTACTCGGCAGTTTTTTTTTTAAATTTCTTTCCTTGAGTGAATGAGAGCAAAGCTGTGTTTACCTCCACCAGAACATCTCGGGGGCTCGTTTTATTCTATTCTGTATCTCTGCTCAGATCTCTATTTTTTCATCCATTAATTTCATATTTCACTTTATTAATTACTCGGCCGTGGTTGATCATCGCCTAGATAACGATAACAAAAACTTCACAAAGAGTAGTGATTTCCTATCATCCCACCTTCTGACAATAGCGTTTACTGTCATAATTGGTCCAATATTTTAATTTATATTTGCATGTGAAATGTATATTTAATCTTGTTAAGAGACAAATTTGACTTTAAAAAGGGAATGCTATGGAGTATATTGACCATGAACTGATCAGATCAAATGCAAACGCAGTAACCTACTTGTTTGTCACGTTTACCAGGAATCCGTTAATCTCCAATCAAAGCCAGATTAAAAGTGAAACAGTAATTCATCTCATGGTGACAATGATGATAATAATTATTACAAAGACGATGATAAACTTGAGATTGTAGAAAAACTGCATACTAAATGCAGTACTACTCCAATTCCTTTCTATTCAACACATACACTAAGTTAACACGCAAATAACTCTATGATCCCATTGAGCAGTATTTTAATTTGTAAAGTATTCATTCAATGCATTATTTAAATGAGCCTTCTGCAGCAAGTTCTCAAAAGTAAACACATAGCATGACAACCTATGGATCCATTCACAGGTTTCAATATGATGGAATACTTTAAGTGCCAAGTTTACCCAGTTCAAGTGCTATTCTAAGTCGACAGGATTCCATGACGTTTCGTTATACAAATCAGTTTGACAATTATTCTGGTTTACACCTTTTAACAGGAATTCGTTCCTTCGAATGCGATCAATATCACCAGTACCTGTCTTATGTAATCTGTTATTACAAATTATACATAGAAAACCCTAATAATGTACAAAAGGATGGTATTCTAAATAAATACAGTAACAACGTTCACCACAAAAATAGAGCTATGTAACAAATCATGGCAGTACTAAAGGTATACGTGGTGCGTTTTCATACAAAGAAAATGTTTCGGTGCAGTTTGTCGTTGCAGGGTAAAAGAGACTTGGAGTGCACCTGAGTGTGACTTTGTATACGACTGAGTGGAATAAAAAAAAAACATAATTAAAACTACCCTTCAAGGTGAGATCCTAATAAATTACGGTAATGAATGTATTAACATGTATTTAAACCTGATAACACGTAAGAAGATTTGACACAATCAATGCCCTATCAGGGTTTTATATACGCCGGTCATGGAAAGTACAAAGGCTTTAATAGATAAATTTATAGGTATATTGATTTCATCAACAAATGGAGAGACAAATATCTCAGATATATCTACAGAAATATGCAGCCAGACAAGCAGACTCACCTCGAAATTGTTGACGGATGAATTTTTGGTAATATGAAGGAAAAAAAAATTACAATATGAAGATACTGATAGAATATTTAAAAGATTGGATTTACATTCGAAGAGAAAGTGTGTAATATTTCACAACTTGAAAACAAGGGATGGCATCTATGACTCGGGAGCAAAGAGGTAGTCTCAATTACTTAAAGATCCAGAAAATGACCCCTGAATGTCTAAAGTCCCTTATCACACTTTCCGAATGACAGCTAGATTACGAACGACAGCCTGATCAGAAGTAAAACATAATGTGTCGATTACGTTGTTAAAACCAGCATTAATTCAGTACCCCATCTGGTGAGACATGCCGAATTTAAGGAGCCCCCAACCCTTCTTCTACGACTAAGATTACTTCTCTCACGTAACCTTCATATATTTCAATGAATTAACCTTCTTTATAGCGCAAGCTGTATTGAGAGGTGCACAGCGTACCGGAGCTTTCCGTTAGGCTCTGTGAAGAGATCTCTGACTACACGTGGATCCCTTTTGAGGTCGGCCGATTAAAAGTTTTTAAAGTATCTCTACAGGTATGCGGTTCGTATACCTGTATATCTTACCTGCAGTCATCCCGGTTCACAGGAGAATGGTCGGGTGGCACTCGTTCACGCACCTGGATTAAATCTTATTAATTAACTCAAAGGATATAGATCACAAGGCAAATTAGGAAATGTGGTTTAGCTGATAGTAGTGCGCCTCCGAATAATCACTTTCAGCGGCGATGGAAGGATATAGTAAGGAAATTGGTGTTATGGCCGGAAGGAAAAGTATGGTTAGTTTTATAGTGCTATTCATTCTGCATGTTTCATACGTGTGTCCTTCAAATGCTAGATATTTCCGACAATCTGGATGCTTAGAAAAACCACTGGAATTAAGAGAGGAAATGGCAAGTGTAATATTATCGGGAACAGTGAAAGAAATTATGCCAGATTCGCTCCACAGTGGGATGTATATGGGGAGAGTCGAAGTGAAAAGAGTATTCAAAGGAGAAAAAGTGTTAGAAAGTTTGACAAATGCCAGAGGGGTGTCAAACTCACCTTCCAAATATAGTATGGTGATGGTCAAGGGTTTTGGTGACCTTAATATCTGCGTAAATAATGCAAGAGTCAGAGATACACGGATATTTCTACTTAATAAAGTCGGCAACGGAGAACTTCGTTTGAATTCTAGCATTGAGCCCATTACTGTTATAAATCTGGTCAGAACAGAGGCTGCGGTCGAAGGTAGGTTTCTTTTTAATATTTTTTTAAAATACATATAGCTATTCTCATGCAATCCAAACATGTTTTTATATCAGTGTAACGAAAGGTAATTGAAGATTCGTATACCAGCTGGAAGATTAAAGAGTTCTCAGTTTCTACTGCATATCTAGTTTGAAGGGATTAACATTCGGCTACAAAAGAATACAAATACTCTGTAGTACGAGAAACCGAAAACTTCCAGGACACCAAGGTCCTAGCCCTGTATTCTCCAGTTTGAAACGTAGGTATGTAAAGTTCTCTGACCCTCTCAACTCCATCTTAAATATTTTGACATAATGATTGGGCGTGGGGTCAGAGTCGAAAATTAGGAATTCGCAGACACTTTACTGTGGCGGCATAGTCTAACCGCTTACTACCTGTCCTAGTAAACTTAAACGACCATACATCGAGTCATATCTGAACGAAATCGACAGGAAGCTGATGTATTTTTTCAGAAGATTCGAGTACAATATATTCTCTTCTTTAATCAGATGGCAGACGAGAGGAAACAACATCGTCGATGAATTTATACTAGTCACACGACTACACAAAATGTCCATGACATCAGAGGTCCAATAGTCGAGTGATATTAGCAGTAAACCCATTTGCAATCTTGCTGTACCAAAGAAAAAATGCGAAATCATTAACTGAAAGGAAACTTAACTCATATTTATACCAATAATAATGACCTGAAACCCATCGCTGTCGCAGCAACCTGGAGAAAGTCAGATTCATCAGACAGAGAGCATGTGTAAGTAATATTCTTGTTTGTATCTCGTGACTACCGAGTTCCCATTTTCTCTCTGCTTCGCCAGGTATTTCTTGTTCAAATTTTACCCTGGAAACGGTCGACATGCAAGAGCCCTGCGCCCACAGTGTGACGGTGCATTTAAACTTTTGGATAGGCAATTGTCTCTGACCCCACAACGCAACATAAATGTTCAGATATTTAAAATGGAAGGAGAAGCGTCAAAAGAAACTCGGACAATTGGTATTCTTGTCGTAAGGCGTCTGGAAAAACTGGTACCGAATTTCTATTTTTCAGAATCCAAGAGAGTACTATATGGAATAAACCATGCTACACTGCACCATAGTAGAGACACGTTGCCCATTTATTTATATCACGTTATGGTAGTTGCTATTTTTCAGGTTAGCTTCATATAGGATTCTGGAGGTCTCGAGATACTAAATATTCCATTTTATGTCTCCCGGTTGCTACGTTGATCGCAATGGCATACGGGTTTGTTTTGTTGTTTTGGTTGTTTGTTTTTTTTCATAGTAAATACTACCTCAGTTGAATACGAGCATTTTTTTCTGCCTCACTAAAAAGACTGGTAGCCAAGTCTAAGCAACGAAGACCAGTCCCTACTTCTGTTGGCTGTTGAAAGATACCATACCGATAACCTTAGCGTCATATCAAGTAAGTAAGGAGTTGGGGAAAAGGAATGAAGATGGCGTACACAAGTGGAGGTGTGTATGGCGCGAATCATCGGGAGGGTTGTATTGAGGGCTTCTTCATATCTTCACCATTACCTTTCAATGAACTTCTAAAGTCAGATGAGTGTATGTACGGATTATTATTACGTAATTACTTTTATACACCCGAATTTATGCTGCTACATATCACAAATGGAATATCCAAAGCACAGTTTATAGCGCCAGGACCGCACTATTCATTATCACCCCTCTAAAAGCGAAATTGACATCCAGCTCTGGGAGAACGAAACTTGCATCTTAAGATATGCGCTGAATAGTTCAAGTTTTAATACCGAAAAATTCCTGCAGAATTTATATCATGGGTCAACTACACAGTGCGTTCATATCCAAATAGATCGATGGATCGATCGAGATACATTAGTGTTCATTTATGTTTGCTGTAACAGACATTTCACATAATGATTTCAAAATTTTAAACATAGATCAGATAAATGTATTATATGAAAGTAGGATTGTGTCTCCAGAATGCCGACCAGGAAACGTGGCTGATTTTTAAAACAAACAAATGAAAATCATGAACATATCATACGAAAATAACATCGTTCCAAAATCACGTCCTGAAAATAGCCGACAAAGTGATTATAATCATTGTAGTGTTCTAGAGGGACAAATATCCGATACAAGGTCTTATAAATTGAACTGCTATCCTCTTGTATTATCTAATGCATCTGACCTCTTTAAAATACTTTTGTTTTCAGTGGTGATGATTTGTTTGCTTTGGCATAGATAACATAATCAGAGCAGTGCATGGTTGTCTGTGGAATTTAAAACGACTGGGCGTGCCATGGTTGTCGACATCATTTGAGTTCTTTTATTTCCTCTCTGCTTTAGATAAAGCTATTTTTATTCTGAGAAAGCCACAGCAATAAAAAGCCCGTATCATCGTGACAGCTTCCACACTAGGCTTGTATTTTGAAACGGCCCCCAGTATTTCGAAAAGACCGTATCGTTGTGAAGGACCTCAGACAGACAAAGCAATCAAAAAAGCCCGTTATCGCAAAGGCCTCAATACTCGGTTTGTATTATGAAACAGCCCCCAGTAATCCGGAAAGACAGTATCATCGTGAAGGTCCTCATATTCGTTTGTTAGTCTGAGATAGCCGCAGCAATCAAAAGAGCCAATATCATCGTGAAGGCCTTCATACTCGGCTTTTGTATTCTGAAACAGTTCGCAACTATCCGAAAAGATCGTATCACCATGAAGGTCCTCATACTCGGCTGTTAATGTGAGAAATCCGCAGCAATCAGAAAGGCCCACATCATCGTGAAGGCATTCATACTCAATTTTTATTCTGTGAGCGGCAGCAATCCGAAAAGCTCGTATCAGTGTGAATATCATTGTACTCAGTTTGTATCTCGAAACCAAATGACCCAAACAAAGTGAATGGAGACACTATAGGGTCTATGGGACTTTAACATTGGTGGGCTACTCTAGGGTCAATGGGGATTTAACAACGGGGAAATTTAGCGACAATGAGTCAATATGAATTGGAGGGGGTGACGTCCCGGTACTGGATGCTGGCAGCAATGTTGCAAGTGGCTGACCTCAATCGGGCGTTACATTGTGTGTCAAGGGGCTGACATGAATACGCGCTACTCTAGGGACACATAGAGATATAGACATAGAGGCGTGGTTAGAGAAAGGGTTAGAGACATACATACATACATACATACATACATACATACATACATACATACATACATACATACATACATACATACATACATACATACATACATACATACATACATACATACATACAGAAACAGATTTTTGGACATAAATCTGTCAAACAAAAAATCAGCTTATTCTTTAAAACGGGAGAATATACATCTTTTCGAAACATATGAGTGGCTCTGAAAAGGTCGTTTAGCTTTCTTTTACTTTCTGTCTTCCCTTCTTCTTCTCTACCATCACCTCATTTCTCCATAATCTTCTTCTTCTTCTTCTTCTTCTTCTTCTTCTTCTTCTTCTTCTTCTTCTTCTTCTTCTTCTTCTTCTATCTATTTTAGCTACAACTTATAGAAACTGTTATGGTAAAATCCCGTATATATTTATATCCTCAAACTTGTGCGATGATCCTTTTTAAAAACCCTAGTTTCTATTTATAGCTACAACCTGTGGAAAGTCCAATGGAAAAATCCAAGTGTATATGTATAGTCTCGAAATGTTTAGCTTCAATGGCGTCACTGTACTGGACACTGTTGTATCATTTCTTGGACACATCTTGCTCCTTCAGGATGTGTCCAAGAAATGATACAGATTCTAAGGCAAATCTGGCTGTAGGACGGAACCCTAAATAGCCACATGATGTAGAATGGAACTCTAAATAGCCACATGCTACAAGGATGATGAATGGAACTCTTAATAGTTACATTATGTAGCACATAATTCTCAGAAGCCACAGGATGTACAACGGAACCCAAAATATCTGCATGATGTAGAAACCTAAATAGCCTCGGACTACAAGGGTGGAGAACGGAACTATATACAGCTATATAATCTAGGACGGAACCCTAAATAGCTAGATTACAAGAATGTAAAACGGAACCCTAAACATCCGTAAAATTTAGAACAGAACTCTAAAGAGCCACATGATATAGGACAGAAATCTAAATAGTCACAGGGTGGAGAACGGAATCATAAATAGTCACGGGACGTAGAACGGAACAGGTTTAGCCACAAACAACAATATGTAAGACGGTACCCTAAAAAGCCACAGGCAGTAGAACGGAAGCCTAAATAGCCACAGGAACAAGAAATTGACACCAAATTACCACAAGCTACATTAATGTTCAAAAGAACTTCAAATAGCCAACGATTACAGGTATGTAGAACTTGACCCTAAATAGCTACAGTATGTAAGACGGAACCCTAAATGGTCAAAGGATGTATAGCACGATGTCCTGAACAGCCACATGATGTAGAACAGAACCCTAAATACCACAGGACGGTTCCCTAAATATCCACAATCCACATAATCATTCACAATAGGTCAATATGTTATTGCATTTGGAACTAGTTTTAAATAGCAAACTCTCTCTCTCTCTCTCTCTCTCTCTCTCTCTCTCTCTCTCTCTCTCTCTCTCTCTCTCTCTCTCTCTCTCTCTCTCCACATAAACACACACGCGCGATCGCGCTCGAAACGTAACTAATAGTTTAATGGTTAAGTCTAGTGATATGTGGATCTAAATAACTACAATCATGTTTTGTTCAACAAATTATATTTAGCGTTACCGTTTTGGCAAATTGTATTGCCAGGAATGAGTTGAAAAAATCGACTGCATGGCTTATTCAGAATATTTTGAACTCTCTCTCTCTCTCTCTCTCTCTCTCTCTCTCTCTCTCTCTCTCTCTCTCTCTCTCTCTCTCTCTCTCTCTCTCTCTCTCTCTCTCTCTCATAACGTATTTGTAGATCAATTTATTGTTTGATACATTTTGGCAACACTAAACTCGAGATAAAATTTACACATTGTACGTCGGTCAATATAAAGATCAAAGGACATAGCTATATATTTTACCTTTAAATCACAGAAATGCTACTGTTATCTATGTACCGACAAAGTTTATTGACAATCCTTTGCTGTCAGGCTGCTTAGGTCAGTTGTATCGATCAGTATTTTTAACAATTTCCCTGTCTGCATACATGTATCTACATGCTGACGATCAAACTATATACACGACTCTCTTATATTCGATACTTACGTACGTGAATGCATGCGTGCGTGCTTGCATGCGTGAATGTATACATCCTTGCAATATCGTCAGTAAGTACTGACAAGTATTCCGGTGGCCTAAGTGATTAGAGCGTCAGCCTCGGATGCATGAGATAGCGGGTTCGAACCCCGACCGACTCAGACCCAAAATTTCATTAAAAATGGTACCAAGACCGCCACGGTCCTGATTTTAACCAATACATCCCTTACAAACAAACATGTTTGTGGTGTTAAGTGTGTTATGTATATTGAATTAATATTGTGTGATTGATCTTGTTCGTAATTTAGGGTAGACATTTGGGCCTATTGGCTAATGCTACTTTTTACAAACATGCTTACTTGGATTTGAGTTCAGGACATTGATTTTCCCTTGGAATTTATACGATCCGCATGATTTTTGTCAGTTTAATTTATTAAAGCAAACATATCTGACCTTAATTACGAAATTAATGGGAAAATTACATATATCCCATTCGTCTTTTTGTGTCTTTGTTTTTATATTGATCTTATTTACATCAAACATATTCATTCCTATCTTAATGTTTGTAGTGAATCAATCTTTAAGATGTGTTAACTTACAAATATGGAGGATTTATTTATTTAAATTATTAATTGGATTTAAAATGTGCTCATTGATACATTTGGACTAAATGACTATTTTGGGATTATTGTGAATTTATTTAAAGACATTCTGGATTTTAATATTATAATACATCAAGACTATTAGCAAATCGACACATTCCAGGTTATTGGTACATCAGCATAGTCAAGATTATAATTCATATAATTTTATAATTGTGATAGCATGTTTAGGACTATTTGTGATTTAATTCACAATACTGTAAGTTCTCTTTAAATTTTCAGTTTGCATTCTAGAGAAATAAATTATTTGTTGAATTTTATTAAACTTTTTTGGTTGCGCTCTTTTTCTGCTACGTACTTTAAGACCATAGAATTTTAACAAGTGATTTATTCTAAAATATTATATATTCAACTTTGTAAATGCTGTTATTGTGTTGTTGTACCTACTTTAAAAGTCAATGCTTTATTAAGGACATTTGCATAATTCTTAGCTTTCAGAATTATCTAATGACAATAGTTAATATTTGTCGGTAGATATGTATGTAGGTAGGTAGGTAGGTAGGTATGTAGGTAGGTAGGTAGATAGGTAGACAGACGCATAGGTAGGTAGGTAGGTAGATAGATAGGTAGGTATGTAGGTAGGTAGAAGTCAAAGAATATACATTTCCCCAAACATGCATGCATAACATTGACAGTGTCCATGTCTAACACTGTATCTTTTTTATCCTTTAATTGCCTATTGCTCAAAGATTTCCGTAAAGATGCACCTGACTCACGTCGGCAATGGATTATAGTTTCATTTTTTAAATAATGAAATAATCACATACTCCATTATCAACTCTTGACCTAATTCATTTACTCACCCTTCTTTAGACTTGCTTTTCTGTACACGCATCAATAGAAGCATCGGAAAATATAGTCCAGCTGCACATAAACCCATACTCAAAAGTAAGTCGTACAGGCGTAAGAACGCGTGTTTATTTTTGAAAAGTAATGTTAGTTTGCATTAAGTATATATCTGAAGGAAACTTCATCAAATCATCTAGAACACTGGAAACTTGGTATTCGTAAGTTCAATCTAAAATGTGTTTTGCAGATGTGTTGACTCAGCAAATGAAATGATGAATGTGTGCGCGAGTAAATAGAAATACACCACAAATGGATAGAGGAAATGGTGGATGTGTGTAAATAAAAAAATGGATAGACTTTATGGTGGATGTGTGTATGTATAAATAGAAACTTATAAAATAGGCAGCGAAAACGGTAGATGTGCAAGTAGAAAGACAGAAAATGGAAACGACCGTGGGTGTGTGTACGTGTAAATATAAAAATGGATAGACGAAAGGATGTAGTGGATAGGTAGATCAAAATACTCAGAGAATAAAAATTAATAATGACAACACGTTTATTACTTCTTTACCATTTGTATAAGCTAATTGGTGTCCGTTGTTTGGTAAATACAATTTGCAGAACAGTGTCTAATGCATTGTATGGTGAAAGTGATAAATGTTTTATTTTTTTTTCTTTTTCATCGTTTTCCTCTTTGAACCTAATCTACCTTTTTAATGGAGCTTTTTGGTGGGAAAATTTGATAATGCAGTTGAGACTTTCGTGGGAATACAAAAAAGTGCATATTATAATTGACTCAGAGAAGGTAGCAAAGAATAAAATGAATATGGTGACACCAATAGCATGAATGGCATTTTTCAACGATTATTAACAGTCTGAGATATTCCACATTCCAAGGGATCAAGCATTCATGCAAGGAAGCCGTTACAAACGTTTGATATTTAACCCGTAACATTTCACGTCAATGTGTTCCTAAGGGTGCATGATTTGACTTTGGTATTTAGTAAGATGAATGAAACGGGACAACTTTAAGCACGCATAAGATAAATGCTTTTGTAAAAACATGCAGCTGAGGTCAATAACACATTCTGTTCATGAATTTTTGTACTTCGTGTATTCAGTGTGTGTGTGTGTGTGTTTGTGTGTGTTTGTATGTGTGTGTGTGAGAGATTTTAAAAAGTAGCTTTAACAATTTTTTTCAATCATATTGCTACGATGTCTGCAGTGTGGCAGTTCATAATGATTTATAGCACCGAGACATCATGCCGCAGTCATGTAGCATAATGTCCTATCCAGTCACATTATTCTGACACCAGGCCGACCAGTCTTAACACTACTCTCTTAACGCTGAGCGCGAAGCGGGCAGCTGTTAGTGTCATATTTTATAAGTCTTTGGTATGACTTAGCCAGTGTTTCGAACACGCGACCGTGCACTCATTGTAATAAGGCTTTAACATTTTTAATTAAGTGCCAGTAGTAGTGGTTACAGTATCTGGGGCTGGGGAGATGGTGGTTCAAATGCATTAAGTGTCGGATCATTTCATTTTCGCTGCGTGAGGGGGCCTCTGGGATTTTCTTTTGAGGGGGATATATGGTTTTTCTTTTTCATACAAATATTATTTTACTAATTTAATAGATATAATAAATCAGATTCTTGCAAAAAATCACTTTAAGGATACGTTTTCAAATTATTTGAAAACCGGGATTGTTTGTCAGAATAAATACCCACCCCGCCACACATGAAAATCAAATAGTCTGTCACTAACATTGTTGTATAATAACAGTTAAACAGTCGACTCACATTGACTGACTTCTTGGTACTGAAGTAATCTGTTTTTATTGTAACCATTTTGTACTTAACAGTTGTACAGTTTTGTTGTATGTTGCAGTATTTAACTTACAATTAATCGAAATTTAGACGATAGTGGCAATTTTTTAATTTCCACTAAATCGATAAACCATGTTAGTTGACTGGTTATTGATGATTCTTCCAAGGTGACGTAAAGAATTATATATCTGTAAACCATGCAACATTTTTATACGACCTTTTATCTGTACAATATACATGTATGTACAACCAACAGCTAGTGTCCCTACTTGCGCAGATTCGATCAAACGATAATTTATTCTGGGGTTGAAAATTATGTGCCAAGGAATGTATATTAAACAATTTATTTCCAACTTAAGCCATTAAATGTGTCGCAAAAATGACTTAATCGTTAGGATAGGCTCAACATTCTTCTTTGATCTTAAACACAAAACTTGGCACGATTTCTGGTATGCGACCTTATAAAGTGTGATAGATATATATGTTATTCCAAATTCTGATTGACGCGAAGCAATCACATATTTTGTCCGATGATTATGCCTGTAATCCTGATTTAAGTCTTGAAATATGATAACTGGTTATTCGCTGGTTATTAAAAAAAAAAAACCTTTGCTTGCGATGAGGACCATATTTAGAATGCGGTTACCTTTGTAACAGAAATACAAATGCTAATATGGTTTGTTTAAAATTTGACAAGAACAGATTCACATTTCATGAGTTCTTGGTGACAAAGTTGTTACTCAGAGTTGTAAAATTGCTTCATCAGTTCCGTTTCCTGAGAAAGATAAGAAATATGTCTAATAATAGGTCACACTTATATATGTATTAAACAATGCCGTCTGACAAAGAAAGTTTGCGCCAAATAAGAAACACCGATGACTGGACGGGGCTTAAGACGTAATCCTACAGTAATGTTTTCTATTAAGTAGATGAACCCTACGTGATTCAGTGTTCTCTTTAGTTTGTTTTCTTTTTCTTTTCTTTTTTGAATACTCAATACAAATTTGCCGATAGACTCTGACAACTAGCATTTTTCTCATTCGAATAATTTTATTCATCGTCTCTTTTTCAATTCAAGTGCGATGGTTTCATCATACTCAAAGGATTTGGCAAAAGTTAACACCATATTTGTTTGTTGTTTTTTTTAAAGAAATTAACGTTTACATTTTCAAATTCAAGTTAAAATTTTCCTAATGAATGCTCCAATCAGAGACTTTAGTTTATACTTTTTTGAAGCGGCGCTCGCTCCTTATCACGTAATGTAAACGACTTAGTTCTAAATTGAGCGAACGCCCAAGACATGCTGACAAATAGCCACTTCTAAATATACTGACAAATAGCCACTTCTAAATATACTGATAAATAGCCACTTCTAAGACATACTAACAAATAGCTACTTCTAAGATACATTGATAAAAAGTCACTTAAACGAATCGTTCAGTACAGTACCTATCGTTTTGAAGAATAAAGCAGTTTCCCGATGCTGAGCAGGTAAATGTGTGGGTTGTTGTGCAATAACGATCAATCAGCCCCTCACCTATGATGATATTGACTGGAGGTTTGGAGTCTGATATCGCCTATTCTTTGAAATCTGCACACACAAAAATCGGCAGCAAATTTTGTCCGCATACATCAGAGTCCATTTTATACTTACCAATATTGCTCGCGGCTGTGGAGCTACAGTTGGCTGAAGGGCACTTTCGTGTCATGTACCCTCTATTTCCGAAGCAAATCCTATGTTTGGCAAGTTATAAATCCACGTGGAATAACATAACCCTCTTTTTATCTAGTCCGATTGAATCGCGTTCGATGTGGCTGTTACCAAATGCTGGTAAGAGTCTAAAGTGTACGCAGGTGTGTTCCGGAAAGATCTGCATGAATCAAAATCGCACATTTTCGGAACAGGTGACATCATACATACATATCGTCCATCAGTATCAACACATATTTGGGGTGGGTGGGTTGGTTTGATTTAACGGACTTGTAATGACGTAAAATTACTAGGATTCTGAACTATAATCTGATGGATACGCAAATAAAAACGCACCCCGGTTCATGTGGAACATACGAGAACGGTCGTCGTAGCTGGTATTTTTTTTTTCTTCAGAATGTATCTTTGCCTGAAGACCCGTGTCATCTGAAACTTTGGTCTCATGGAATAGTTATTCTATAGTGAACATTCTTCACACGATGACAAATTTAAGAAAAATGAAATATATTCTATAACAAAGATGCAAATAAAAACAAACCAATGATTTTCAACTTTATTATATAGCAAACTTGCATGCTTCTCGTTATCAGTCAACCATCACGATTTGTGATATTTTACAACTGTAGCAGACATATATAAACCATCAAGGCTGTACATTTGAAGCCAAAGTTACTCAAATTATCACCCGCGCAAGTCTAACTGAACGCGAATCTATTTTGAAGCCAAACGTAAAATAAATGTGAATAAAATCACAGATTTAGTTTAGGTGTGAATTTATAAAACAAAAGCTCACATTTATTTGAGATCATTATCTCAACCTGAAAAACTTAGAAGGCGTGGTGTTAAATACGAAGTCATCCACTGTGACCTTTATACATCATTGTCTCCGCTCATTAGTACACAAATACGTTGACTGGATCCCAGCGTTTATAAAACGATCGAAATCAAACATAAACAAATGTATTTTTAAAAAGCCAGATTGTCCTATTCGGTTCCATTGCGCTTCACTAAGACATTGTCTGTCCATTGTGACACTAGCTTCCTTTGAACGGCACTAGGGTTGTACTACATGATTGCAAGCAAAGAAAGCAAGGAATTTATGATGTGTCCGTCCTAAGTATTTATTTGACAAAATGGTCCCATTATGCACTTACAATATAGAGAAACGATCGCAGCTAATGCAGTGTAAACTGAGTGTGATGGAGTTATTAAAGCACAGTGTTTCCTCTATGTTTTAATTTACCACCAAATTAACGTCGTGATAGCAATAGCTTTATCTTGACCAAGGCAGGTAACCCACTGTAAGATAAATGTAAGAAAAGATGAAATAGCCCCTTTGCGTGCATCGTCATTTTCGTCACTCAGAAAAATAAGATGCAAACGCTAAGTTCTCTATTCTGAGTTTTTTCTATTTTTGTCAATGGAGAACCTAAAAAATCATATTTCGGTCAATAAACTCTCTCTCTTTCTCACACACACACACACACACACACACACACACACACACACACACACACACACACACACACAAACAAACACACACACACATACACAAGTTCAGCTAAGAATGATCTGTTTCATATGAGAATAATGAACAACTCTTACTCCACACTAACAGCCATTGACTTTGACCAACGCTTCTTGTGAGATTAATTTCCGTCCCCTCGCACACTGTTCATCGGGAATCGGTTGACTACAAGGAGACGTTCATACTTCAATTGTATTGATTCAAAATGTATACAAGAAAGCGAATCCACAAATTTAGGTCACTGACTACAGTGGCCGCTGGTTTCTTGGTTGGTATGTGGGTCGAATCTATTATTTTAATAATAGAAAGTAGTGCATTGAACAGTTCACATTCAATTATTGATGTAATCAACAAACTTGTCCAAAAGTGCAGAGAATTTGACCATCAGATGTAATATTCAAAGGTATATCCTTCTAAGACGATAACTGAACTCCAGTCTAATGGAATGTACGGCATTGTCAAAATTCAAGGATTGCGTTTTGTTGCTTTGAAACCCAACACTGTGTGTGGAAATTATATCGTATTTTTTTTAGTGTAATGACACAATTAAAGTACCATTCATCGCTATTGAATAATATTGAATATATTTAGCATATACGGGTAAAATTTTACGGGTGAAATGAAAAGATTTCATGGTACTGAGACAATAGAAAATAAATATATAAACAAATGTAGATTTTCTTTTTAATATATATTTTTAAAGGTAAAAACGATATATGTTTGCAGGAAGTTTCCCATTCTGTGCTACGGAGATAAACGGATGAATTACTTCATCGACAAAAAGTTATTTACAATATTTTAGGACAGAACGTTTTGCAAATTAAGTCGTACAACTTGTGCTTCACACTATAATGTTTGTCAAAGTAATTATTTTTTTTATACACAAATGAAGCGATTTTAGTTTTCCTTGGTGATTTTCTTGCGCATATTGATATAGTGAACTCTATAGGTGTGGCGAGACAAGATTTTAATAATTGTGATCTTACCTGAAGGTGTATCTTCTCTGCGGTTATACATGAATTGTATGCCCTTGGCAAGCTTGCTGGCAATCAAGTTCGGTAAGAGTGGTTGCATATTCGACTGAAAAGAGTTTCAGTATTCTCTATACAAAAAAATCAAAAACAAAAAACAACTTGTACTATTTACCGCAGAGTGTAACATCGTCCGGTAGGGGTGACAGTGACTATCAAAAAGAAACTAAACCAGTTTAACCACTGTCAACATATACGATTAATGTGGAAATCTTTTATAAAATTGATAAATTCTGAAACCTATGTTTAATTTTCAGAATTTGTTTTAGGCACATTTTATAGAATCTACTTGTTGGTTATAGAAATATACAGTATCTACACCTTTATTACGATTCTAGGTCGTAAACTAAGTAACTGAAAGAAGAGAAATCAAGAAGCTATTTATTTTTCTAAATTACTAAATGTAAATTTAAGAAAACATTACATTACTGTGAATTAAATCCCAAATGATCCTAAATATCACAAATCCAAACGTATATAATGTTCGGAATGAATGTCAATAGTCTCATATGTCTTGATGTACCACAATAATATAATCAAGAATATCTGTCACGTTTGCTAAGTTTCAGTCAAAAAAGTCATGTTAAAGCTAGGATATTACCACGGCCATGTGTTTGATGTCTAACCATTGCCGCTAACTAGTGTTAATGTCTACGCAAAGTTATCGTGACCAGCCAGAGGACCTTAAATTTGAGTTAGCATAGGCTACCTCTCGTATCTTTGGCAAAAACTTGTAGTCATCACACCTAGGTGTTAAAGATTAGTCACAAGATTAGGGGGAAGTCCACGGGGTGAGCATGGCCTGTTCTCATCGTCCCTACGCTGAGACAGCGAAAGGGACATTATCCATTAAGTTTGATTAGATCGATTCACAGCAGCATCCAGTCGGAATTGAGATAGAGGGTGTAATTACACTTTAGATCCGAATTATAACTTTCAGAACTCCAAGAAGAAATTTAGTCGCCTAGGAAGATTGCTCTACAAATAGGGTTACCGCGAGAGAGAGAGAGAGAGAGAGAGAGAGAGAGAGAGAGAGAGAGAGAGAGAGAGAGAGAGAGAGAGAGAGAGAGAGAGAGAGAGAGAGAGAGAGAGAGAGAGAGAGAGACTCGCAATTTGGAGGTAAAACTTAAGAAGCAGAGTCTAAAGAAAGACAAATCGTGGAAAAGGAAGCTTTTTAGGGGACAGAGAACTAAGAGTGAAGACGAAACTGAAACTAGCAGAACAGTCGAAGTCGACTGAAGTATAGTCGATGGTGAGAAAGTGTATAGAAGGTGGAGAAGGAGGAAAAGGAGTATAGAGAAGTGGAGGAGAAGGAGGAGTGTAGAGAAGTCAAGGAGGAGAAGAAGGAATTGGGAGAAAGTCAGGGAGGAAGAGAAGGAATTGGGAGAAAAATGAGAAAGAAGAATACCACAGATGAGTAGAATACAAGAACGGGTGGAAATCGATCTTATATTGCTAATCAAGTGATGCACTATGCTCTTAAAGTGTCGAGCGGAAGGGATGTAATTAGGAATTTGAAGCATTTGATTATTGAATTGTTATTAAATTGATATTCATTAAATTTCAACCTTTTTGTATATTTAACCATTTAACCGTCGGCATTGCTGACTGGGGGCTCGGACCTTTACATCTATCTTTCACAAATTTATCTTCCAACCAAAATCAAGCCTGGGTGGTACTTTTATAATAATCTAAATAAAACATTGGGAGCACCCAGTAAATCCCCACACGATCTTTGAATGAGTTCTCGATAATAACAAATTAATGTGTTAATCCAGTCATTGAGCACATTAGCAAATCCAATGAATGATATAAAAAAATCCTCTTGAATTATGACTGAACACAACTGCTAACAATAATTATAGTTTCCCAAAGACTGATATGAAACAGACATGAATACTTGTTTAAAAAGTTTTTTTTTTATATAAATTTCACTTGACCTAAGACCAATAGAATGTTATAGAATCACAAAAATGTGAGTGATTTCTTGTTGGAAAATTTCATCAAATTGTTTCCAAAATATTCTGAAGCCAAAGACCTAAGTCAGCATCTCTTTTACAACTTACAGTCATCAAAAAAAGTTGTATATGTAAAAATGCTGTTAACAAGTGACCGTTAGCTTAAAGTACAATCTACAATCATGTATGTAAAAATGCTGTTAGCAAGTGACCGTTAGCTTAAAGTACAATCTACAATCATGGACAAACTTTAAACACACTATATATATATATATATATATATATATATATATATATATATATATATATATATATATATATATATATATATATATATATATAATACATTTTAGATATGTTAATCCGATGGAGACGAGGGTTGGGAGAGGAGGGATGGAGAGAGGAAGGGAAAAAGGGAGGGTGATAGAGGAGAAGTATAAGAAAAGGAAATATGCCAAAACATGGAAATATAAGTTTGAGCAACACACTTGCGGTCAAATATGTGCCTAAATAGGAAAACCAAATACATGTAGTTCAAAATGGGATATCACCACTATGGCAATATCCATTTTGTCTCACTGATATAATACAGCATGCTGCTATGAAATATGTAATAAAAATTTTCCTTAAATTTGGCATTCTTAAAACAAAAATTAAGCATAGAATACAATTAGCTTTTTACCGACATTGCATTAAGACAATAAAAATATTAAATAAGAATAATTGGCAAAACAGATAAAATAGCATAATACGTAAATGCAATAAAACCACTCACATAGCTCATAACTTGAAGTATTAGCAAGTAAAGAATTTATTATTTAATTCAATAAAAACTGCATTGTTTTAAAAATATTGAATTTAGTGTACTGTTAACAAAAGTAAAACACAGGTTAGGAAATAAAGGAAGCTAAGAAGCAAATTAAACTCTGAAAATAAATTCATAAACATTTCAAAGTACATATATCTCAAACTAAAAGTAAGCATCTGATATTTTTTATATAAAAAAATGACTCGATGCAAATAAAACATTGTCAATAAAATGTATTGATCTGAAAGGTTTAAAAATTGCTTAGATGCATATTAAATAATATCGATAAGAGGTATTATTCTGAAAAGCTTCAAATTGTTTAGATGCAAATTAAACATTACCAATCAAGATTAATAACTAGGTATATGATGGTACATTTGTTACACATAATGTGAGGAAATTATAAATATCAAATTAAACTCGGCACGAAAACTGTACATTTGTTATCTGCCTTTTAATTCTTTTGACCTTATATTCACCTATCATGTTTTTAACAGGTTTTCAATATACTTCTATTTTATCAAGGACAGGGAAAACTTCCATTTATAAACCGTGCGTTTGGCTTAAACTCTTTTAATCTGTGAGTACTGAATTGTCGATGGAACAAACGAATACATTGTCTAAAGTTATTAGTTTAAATTATTTCGTTATCCATAGAAGGAAAGAAGACAATTATTTACAAAAAGGTATAATTAACAAATTGGAAGGAAACATGCGAGACGTCAGGGCTATTTTTCTTTTACAATATTTCCATATTTTCACACACTCTGCCTTTGTTGAAAACTGGTTTGGTTTTGGATTAGCTCAATTGATCTCATTTGTGTCCTATTTGAAGGTTTTCTGCGTAAGACATTCTTGCTTTAAGAGATATTAAATTATACTTCTCCATCATTTGGCATATTTCGTTTTGGCAAACATCAATCATCATATACAAAAGATGGCATGACGCGAACATGCTTTTTTTACAACACGGTAACAGGACACGAGGAAAAAGACTTTTGAAAGCCTAATAATATTGTAAACGTTCGAGAAAGAAGTTGATAAAAGTATTAGTTTTGTCTATATGGTATATGGACATGTGTGGCCATTTTGAGACTCTACGTTAATGGTGTTTTGTTTTTGCTTGTAATCGGCAGATTCAAATTTAGCCTGTTCAGAGCTTTGAGACTAAAAAAAAAAAATAAATAAATGCTCCCTCTTCTGAGTTTTCATTAATGGTTGCAAGTGGACAAATAGGTGTTGACAAAATAATTTCTTCATCCCTTAACACACCCGATGAAGAAAACAATGTGCGGTTATTTTTCATTTCTTTTAGCAATTTGAATCTATCTAACACACATTCTGGATAATGACTTTTTATTAATGTAAGTGTCAGCATAACTCTACACGTTTGTCGGCCAAAGCTAATTTCGTTTTATTATGCAAGATGTGATAAAAGTCGATCCCCTTTGGGATCCCTTTAATTGTGTTATTGAGGTGTAATAAAATAATTGTCACAAAAGATACATATTTTGTGAGAGCTATCTGAACAAAAGAAGGAAATAAATTACATCATCATCCTAAATACAATCTATCTCAAGTCAAGCCATTACTGAGGGAAACAAATAAACTGTTTAAACGGAATTTGAGCTATTAAGGCGAGCCGCTTTTTAAACATGTTTGAATAACTTTATAACCCTTCAGGTGAGCGTGGGAGTTATTGTGTTAAAAGAGTTGTTAGCTACCTTCTGGTTAATTACACAACCATCAGCTTTTTGCGGTTAAAGTAAACAATTATACATTATTTCCTCATTATTTAAGAGTTCATTTTTATATCCGTACAAATAAAGCAAAGAGATAGCTACTTGAAGATTAGTATAACGTTGTATATTAAATTCCATAAAACTGCTTGCAAATTAGACTTCGTAACCCCATGGTTCGCCAATTTCGACCTCGCGTTACTGCCGTTCTATAGGTGTTATCTTGGATATATTACATCGGATGTTCTCTCTGTTCGCGGGTCGCTTGAGTCCTATCTGCTCGGATCGTCTAATTTCATTCTTATCAGCTCTAAAGAAGACACCAGTCAACCTGCAGACGGTCTAGTGCGCTTAACGTGGCGACTTGTCTTTGGTAAATTGCGATAATTGTGCTCAAGATGGCTATTATAGATATGCTAAGTCTTCAAATTTTGTCACATAAAAGCCCTATTTGCTCCGTATTTGTTTAGAGGTCAAAGGTAAGTCCTACGATGGCGATACGATTTCATCTTCTCGACAGTCCAGCCTAAACTCGATAGATTTTGATTGGGATGCTAGATAACTATTTATCTAGTACTATCTTAATAACTCTATCAAACTTGTGCAGAGCTTTTCCTATTCAACATGAATATTTTCTATACGTATGTCTTGTTGATGAATAATATCTCACAAACAATATGCAACGGCTAATGACTCGAAAGATGCGTCATTAAAGAGTTTTACATAAGGTGACACGACTCTTTTAATAACTATTAAACGACTTTTTAGACAATTGTCTCTCTCTCTCTCTCTCTCTCTCTCTCTCTCTCTCTCTCTCTCTCTCTCTCTCTCTCTCTCTCTCTCTCTCTCTCTCTCTCTCTCTCTCTCTCTCTCTCTATCTCTCTCTCGTAAATTCGGTTTATATCACGCAATCTACATGCATTTCACAATGTCTAATAATAAAATTTTCCATTAATGGATAAACATACCTAAAAATTGAAACATTTTAGTACAGATTGTAGAGATGATATTCATGACCGATACATATACATGAATAGTTGCTCTGAAATTATGTTAAGGCAGAAATGAAAATTTCAAAAACGTTACAATTTTTTTATTAAGCTTTTCAGATGATAATTTTTTAAAAATTCAATATGCTTTTGTTGAAGAAGTATTCCTTGGAACCCGCTGTCTCATCTGCGTTAACACAATGGAGTATCCTACATTCCACTTCTGCATCTGGTTTGAAACCTTTCCGCATTCGCGAGTGAGACAAAAGTCATGTTAGAATGATTTCTTTCTTTTTCCTTCTATGTATTGTTTCATAAAATTATAACTTTGTTTCTAATTTAAAATGAGAAAAAATGATATCAACAAGTCTCTGTCCCTCTCTCTCCACCTTGACATCTATCTTTAAACTTTTCATCCCTTTTCTAGGTATACTTCATATTCCTTGATATTTATATCCTGTTCTCTCTCTCTCTCTCTCTCTCTCTCTCTCTCTCTCTCTCTCTCTCTCTCTCTCTCTCTCTCTCTCTCTCTCTCTCTCTCTCTCTCTCTCTCTCTCTCTCCTTTTGCTGTACAGCGGTACCTCTAGTTGTCTAGATTTTTCATGTTTTGCTTTATCTCTACCTACCTCACCTCTGCAACTATATCTTTATTTCCTTTGTGCTCGGCTACACATCATTACTGAAATTCTTTTCAAACATACACGTTGCTCTTAAATTCAGACATGTTACCTGGAGTGGCTTGTATCACTTAAAGACGTATAATACACAATCTTGATTTCACAAGTGATCACAACATTTTACCTCGATTGTCAAGGGTTTGAATTTTAAAGGAAAATAATTTTCAAGGTTTTCCTCGCTGTTTGTGCGGATTTTTTTTTAAAAGTAATTGGTGTATTTTAGGGCATCATTGAAGGAACTTTTAATCCCCATTATATTGGTGAAACGTTGATGGATGTATTTTGAGTTATAGTGTATACAGCATGGCCTTGCTTTAGATGTGCATCTATCAAATGCGCACTAGCTCTGCTTGGTCATTTCCACTAAGGTAAATTTGAAAAAGAGAAGAAGATAAAAATTAGCTAGTAATTATTTCTATTTTTGTTTTATTTTTATAATTAATTTATCACACTCTAAGTAACTGCTGAAGCTGGTTTACATTGGATTAGTTAAGGTTCATAATTTGAGCACATTGAACCAGTCATGTTGAACAGCTGTATGCTTTAGAATTACTAGGAATTATCCTATTTCGTTGTAGGTACCAATCTCGCTCCATTGAACTACAATACGATATGGAGACAGTCATAAAAGTGTGTAAAAAGAGCAATACGATATCTATAGACAGTCATAGATGTGTGTTTATAGACCACAATGCGATATCGTGACAGTTATACTGGTTTGTATAAACCACAATACGGTATCAAGACAGCCCTACTGGTATGTGGATAGATCACATATTTTATCGAGATAGTCATACCGTCTGTGTAAAGAGCACAATATGGTATTGAGACAGTCATACAGGTGTGTGTATAAACCACAATACAATATCGAAACATTCATACAGGTGTACGTAAAGGTCACAATACGGTATCTAGATAGTCACACATGTGTGTATATACTTGATATATTGCATTCCCAAAGAAAAATATATTTGCACATCAGTTTCGTCACTTTCTTTTAACTCCAGATAAATCTTTTTATATTTACTTCTGGTATCTTTTAGAATGTGAATCTGGTTTTTAAAAAAAATAACCTATATTCTATTACAACAATACATGGTGATCAACGGCACTATTTAACCATCTCTCGATCGATCGATCGAATTTAAATAGCAGCATGGTTTGGAAAAAAAATGGTCTGAATGGAATAATCTACTGAATCTAATTAAAATCAGATGTCTACTATCCTACGTGAAGATCTCACAGCGGCCGCTTACGGGTCATGTTTTGGTGACCTATGTTATTACCATAATCGCTAATTTTATCAGCTAATCATATGAATACTTACATCATCACGTTTGAGAGATTGAGCAGTATGGCTGAAGAGTTTCAATGTGTGCTGAACGATTTCATTTCCTCTCAGATCTCTAACATCTGTATTTCCATTGACACCAGAACATGACCCCTACAGTTGGTCTCTATCAGATCTTCAATTAGGACAGTGGCCATCTGATTTTAATCAGATTGATAATTTAGTATAATATAGTATAAATCGTACAGTCAGATATTGTATGACTTAACATATATTACTGAGCAAGTATATACGAATGAACGCGATTACATTGCTGGATCTATCTAAAACTATGCTTGGAAATATTGAATACACAATCAGCATCCCGTGCAAACTTATGTGACTGAATAAAAACGGCATAAAACGCCACATAACCACTTTACAAAGCGACACATGATATGGTATTTGTTTGTGTGTAATTCAGTTTTGGAGACGGATTTTTCTGTTGAGGTATTTAGTTTAAAAAAATAGAAGTTGAAATATCACTGTAATCAGACATGGCATATATAGTTGTAAACTGGGATAAAACAGACGCTGAGTTTTTTAATTCAAGCTTTATAAGCAGCAGGTAATATCGTGTCTAAAAATGTAGTTTTAACTTTTTTGGCTTTTTACCTTATTTATCAGGGCCCAGATAAATGGATTAATTAATTCATTAGTATTGTCCGAGCCCAGACAGATGGATTAATGAACTGATGTTATTAGAGGCCAGATAGATTGAGTAAATGGTGGCGTCCGGAACGGCAGCATATGCTAATTTATATAGGGCTGCGTAATACGAGTCATATGTCTTTCAGAGACCCACAACATCGACTGATCAAGCCTGGGCTGGGAGGGATTCGAACCCGCGTTCTGATTTACTTAAATTGTAGAACATTCACATGTTTATCACTGAATATCATATTACCATCGATAGAAAAGGGAACTTGACTGAAGTGTATCCCCCACCTCACCCAGGCGAACATCTCTAAAGTTAACAAGCACCAACACGCTGGCCTTTCGTTTCTTGAGGATTCTTCTATATGTCAAACGATTTGTGAGTGAACAAAACACCCACCCATGGATTTTAGAAGATATTTTGAGGGCCTCTGATTTACCGTATATTTTGTAAACTGATCACACCAGTTACCAAACAGGGATTATGAGGATGACCGATTAGTATAGTGACGTATTTTTTTTATTCCTTACGAATATAAAATTAATTTTATATTCCTTACTAACCGCTCCGGTGGTCTAGTGGTTAGAGCGTCCGCCTTGGATGCGGGAGGTCGTGGGTTCGATCCCCGGTCCAGTCATTCCAAAGACTTACAAAAATGGTACTAACAGCTGCCTCGCTTGACGCTCAGCATTAAGAGGTTAGTGTTAGGACTGGTCGGCATGGTGTCAGGATAATGTGACTAGGTGGGACATCATGCTACATGTCTGCGGCATGATGCCCCAATGGTAGACATCGCTATAAACTGCCACACTGCAGACATCGTAGCGATATGACAGAAAAATTGTTAACGCTACGTTAAAAATCATTAACACCACACCACACCTTATATTCCTTACGTTGTAAACCATGGCAACAAATCATTTTTAAAACTTATTTTAATCAGATTTATAAGCAGTGGAAAGTTAACTGGTTGGGTGCTACGTTTAAAATCTGGTAAAAAAAAAGATCGCTGGTTGTTTGTTTTTTTTTATTTGATGGGTTTTTATTTAATTGAGATTCGTCCAAAGTCAGTCCCAACGATGAAAGAGTTAAATAATCGAAAACACAAACATAAATAAAGACATATTTTTGGTGCGTGTCGGCCTTCATGGTATAGTTTTAAGAGTTTGTTTAAGTCTTCTTTAAAATTAGAAACAATACTTTGAAAATTATGTTTGTTTATGATGATGCTAATTTTCGTTTCATTTCCAATCATTTATCAAGAATGCCACCAACAACTAGTTAGAAGTACAGACAATGTTTCTTTGCGGTTTTGCTACTATATGTAAGTAGTAATCATTTTTGGGGTACAAATTTTAATTTTTGTCCTCGTTATTTTACCACCAGAAATTAGGTTAAAATAGCTAATTGTCACACGCATTCATAGAAAGATTTCATGCATTTTTAACCTTAAATATTTTGAAGTTTCCTGCCAATCTCCGATACATTGCGCAACAAAATACATTTAAAATAAAATATGTTAGGGGAAGTATTAAATTGAATCCAAAGTTATTATAATGTGTGTGTGTGTGTGTGTGTGTGTGTGTGTGTGTGTGTAAGTGTGTGTGTCCCTCCCGACCCCTATACCCATCCCCACCCGAGGGCCACGACCAGGCAGTTGCCACCCTCTTAAACTGATATCACTCCTTTCACCCAATGACTAGCAGCTCTGATATTAAATACATTTTCAGAACTATTTGCACAGTCGAGAGAAAAACATTAAATATTAAAGTTTATTTTTTTTAAGTACCAACCACTGTGTCTTGAATATTCAAAATCAAGAAAAACTCGTTGGTTAAACTGTAAAATCAGTGTTATTCTTAAGTGTCTTTAATGGATCAACTGATTTACAAACTTTGAACTGAACACAAAAATCTTACTATAATTGCTGAAAAGAAACAAATTAAAATTGCAAAAATAATGGTTCCAGCAATAAAAGTTGGTGACCTGAACTACGCTGGCATCTTTGTCCACAAAGTGTTCTTGACGGTACTATTGTTACATCTCATTTCACCTAACTAGATACGAAACTAATTAGTCTGCCGGTTACCATATTTATCCATGTTTCAAAATTACCCATGTGAGAACACAAATAGATCTGTCGTCTCTTAAGGTGCTTGGTGATTAAAGTCGATGCTCTTTGATGCTCAGATATCAGACAGCGAATTCTGGTTTCTCGCTACCTTATGTGACGTAAGCTCCGGGTCTACCTTGCGGTTGGGAGTGCGTGGTACGCGGTTGTGCGCGCTTTGTACTCGTGCTAACGGCAAATTATGTGATTGGTTTGAAAACATGCATTTTTGAGACTTTTGAGATGAATTTAAGGTTAATGTATTGTTGGTAAGTTTTATAAACATGTTTTGCCTATGGATGAGCTGTCCATTGATCGGTTGCTAAATCGGTCTATCAGTACACCAAGCAAATATGTTATTCATTAAGCTGTTTATCCATCGATTAATGTCTATCGGTCTATTCAGCCCTTCATCCATCCGTATGTCTCCATCAAACCACTGTTTATTATGGTATCTACTTGTCTGTATTTTTCTTTTTCTTTGTATGCACTTATATCTATCAATCAGCCCGTCTTTTTATATCTGTCTTCGAGACAATGGTGAGGTGAGGCTCAACACGAATCTTTAAATTTGAGAGAAAAAATGCATCATCGAGGATTTAATGACACCTTTAAACCCAGATAAAGTCTTCAATGTTGGATGAGTTATATTTACAATATCAAGCATACTCACATTTTATTTTTGTGTGGATATTTTCAGAAACGCTTAAACTGTGAAGACTGCTTACCTGTGTAAAACTCATACCCTATTGTAGAACGCTTACCATGTGTAAAATGCTTACCCTGACTAATGCTTGCTGGCTTTCGTAAATTTTCAACAGTCAAGAACTGTTTAATTTACTTTCGATGCACCCAGAAAAGACATGTACTCTATTTAACACTAATGTCTAGTTATATAGCGGAAAGAAACCCACGAGAAGTTTATACAGTTTTGTACGGTGCAAGAAGTATATATCACACTATACAGTGTGCGAAGTGTATACATTATTGTACAGTGTAAGAAGTCTGTACACTAAAAGAAGCGTATACAGTAGTGTACTGTGTAAGAAATGTATAGAGTAATGTATTGTGTAAAAAGTGTATACAGTATTGTACTGTGCCATGAGTGTATAATGCATTGTACTGTAAGAGACTATATATTGCATAGACCGATTCGTGGTATAGTTTCATGGTAATTAAGGTTACTAAAGTTTGTAAGAAAGTAAAGATATATTGAAAGGAAAGGATGTGCTAAACTATTTGTTAGACTCTCTCTCTCTCTCTCATATATATATATATATATATATATATCTCTCTCACACACACACACACTATATATATATATATATATATATATATATATATATATATATATATATAAATGGTACTAACAGCTACTGGTCGGCCTGGTGTCAGGATAATGTGACTGGGTGGGACATCATGACACATGTCTTCGGCATGATACCCCAGTGCTAGACATCATTATAAACTGACACACTGCAGACATCGTAGCGATAGGACTGAAAATTGTTAAAGCTATGTTAAAAATCATAATCTCTCTCTCTCTCTCTCTCTCTCTCTCTCTCTCTCTCTCTCTCTCTCTCTCTCTCTCTCTCTCTCTCTCTCTCTCTCTCAGGTCTGATTTCAGGGGTCAACTGCCATTTCAGCTTCTTTTCAAAACGGATTATGTCTTGTTGAACTGACTGTTCATTCTACAATCTTTGAAATGAATGAGTTCTGACAACATCATTTATCTTCCTCATTTTTAAAAAATTAAACATTATGTATAAATTATTTCAGTTTTCCAACTGACTGGTTAGCGCGTCACCTTTCCAACAACACTGACAAAGTCTTTTGCAAATAGATTAGCAGTCTATCACTTCACGCGGCGCTGAACATTCATCATTTTCATCAAATAGACTTGGAAACATAAATGTGAAGATTAGAACTTTTATCATCGGGCGACAAAAAAAAATTTTACGCGGTGTCCTCTCTTTAGAATATCATAATGCTTGGTGTTATGTGTGTCGTATATACGTTATTATTATTGAAGGATAGGGATAATGCAAGTCGTCAGGTGGTAATAGAGGGAACGGAGTAGTATAGATAACCTGTTTTGCAAGAATTTGAGGCAATCTTCATATCGCATAATCGTTTCTTTCATATCCAACTCCCGTTTTTATTGAAGATCAAGTTGTATTGCTATATAAGCGATGATATGATTAGGTGCAAGAGGTTACACTGACTAGACTTATTTCATCCTGATTAAAGCAACTCAATTTCATACATAGTAGTCCGATCAACTATTGCATACCGCACCGGAAATAAAGACCTATATAATTTATTCATCGATCTCAAAATAACGGTATTGATATTGGCGATGCATAATCGATTGAGAACATTGTGACCCAGGGCTCATGAAAACCACTCGTCCTTCCGTCCTAATCGGGTAAAAGTTGGCTGTACTGAGGAAGACTATACTATGCCTCCGTCCCTGGGCGGAGCAGATGCAGAATAACTCCCTAGTAACATATTTGATGCATATTCAACCTTTAACAAGGACGATAGTTCAACAGCACTTCCAACGATAGCGCGCGTCAATTTCCTTTGGCCACTTCTTATCAGACTAAAACATGTCGGAAAGGGCCGACTTTGTTCACACAGTTACCTGACTCAGTTTTGATACTAAAATGTAAAATGGTTCCGACTTTTGAAAACTTTACGGTCGAAGTGAAGAATGAAGCAAAGACCGTTGAATGAAGCAAAGACTAGGTGAATGCAACTCGTCTAATGCATGTCCCGTAATATATAATAAGACACAAGGCGTGTGCACTCAGTCAAGAAATTGCTATTCACACCTAGATTCGATTTAATGATGTTCTTCTTGTTAATATGAACAGTTTTCATCAATTTATGAATCATTTTAATGAGATTAAATTTCCTTTGAAACGACCTATTATGCACCTTTTTTTCGTCAGGTCAGTATTTTTTTTCGCCCCAAATCACCGGTATTTTCAAGACTACATATATTTTTATACAGATATTTACTTACGTATGTATTAACTTCACATACAAAGTGTTGATAACCTGTATTCGAAGGAAGTATTTGAAGTGTCTCCTATTTCCACTGACTTTAACACAATACATGCCATTTAAACATATCATATTAAGCACATAAAGTCGAGATTAGAGGTCATGTGGTCGTAATATAATTGGGTGATGACATTTTAACCTTCAATTTTTTTTTATTAGCCAATATGAATCTCTCCTGGCATTGCACACTTAAGTAGATCTTTTGTAATAGAGAATTGACTCAGATGGATTACTTTCTTCAAAGTTGGTGAAAATTGCAGAGAAGCAGTTCTTTCAAATTAAGCCAGAGGAATGTCTGCTGTCACTGTAAGATGACAATGTATCACTGAAGCTTTATCATTGAAATTACCAGTGACAATGTTGATGCAGACGAAAATTCAGAGAACTGACATTTTCTGTGTCTTACCTAAAACATATCTGGTCCATAATGATGTGAGATTGCATGTTGAGATGCAAACCATTAACATGGCACCAAGATTACTAAAAAGTGTCCCGTTAATTGTCTAAACCGTTAAAAAATCGTCAATTAATTGAGAAACTGCAATCTTATGAGTGACAAACCATGACTTGTATCATATATTTATTTCAGGAGCTATGTATTAAAATGATTTTAAAATCGACATGTTTACTATAAGCATGATTTGTTCATAATTTGGATATATTTTGGTATGAACCATGCGTTGGACGTTTGTTCTTGAGCTCCATGTTGTAGATTTATTTCTAGCAATAACCTTCGATTTTTTTTTTGTTTGTTTTGAAAAACAACATTTTTCCTCTCTAAACGTTTGCCATTCAAATATATCAAAGAAGTGTTTCATAACGTCTGGATGTTGAGAATAAAATATCGTAAAAGGTCTGGTCCAGGCCAGTAGGCCATTGATCGATTTATTAATGTCCAATAAATGAGAGAACACTACTAATTTTACTATATATTCTCAACATCTGTTTCTCAGTACTGAACTTTCCACTGTGACAATCAACACAAATAATATGTTAATAAAAAATACCTTCAAAGATGACTTTATCCTGAACTTTCCACTGTGACAATCAACACAAATAATATGTTAATAAAAAATACCTTCAAAGATGACTTTACGGCGAAGTTCTTGTTCTAGGTTTACCGGCATTTCTTTGAGAGGCTGGACTATAAACAAAGTAACGTGCACTTCCGGATCATTACCAAGACCTTATTACTCACTGCACACTGTCGCCGAAACGCACACAGACAACCACACCATAAGCTCATATTCTAAATATTAACAATTGCCTTTAAACCCATACCAAGGAAGCCTAAATCGAACTCTTGTGTCACTACCAAGAGGAGACAGGAACAAAATACTCTAAAACTAGACTGTGACTACATTTTGGTACTTAAGAACTATTAATTGTGATCTGATTTCAGATATAGTCTTAGTACAGTAATTGTCATTGTAACAAAACTGCTTCGCTCATCCAGGTCATATTACAGTCTGAAGTTTTTAACTCTTGTCAAATACACACTAGAGTATCAACATTTCCCAGACGTGGATAATTTGAATATAATTCAATCGAAAATGGACGTGTTATTTATTTTGCTTTAAAATTTATAGGGATAAACACTGTTACTGTGTCGCGTTTATCCCAATTTCATGCATTTGATGTTGACTGTTACACGTAATTTGTCTATCTTTAAGTTATCTAAATATAAAAACCCTATGTTTCTGGTATTTTAGCGTGTTGTTGATTTTCAAGTATTTAAACATATAATTTCATTTCATTAATGTGAAAACAGTAATAATTTGCAAAATGACTTAAACATTTCTTCAAAAGACGATTGTATCCCAAGAGAAGATAGGTACCATATCTAACAATGACGATTTTAAGCGAATTTTCTTATTATTAAAAGACTAGTCAATTGCCATTCCCATCACGGGAGTTAAAAGTAAAAGAAAATCGGTAAGAGCGACTTAAAAAAAACTGAATATAAAAATACAAAAACAGTTTTAAAATATTTGGGATGACACGCGAGTTTCGAACTCAGGACATCTTATTTAGAAGCTCTGACACGAATAAAGACAAATAAGATAATGATATTAATGTAAATGCCATATGATATATCATATGACACGGACAAACTACAGTGAAAGCAAAACGCATGAACAGGGTCGGAAAAGTTTTATTTTCCCATTTATTAAAATATAGTATCTAAATCTCATGTACGTAAATCATGTCTTACGGTTATCGAAAAACGCAAATCATGTCTTACGGTTATCGAATAACGCAAATCATGTCTTACGGTTATCGAATAACGCAAATCATGTCTTACGGTTGTCGAATAACGCAAATCATGTCTTATGGTTATCGAGTAACGCAAATCATGTTTTACGGTTATCGAATAACGCAAATAATGTTTTATGGTTATCGAATAACGCGAACTATTTTCTCATGGTTTCTCATGTCCTTTTGATAATTGTTCTCTGCGTTCAGCAAGACTACTCAATGTCTACGAAATTAGTCTAAGGTCTGGCAGAGTAAACATGCCTAATCCACGCTAGAATGTTTATCTAAGTTCGTTGCACCAATAGATCCGGAGACGACCCTCAAAGAGTCTACAGTTTTAGTGATATCTATGTTGTCTGGATTATACCAAAATGAGTCTCATTATCCTGTAATCTTGCTAAATCCTCAGGTCACATTGAATATAATTCCTGCGCGAACGTTGCCCCATGTGAAATATGTGTGCTAAACTGTTATTAAAGTGGTTAAAAAACAGAAATAATTCGTATATAAACCTCTTCAGGTTCATTCTTCTGAAAACAGAAGGTTTCTTTGTATATCAGTTGATTGGGAAATCTGTCACTTGAACAGATCACTGACAAGCATAAAAGGCTTGTCACATTTAAACTATTTTGATTTAATAATAATCATGAAATCTAGATTCAGCAAAAAAAAAGTCATAGGAATGGTGTTCTACATCGATTATTAATAGTAGCACAACAAATGGACTTAGATTAATGACAATTTTTTTTTCGACTCGGATAAAACATAGAACTAGACGGGCATAAAAAATTATTTTTGATGAAAGATACACGAGAAAGACAAACGCAGTGTACAATACAAAGAAAATTAGTGGTGGGTGAAAAATTAAATTAACTTGGTTCAGATAAAAAGTAAGTAAGGTTAATCGTGTCGTGCATATATGCATATCCTTTAAACATCTTTTTGAGCCGTACTGCAGGTCATGCAATGTTGGTTAAATCACTGCGACTGAATTATTCATCCAAATGTGAAACAAATCAGTGGAAGGTAAGATCGGTTTTGACAAATTTCGTCCTATTACAGAGGTAAAATTTTATTCTATCTACATTTCAATTGAAAAATGAGAGAAAACTCGCTTATTCTATTGGTTGTTCATGAATTCTAAAGATTATATATGAACAAAACAACTACAGGGAAGACACTCCACACAACGTCCATTCATTCAGCCAGCCGTCTTTCAGTTATCTGGTTATTTATTAGCCAATCCACACCAAAACTGGGGCCCCGTAGGTCGCTGGTTTTTATGAGGATTTTTCCGGGTTCTTCACCCACTTATACGGGTCTCCATCTATAGCCAACCTTGCGCTGAATAATGGCAATAAACCCAAAAGCAGCAGCAACAACAACCATCCAAAAACATATACATATATTCGTCATTCATAACCAGACATCATTTCAGTCATTTATCAATCCAAATATACATACATATTTCATCACTCAGTCAATCATATATTCAGTCATCTGGCCATACATATATATATATATATATATATATATATATATATATATATATATATATATATATATATATATATATATATATATATATATATATATAATTAGTGGCCAGCTATTGTTGCTGTTGTAAGGTATAACGCAATTTTTCAGCACAAGATAGACTATACATGGTGGTCAGTATCAGCGGCAACATTTCCAGGAGAAGGAGATAAAATTCAGTGTTGACATTGTCTGGAAAAAATCAGCCAAATTATGGATTCTGTTTGAATCTTCAAAAAAAGTAAGCAAACATTAAGGCCTTGTTTAGCTAAGAAGTTTTTACTTGAATATGAACCTAAGATGTTTTAAATAGTTGTTATTTTGCTGTGGAATTTATGTGGCCTGGGTTCATCATCATCATTATTATTATTATTATTATTATTATTATTATTATTATTATTATTATTATTATTATTATTATTATTATTATTATTATTATTATATTATTATTATTATTATTTGATGTAAATGATTCTGTACCTTTTTGTGTACATATTCCTCATTAGCACTGAGAACATATGTGTCCATTGTGTTATTGTTTACAACTATATGCGTCTTGGATGTAAAAAGATAATATTATTTTTTAAAAATCAAGCAATGCAAACTCATGAGATATGTGTAATACTTACTGGCTATCACTTTTAAGGTTTTGGACGGACGGACGGACGATGGATGGATGGATGGATATATGGAGAGAGAGAGAGAGAGAGAGAGAGAGAGAGAGAGAGAGAGAGAGAGAGAGAGAGAGAGAGAGAGAGAGAGAGAGAGAGAGAGAGAGAGAGAGATAGGTAGGTAGGCGTGTTAGTGGTAGAGATGCGGCATCATTGAAGGAAACATATTCGTTAATTTTCTTTGTCTTCTACATTGAACTGGGTATGTTCCTAGAGGCTTCAGCATTAATTATTTAGATAGTCTGATTTTTTTCTGTATTGTGGACGATTCCAAGAATATCATTAATGGCTCAATATTTTTAAATCTACCATGTGCAGTTACTTGATTAGCATTTGTTCTATCTAATATTTCCAGGCAATGAAATCGTAAAGCTGGATACAACAGTCGCAGTATAAGGGAAATAACTCAGTCAGTCTTAAAATATGATGCAGTAAAGACGTCTTACGGTATCTTAGCATTACCGGAGCCATTTTGATAAATACAGTTTACGATGTTATTGTTCTTGTTTTGGGTTTAATGCCAGTTGTCGTGGTTAGTTAGGCAATACATACATATATAATATCCTTGTCGAATCCTTGCTATTCTCGCTTTCGTCCAGGACAGTACATCATATAAAATCCTTCGATGTTCACTTCACATTAAATATAACCGTTGCTTTGATGTTCCTACCGAATTCATTTAGACTCGTCTCTACAAGAATCTCTCCATACTTGACTAGGATCACATTCTTCTTGTTAAATATATGTTGTGCTTGTTTACATCACATCTAGCCGTGACTGCGTTAAAAATTTATATGGAAATGATAGGGATAATATAACCATTTTGCAAATTGGAAACGGGGCCAAATCCCTAAAATTAAAAAATTCCAATATCACCGTCTTAATTCGCATATAATACGCACTGAACTCCAGACAGCGTACAATCACGATGAACAGTGTTTATTCCACTCATAACTGAAGGCAATCAGACTAGACCCTAATTTGGCTGTCCATAATGCATTGTGTACTGAGTTATGGCTATACTCGGGCAAAAATGATCCTTCGATAAATCAGTGCAATAGACGGAAGGACGAGTCAATAGGACTTCGTTAGTCAAGTGTTATTAGATCTGAATCATTGCCTGAAATTCTTTGATTGACATGGCATAATGAGGATATTTAACCTTCAGAATTTAATTTTTTCCACAAGAGGAAAGTTTCAGAACCGAAATTGACTGGATTATGAAAATCGATGCGGCCAAGGAACGCTTGGATGAAAGTCATAAATCAGTGATACAGATTTTTAAGTAGCAATTTAAAAACATTTCAATTTGCTTTCATTTAATTGCAGACACCACTCGTGCTCATTTGCTTTCTTTTTCACATTGAAAGCATAATCGTCTTGGCGAAGTTAACTGATTGTCATTCTTACCGAATCTGTGCCGATAGTCATACCAGCAAACACTGAAATAAAAACAGTAATCCCAAATGACTATTTATTTCCGTAGGAACTTGATCTTATTTTTAGCGGCTGTAGTCATGTGAGTTATGTTGACTTTCCAACATATTATCTGACTACATAGTCTTGTGGAATAAGGCTTTTACATGGAGCTATACACGAATCAGTGTATCTCGGGATATCAGGTGAAATATTTGAATCACGTTATACTATTATCCATTCTTTATATACCAGTGTCATCTAGATTGTTGTAACAACAAACAAGCTTGTTTGAAATAAAAATCTTTTCTTATTATTCGAAAGTCATTTCGCATCAGAATTGAGCAAATCATGTAAATTTAACGGGAATTTATTGCGTTCTTTTATAATATGTTCCTGCGTGCGTGCAGCTATATTGTTAATACAAGACTGCAGCACTCTTATTGGGTTAAGCATAAATTTACAAATATGGGTTTACGGGGATTCTTTTGCACTTGGCCACGAATCACATTTTCTACTTTTTTAATGTGTTTATACTCGTCTTATAATTTTTACCAAGGAAAGGAAGAAAAAAAACCTAATGAATTATTAAACCTCTTGTTTTTTTTTATTGAAACATAATGTTTGACATTTTAACAGATTGCTTAATATTACGGCTGATTTGAATTCCCAAAATATGATAATGAAAACGTCACGACTCCTTCCACGGTGCCTTTATCGGGGTGTAACCGAATTTTATGTTTAAGTATGTCATATGAAGCGCGGAATCAATAAAATAAATGGACGAGTTAGTGCTATAGAGGATGAATTGGAGAAGGAGGAAAGGAGATATTGTTGCATGAGCTTTAGTAACTGGAGGGCGACATGAAGAGATCGTATTGTAAACTGGAGTAATCGTAGACTGAGCTGGTGTAATCGTAGGAAGAACTGGACAGATCGTAGGGTGTACTAGAAGATCGTATTGTAAACTGGAGTAATCGTAGACTGAGCTGGCGTAATCGTAGGAAGAGCTGGACAGATCGTAGGGTGTACTAGAAGATCGTATTGTAAACTGGAGTAATCGTAGACTGAGCTGGCGTAATCGTAGGGAGACCTGGACAGATCGTAGGGTGTACTAGAAGATCGCATTGTAAACTGGAGTAATCGTAAACAGAGCCTTCATAATCGTAGGGAGAACTGGACAGTTCGTAGGGTGTACTAGAAGATCGTATTGTAAACTGGAGTAATCGTAGACTGAGCTGGCATAATCGTAGAGAGAGCTGGACAGATCGTAGGGTGTACTAGAAGATCGTATTGTAAACTGGAGTAATCGTAAACAAAGCCTTCATAATCGTAGGGAGAGCTGGACAGATCGTAGGGTGTACTAGAAGATCGTATTGTAAACTGGAGTAATCGTAGACTGAGCTGGTGTGATCGTAGGGAGAGCTGGACAGATCGTAGGGTGTACTAGAAGATCGTATTGTAAACTGGAGTAATCGTAGACTGAGCTGGTGTGATCGTAGGGAGAGCTGGACAGATCGTAGGGTGTACTAGAAGATCGTATTGTAAACTGGAGTAATCGTAGACTGAGCTGGCGTAATCGTAGGGAGACCTGGACAGATCGTAGGGTGTACTAGAAGATCGCATTGTAAACTGGAGTAATCGTAAACAGAGCCTTCATAATCGTAGGGAGAACTGGACAGTTCGTAGGGTGTACTAGAAGATCGTATTGTAAACTGGAGTAATCGTAGACTGAGCTGGCGTAATCGTAGAGAGAGAGAGAGAGCTGGACAGATCGTAGGGTGTACTAGAAAATCGTATTGTAAACTGGAGTAATCGTAAACAAAGCCTTCATAATCGTAGGGAGAGCTGGACAGATCGTAGGGTGTACTAGAAGATCGTATTGTAAACTGGAGTAATCGTAGACTGAGCTGGTGTGATCGTAGGGAGAGCTGGACAGATCGTAGGGTGTACTAGAAGATCGTATTGTAAACTGGTGTAATCGTAGACTGAGCTGGTGTGATCGTAGGGAGAGCTGGACAGATCGTAGGGTGTACTAGAAGATCGTATTGTAAATTGGAGTAATCGTAGACTGAGCTGGTGTGATCGTAGGGAGAGCTGGACAGATCGTAGGGTGTACTAGAAGATCGTATTGTAAACTGGAGTAATCGTAGACTGAGCTGGTGTGATCGTAGGGAGAGCTGGACAGATCGTAGGGTGTACTAGAAGATCGTATTGTAAATTGGAGTAATCGTAGACAGAGCCTTCATAATCGTAGGGAGAACTGGACAGATCGTAGGGTGTACTAGAAGATCGTATTGTAAATTGGAGTAATCGTAGACAGAGCTGGCGTAATCGTAGAGAGAGCTGGACAGATCGTAGGGTGTACTAGAAGATCGTATTGTAAATTGGAGTAATCGTAGAAAGAGCCTTCATAATCGTAGGGAGAACTGGACAGTTCGTAGGGTGTACTAGAAGATCGTATTGTAAACTGGAGTAATCGTAGACTGAGCTGGTGTGATCGTAGGGAGAGCTGGAAAGATCATAGGGTGTACTAGAAGATCGTATTGTAAATTGGAGTAATCGTAGACAGAGCTGGCGTAATCGTAGGGAGAACTGGACAGATCGTAGGGTGTACTAGAAGATCGTATTGTAAATTGGAGTAATCGTAGACAGAGCCTTCATAATCGTAGGGAGAACTGGACAAATCGTAGGTTGTACTAGAAGATCGTATTGTAAATTGGAGTAATCGTAGACAGAGCCTTCATAATCGTAGGGAGAGCTGGACAGATCGTAGGGTGTACTAGAAGATCGTATTGTAAACTGGAGTAATCGTAGACTGAGCTGGTGTGATAGTAGGAAGAGCTGGACAGATCGTAGGGTGTACTAGAAGATCGTATTGTAAATTGGAGTAATCGTAGATAGAGCTGGCGTAATCGTAGGGAGACCTAGACAGATCGTAGGGTGTAATAGGGTAAGTTATAGGGCGAGACAGATATGTTGACTAGTTGAGAACGAGCTGGAGTCGTCGACAATTAATTGTACTAGGAAATGAAATGATTGATAATTCTATCAGCACACTGTTTATTAATATCTTTAAAAAAAAACACCAAAAAAAAATGCTTTCGCTGAACCGCAGTAAATTTCGTTGACTTTATTATTTCACATAAGTCGATTCATAAATCATACAGTTCTGACGTGACTACAACAGGTGGAAAAGCAGAAAGATTAAAATATGTTATTTCAGTCATCCTTATCTATAGGATATATGTTTTGTCTCAAAATACTTTGTTGGTATCTGTCATGTGTTCTAGTCAAAACCGGTACAAAAATCTTATGGCAATCAACCGATGAAAGTATGAGATATAGATATTAAATACGACTAACCTCTCTCACTGAGATAACTTCCATCGAAATGAAGACAAACTTGAAAAGACAAGCCATTCATTTATCAGGAACATTCATCGCATAAATACCAAACGCCTTTGTATAACAATAGATTCAAGTTGTGAGAAGATTGTGTGTTTTACTGTACACCCTTGTATTTTAATTCAATTAGTAAAGTTTCGAACATGGCATACTAAAAAAGCCAATGAGTTCAAAACTTTGAAAGGTATTTGAACGTTTTTGCACCTACACAGACATCAACGGAACTGATGCAATTTAAAGGCCACACATAATATTTGAAAAGAGCCTGTTTGTACCTTAGAAACGGCAGTTGTTTCGACTCTATGGACATAATCAAAGTAACAGAAAGAAGTTACACCAGCATGTTTTGTATAACTTAAAAATTTAATTATCAAAATTATAAATGTATAATGTAAGAGGAATTTACAGTATTATTAAGTAAATCCATACTAATCCGCATAAACGTCTATGAAAGTCCTAAATCAATGAAAAGTTCTTATAAATTTCAAAACTGGAAATTTACTGGTCCTCCAAGAACCTCAACGTTGTCAATATGGCGTTTTCCAGAATTCCTTCGAATACTTTATAACAGTTAAAGAATAATATTATGGTTTAAAGAATGATCATGTAATATTTCCGCTGAACTGTCCAAGCAAATGTTGCAATCTCTCTCAAGATATCTAAGTACAGCATACAACATGTCTGCAAATTTAGAACGGGAACAAAAGAATTGAGATTGACACCCATATAGGAATAAAACTGACTGCTTATTTTTTTTCTTTAGATACGTTGTCCATTGCGACTGTATTTTGTAATTTATCCCACGTGATAGAATACACTATTCATTTTGTATGGAATTTGGCGTATACATATGATCTAGCCCAACCAATGCAAAGTTACGGAATGATTCTAGAAGCGTGGAAACTCAAATAGTCACTGATAAATTAAGACATAAGCGCCATTGTCGTATTATTACGATTTATTAATAATTGTTAACACATACATAAGCATCTATTTAGAGGTTCTGTGTAATACTAAACTCTTAAAATACCAAGGTCACGTATGCAAAATTTAACGAAATATATTCAGTAGAATTTACAGGCACGAATAAAAATTATAAAATTAGATAAAATCTTTTCCAAGGAGTTACATAAATACAGATATACATAACACATCTAGATTACCCCTTTTATTTTAAAAAATGAGTTTGTTCAGAAAAGGGAAGAGAAATAGGAATCATAATTAGTGTGTGCATAGCATCAAAGCCGTTCCGATATCTTTCAAAGTTTTGAACTCACTCTGTTGTTATTGGGCTACTTTTTGAACAAATTTTCTAATATAATCAAAATACAAAGTGGGTAGCCTTGAATTCGCTATATATGTACTGAGTTTATAGTGATTCAACCGTATAGCTAAATTTCCATAAAACCCCATATTGACATGAAGAATAAAAAGGCTCAGTCTAATACTTTCCGTTCTTCTTGCAACAACGATCTATCGAAGTAACTTTTTTCTCGGGCGGTTGGGGGAGGGGATGCCGATTAGTAGATAAAGCAAATCGAAATTCATTTAATATCTACTAGATATACCTCATCAATTATTTACATTTCAGTCTCTATTATTATTGGTTGTTCATTTTGCTGAATAAAGACATTGTTAAATAAAGGTTAGTTATGAAAAAAGAAAACATTCAAGAAAGAAGCACAGTCAGTGATATTACGTTTGTATTAACAAAAAACAATCGACCCATATATGTATATGTACAACTAAAAGTAATACAAAAGAGTGAAAATCATAAAGTTTTGATAAGTCAACAAATAATTATTTCCCTATAATACAAAGTGAACAGTTAAGAAGAACCTTTAATAGTGCGAATTAAATCCTAAATAGTCCTAATGAATAAAGTTCTAATTAAATTCCATTGTATTCGAAATAAGATCATGCGCTGAAGGCGTCGCTGTGCCCATAGTTTTGAATGTAATAATGTACCAGTAACCTGAAAGTGTAATAACCAGTCTTCCAATTAATCACAGCGATTTAATGAAATATACTTGTCTAAATTCACTATAATTCCAAACTATTACTTATGTCCAACAAAGTTATTTAAGAGTATTTCCAGCGCGTACTAATTCAGATAAAAAATACACCCAAATCAAATGCGAAAGCAATAATAAGATTGACATTGCATAAAGATGTTAAAGCAAGAATGAATAATTCTTCAAATAAACAAGGTTATACAAAAATTGAGACAAATTAAATACAAGGATGAGGGCCAAATTCATTGCTAGAAAATAATTCTAAGCTGTCAACAAGATAAAATCTGTTATTAATAATATAATAAAGAATGTTGTAAATGCCAGGTACAACATGTTATTCCTTGGGAATACCAATGTCATAGACCCAGACCCAAATAAATAAGTCTCCATCATAGCTCGTCTTCTCGTATTTGTCTTAAGTTTGCATTAAGTAACCTCATAGATAGAGATTAGAGATTAGTCATGAAATTATATATATATATATATATATATATATATATATATATATATATATACATACATATATATATATATATATATATATATATATATATATATATCACCTGTTCTCATCTGTTGACTGCCATGACTAGTAAACATAAAAAATACCAGGGACTTACAGACAGACAAACCCTACATCAAATGAATAAGTTTGCCTGGAATTTTGTACTTGTACATTATCTTACGATATCACAACCTCACCCTACGATCTCCCTATCTAGCCTTCTCCAGCTCACCTACGATCACACCAGTCATGTCACACAATTACTTCACCTTGCCCAACAATCTCCCCAGCTTACCTTACGATTACTCCAGCTCATCCTATCATTTTTCAAGCTCATACAACGATTATTCAACCTCATCCTGCGGTAATTTAACATCATTCTATGATTGTTCCAGCTCACCTTACGATTGTTCCAGCTCACCTTACGATTGCTCCAGTTCACCGAACGATTACTTCAACTCGCCCTACGATCTCTCCACCTTACCCTATGATTTACTCCATCTCACCCGTATGATCTCTCCAGTTCACTCTACCATCATTCCACATTACCCTACGATTTATCTGTCTCACCATACGATTTATCTGTCTCACCCTACGATATTTTTAGCTCACAATAGCCATTACTCCAGCTTGCCTTTACTAACACAACACCCACACTTACTCCAGCTCGCCCTACGATTACCCAGTTCAACCACTTTCGTTTCAGCTCATCCGTTTTGAACAATTTGGGGTGCTTGAACATTACTTATTGATAAAGTACTATTGGTAGAACCATTAGACAATGAAGCCACAGTGCCTATCTTTTACTCAGGCAGCTGTGTTAACTTTATTTCCTTCCCTTAACACTATCTGGTTAAAGATTATCTCTATGTTTTGTTGAGACCATACTGGATGTAAGGGTCTTTCTATCTGTAACATAAGCTTGTTAACTGTGCGAATATTCTATAATTCAGGAGACCAATAGTGTTCTTTCTGCTACACGTAATCTTTATGAAATCCTCTGATACACGTATTTTTTATGGAATCCTCCGATACACGTATTTTTGATGGAATCCTCCGATAAACGTATTTTTATGGAATCCTTCGATACACGTTTTTTTTAATGGAATCCTCCGATACGTGTTTTTTATGGAATCCTTTGCTACACGTGTTTTTTATGGAATCCTCTACACACCAGTCAGAAATAATTAAAGTCTCCTGAGGAATCGGAGTATCAATTGAATCGTAGTACATTTTTCATTTTGTGAAGGCAGAACCTATTAACTTTGTGCCAATGGCTGTATCTGTAAACAAATCCGATTTCTAATTAGAGGGTTCGAAGCCGAAATAAAAAGACAAACGCCATATTCGTTGGACTAATTATACCAAACTATACCCCTTTACACAAATCCCAACATGATTGTGTGAATATTTAATTTGAGAAGAAAAATTATTTCAGAAATAGTAGATACATTTGTTTTCAAACTACACCCGGTTCATGTAATAATACAAGCATAGCTACGTGGATTAATGTCTTTTGAAATTAAATCACTAGTTACACAAAGATTTTATTTTGGTATGTTTGAGCAGAAGAAAACGCCTTTTCGTAAAGGCTCGGAAATATGACACTTCTGTACATCACTGAAAGCGGGGAAACGATATCAATTTATCGATTCATATTCATATGAAATCTGACAAGGTTGGCTATTCTGTTGTGATGTCTTTATCACGGTGAAGGAATTTTTAAGTGAGTAGCGAAAGTACGTATTTGCGCAGTTTCCTGGTATTATTAAAGCGGTATTCAAGTCGATAGTATGCATTTTTGTCACGTGTATCTTTGTAGATCAAATGGCCTTACACAAAAGTAACACGCAACAAATACGTGATCCCAAACTAAGAAAACTATATAAAATGACGAAGAAAACTACCAATGAGTCAGTAGATTGGGCAATCTGCAAGTCTATATGAAGACGTAATTGTGTTGTTTTTTTTAAAGTCTTTTGTATAAATAAATTTGGATAATTCATTATAAGATGGAAGTTGTAATAGTTTCTAAATCATCTTTGAAAATGTGATAAACCCGAAGAATATATTCCTCTAGCTATATTGTAAAAAAAATAACAGACATTTCATACTAATTTCTTTATTTTATCATTAGTATTTAACGTTCGTGTTTGCATAATTGTGTTTACCTCTTTTGAAGATGGTCTTACTACTGGATATTCATTGGTAATTGTTCTTTAACAGAGCTAGCAGCTGGACAAAATCAATGTACTTTACAGACAGTTGAACATAAATATCTTTGTAACTGAATTAAAACCCATCATTTGGAGAGAAGCTGACTGCGAAGAAATGTTTTATGATCATGTTTTGTGAGAAACAAATCAACAGATAAAAAATTATGAGCATGTTTTATAGTTTTCGTTCTGTCAAGAATTGCCTGATTACTGATATAGTGTTTTTTAATGCATAAAGCAGACATAACAGTATAGATTATTGATATTACAAGTGCTCTCAATGATCCGCTTTGTATTGACCCTTACCCTAAAGTGCTGGAAGAATGAAGCATGGAAAGAAGGAGTTGTTTGACCTGTACATAGTTCATCAGTTGAAAAAAAAAATGTTCGAAGATTTAGCTAAAGTATAATACTGTGGTAAGCCTAGGGTATGTGCTTCTTGTATTTATATCTTTATTCACAGCTTTGTTGATTATGGGGAGTCTGTATTGAGACGATATTTCTCAATACGAGTAAATTCTAGATGTCATGCTATATAGTACTCACGAGCATCAAAGACAACGTCAGTTAATTTTGCAAAATGAACCCTCCATAATTTCTAAACAGAGAAATGCATCTGGATATTTTTAGGTAAACGTGTTTGTCTGTTGTTTTCTCTTAATTGATATAGGAATTTTTGTTTGTATAGTGTACATGGGTGGTGTTTCCTAATATTCGGCTTGGAAATACTTACTGGTGAAAAATACAAACGTTAGAGAATTAAAACTTCAAGTGCAAAATTATTAGTTTTGTGATGTGTGGTTTTTTGGTAATTAAAATAAATTATTTTTAAAGTTTATGCATTTAATAACCTTTCCGTTGACAGAGACTGTTATTTTGAGGGCCTTGGAAATAGGGGAAATATGGACTGTCAATTCCAGATTCACGCAGAAGTGGTTTACTTTGCTCAGTAGTGTGACCTCTTGCGTATAACAATACATTTAGAATAAGATATAACCAAAAAAGTCTTTTTAAGTTGCTTGACAACTGCCCAATCAACCTCTGCAATTTTGCAGGGGATAGGGTGGGGTAGTGTGAGGGTGGGGAAGGGGCAGGACGAGTGGGTGCGTAAACATTCATTTATAGAGCATTTTTATTGGGGATGGGTCCGATATTTAAGTTTTGCGGGGGCAAGGGCAGAATTTCCTGCCACTTTACTGGTCTCACACTAATTGCAAAATAATTGCAAACACATGTTGCTAGCAAGAGCTAAGTACCAGTGCGGACTTTTCATTAATATATTTTCATAAATATTGTAATTTGGCTGGCACAATTTTCAGAAGGCTAAATTGGCCTCTAGCTTGATTGCTATTATCTCATCAAAGAATTATATAACAAGACTAACAACATAGTAAACTGGAATGAAACACCACAAACAAAACGTCTTGAGAAATGACTTAAAACCATTCCCCCCCCCACAAATAACAAATGCACATGCCGTTTTAGCAAAGAGTTGGCTTTGTAAGCAAAATACAAAGCACATAAATAAAATCAAGAAATATAAAAAACATAATTAAAGATTTATAATGTTGAAAATCTTTCGTACGTCCAAACATATGAAATATACACACGATGGTCTGTTTGTATGGACAGGCAGCTCATAATCTGCATTAGTAGCCACTAGATTGCATGTGAAAATTGTCCTATGTGATGCGATGCAGAATTTAAAATAAAATGATACCTACCAAGACAGGAAGAAGAATGATTCAGAGGGATATAAATAATATTTTGAAGACATCTTTCATTTTTAAACTTGAAAAATACATATTGGGACGAGTTTTGTCCAAGTTTTTAAAAATTCCACTTTCACCGTAAAATTTATTTAAACCTCATTGCAAATATGTTGCACTGAACATAGTGTTTAGTCACTAAGTGTGACATTATCAACTGCCTTTTCTCACATAACCAAGCCTTTGTGATGTCATTGCAGAATACACAGTTAATCTCCTACGTTGGATGCATGGATGCATTAATCTCTGATGATAAAAGTCTGCTCTAATGTTTAACAGACGGTCATAAAGTGCGAGCAAGAATATAAATAAAAGTTTTCTTATTTCTCTACTTTCTTACTAAAAGGGTAGTATGTGTTTACAAATATGGACCAATAAAACTAAGGTCGACCAATATGTTTATTAGAAGGTAAAGGAATTCTGCATATCTTCAGACTTGCTCCCTGCATTACAGCAAATCAAATGATCGCCAGTCTTTTTAAACATTTAGTAGTGATTCAGGTAGTTATTAGGACAACTGAAACCTTGCTTATGTTGACAATATATAGAGAAAATAAAGCGAAGAGAATAAAACAAGGAAGAACGTTAAAAAGGTCAAAGGTTTTAAAATCGAAAGCCCATTTCTTTACATTACTTTCTATTTGTGACTTACCCAACGATTATGGAGATATGTACATGCAGCAAATGTTTTGCAGAGAAAGGAGAATGTTTATTGCACTATAGAATGTCATCACAAGCCTACACAATAGTGCACAACATTTTTTCCTTGTTTTTATTATCATTTTTATTACCTCACCAAAGAAAAAGTCTGTATATCATATAGATGGGCTACATGAGGCAATTTTAGTTACTTTAAGTTCTGCAATTCTAAAATTACTCTGTTTTCATTTTTTCTGGGGCCCCGAGTGGTCTAAAGCGCTGACCGTTACGGATCACTGCCATCTCACCTCTGTCTGCGTTTGTTCGAGTCCAGACTCGGCTAACGTGGGTAAGTGAGAAAGCCTGCCAGTAGCTTATCGTGGGTCGGTGGTTCTTCCCTGTGTTTTTCAGGGTTCTTCCTCCACCATTAATACTGGCCGCCATGTATAACCTATCTTGTGCTGAAAAATAGCGTTAAAACCTACAACATTTTTTCTTTCGCAATCTCTGACATTATTTCTACTTTAGGGTATCACATGATTCCATAGCTGCTTCACTTCCTTTAGCATTCGTATAAAGGCAATGTAGAGCTTGCTTTTTCTGTAGTATAGGTTACTTATTTACACCAAATGGTTTGCTAAACTTGGAATAGTTTTTTTTTATAGGAATGGCGGGTGTAGGGTATTCTAGTATTGAAGACTCAAACATACGTTTAAATTAGAATATCACTTTAAGGAATTTATCATAGTAAACAAATATTTAAATGCAAGAGACTTGGTGAAGAAAATGTTAGTTTATTTTTACAGAATTTGGATTGAATCAAACCCACGATCTATATAAAACATCATCAGTAGCCAATTCGATTTTAGAGTGAATTTTCCTTTACACCCACCTGGAGTTATTAATAAACATCATTGACTTGTTCCTATTCTTCCACTGGAGTTATCAATTAACGCCATTGACTTGATGGAGACGCTGCGAATGTGGCGAGAAAAAAACAATAATCAGAACTTGTATATAACGTAATCTGGTAACATTTACGGTCACTTTTACCATAAACGCATTTATCTTCATGAATATTCCACGTCCAACGCATCAGTCTATTCAGTTGAAACGGTTGGTGCAGGTATTTCAGAAATGTTGGACACGAGTTTGTGTGTCGTGCCAGTATTTGTTAATCATTTCTACAGTGGTCTTTCAAAGAATTCTTTTGTCGCGAAACCAGGAGGATTGGCTGTACGTGCGATGTACAGCTTCTTTAAAATTGCGTCGTTCGTCCCATTAATGGAGCTTTTGTACTGTTGATATACTTTCCCCAATGAAATATTGTTTAGACATCTGATAGAAACCCTGGCCTCTATACACTGATAATGACATAGTACTGTCCTGACTCTAGATTGAGTGGCCATATTATAGTCCGAGCCTACTAACCCTTTGGTTTGTACTCCCCTGCCGATTTCAATAACGGAAACCTTTAATTTGATAAAAAGTGCAAAGAACTTAGTCGATGCATACATTGATTTATATTTTCTAACCAGACTGTGAGTAGAATGGCTTTAACACCGTCAATGTCTGCACGTTTCATGCTTAACGGAAGTTTTCAATATTATAGACGGATATGTCTAAGACACATTTTCAGTTACTGGACAAGTCCATTTTCAGCAGTGGGGTGTATGTGCGACTAAAGATGTACATTCATATGTCGTCTGCTTCTGATATTTACAGTGTCGAATCAAGCAAAGGAAAAGAATGAAAACAAAAATTGCCTTTCACTTGAATGTTCATGTGTGCAAAGGAATATAATTCCAAACTCAATGTTATGATAATTTACGGAATTATCTGGTAGTTACCGAATAGAATGAATTACGTCATTATGTTGTCGGATGGAAATAAACTACCCCATAGTGTACGGAATATGGCGTCGTGTTAGTATGGAAAGCCCGTTAAGCATGAAAGGTGCAAGAGGATACCAATATTAGTGCCATTCTGGTCACAGTCAGGTTAGAAATTATAAATCAATGATTCAGTTGACTTAGTTCTGTGCACTTTTATCACGTTAAACGTTTAAGTTATGAAATCGGTAAGGTGGTACAAACCAATGCGGATGTAGCATCGGACAATAGGAAATAATATTTTAACGATAGTAATAAATTTTATCTAAATTGTATTAAAAGTAGTTTTTCATTTAATTATATTGAAAGTCATTTTCAACTAAATATATTGAAAGTAATTGTATTTATTTTTGTGTTGCAACTATATACTATTTTAATCAAGATTGGATCCTTACAATCAAGTACAAATCCCCTTGTAATATACATTTCTCTTGTATACCAAGTCAGCAAAATTTGCTCTCGTAACTTGTGTTAGTACTGACAGACCAGATTCATAAACTTTTCCATGACTGAGTAAGAAAAAAGATTCAGGCATTTGTCTGAAGCAAAAAAAAAGCTGATGAGGCATATATGTTGTTTGATGACGTAGGTTAACACATTCAGTTCCAGTAAGAATGGACAGTAGTATCGTTCTGTTTCGAAACGAACAAAAAGCAATCAGCTGATCTTTGTCCCTATTTGTTCATGAGCATGCATTTAAGATTGTGTATAAATTAAGAGCAGGCTTGCGCGAAATTAGTTTGTTTGCCAACGAATCAGAAGGACTCTGTCTGTCTTTCTTAAAGCATCCTGTCGTTCCTCCTTTGCATTTCCATTTTCCCCAAAGATGTAGCTGTGTTTACACGGTTATGAGTGACACCTTCTTTAAGAGAATCTGAGTTCTTTATTCTCTCTCTCTCTCTCTCTCTCTCTCTCTCTCTCTCTCTCTCTCTCTCTCTCTCTCTCTCTCTCTCTCTCTCTCTCTCTCTCTCTCTCTCTCTCAATGTGCAAAGACATTTCTTAAGTTACGAGTATTTCCTTCTCATAGCAAGAAATGAGAAGAAGGTTATGATAACAAATCTTTTTATAACAGCTATAGAAAACTGAACAACTGTAAATGGAGACTGTAATTAGTTATTGAAACTAAAATACTATTTATCCCGTGGTAGTAAATTCATATGGTAAAACATAACACGTAGCTACGTGAAAGATTTAAAATAAGGTGAAAATGAAACATGCAGAGAAATTGAAATAGCATGGACATTTTACTGTTTCAAAATATTGATATTACGTGTTTACCTGATAGAAAAAATTAATTTTATAACATGTATACTTGATAGTAAATATTCATTTTAATACATGTTTACCTAATAGAAAATATTGTTTTTCCGATATTCAGTTAACCTATACTAGTTTCCAGTACCCGTTTATCAGCATATACTGATAAATACAACCAAAACGGAAACAATAGCACAGAGGTGGTTATTCGTACATTCAGAGCAAGATTCACTGCACGTACATTCAGAGCAAGAGGACACGACACTTTCTTCTTATTTATATAGTTGAAACTCATAATAGTTCAAATGCAAGTGTACGAAGTCCAAATGCAATTTTTATCTTATGTAATTAGGATGCATATATTTCAGTCACAATGAAGTTCAAATACAATCCGGCTGTCATTGGTGTATTTCCTGTCATCTCTTTGAATTCCAAGACGTTTTTTTGTAATGTGAATGAGACTGTTTTTTAGAAAAATATTCATGAACATTGATAACCGGGCTGTAGTCTTTTAAGAGGCAGTCAGGATTCTTTACTAACTACTTTGAAAATCGAACAGTAGTTTATTGAGAACAAGTTTTAGGTTTGATAACCGATCAGATAAAACAATACTGGTTTTAGGTTTGATAACCGATCAAAAAAAAATAAGATAGGTTTTATAAAGGTTTGATAACCGATCAGATAAAATAAGACTGGTTCACTTGACGATTCTCACATACACGAGAGCAAACGTTTTATTGCATGTCCGTACTGAAGCAAAAGGCCTTGATGAAAGCATGTAAGTGTTAAACATCATTTTGGATGTACACGACGTCGTTTTAAATGTACATGACACGTCCTAATACTTGATTCTATTGAGAAGATGATTTGACTTCTGAAGCGTAAATAGATTCGATTTGTGTATGTTCACGTCTCTTACAAGCAAAAATAATTGCTACCCCCAACGCTCTTGTAAAATTTTTATCTAGCTCACTTTTTGCTTTTCAAATAAAATCATGAATCAAATATCTGACTTATAAACATTGAGTTACAATAACCGTTTTTATTCTAAAAAGAGAACGTAGCTCACAATGTTCAAGTAAACATATAATTAATTTAGAGGATTGTTTCTTTTTGCTCTGAAAAGGATCCATGTTGAGTGAAATTCGATCCTCTGAAAATTGCAAAATTGATTCGTGAAATGTAGTTTGTTTCTTACTGGAAAAATTCATTATGGTTCATGATGTATTTAACGTAGTCGATTCAGAACGGCTTCAAAGTTTTGGACAAAGTACGACTTAAGAAGGCTTCATCAAGTCCCTTTGAAACATTTTAGAGAGCTTGACAAATTGCAGCGCGCCAGTATATGTCTAAATGTAAATAAATTGCTTGCTCTTGTAGCAGTCCATTACATATAGTTTTACCAATTCTCGTTTCATATAATGTAACTTATATATTACAGGGATAGTTATAATTAATAAAATGTATGTGCTACCGGTAGTTAGAATTAATAACAACATGTATATGTGCTACCTGCAGTTAGATTTAATAATAATGTATGTTCAAACGGTAGTTACAATTAATAACAATGTATGTCCAGCCGTTATTTAGAATTAATTACAAGATATGTACTTTAGGTTGTTAGAATTGATAACAACGTATGTGCAACTGGTAGTTAAAAATAATAACGTCTATGCTACTAGTAGTTAAAATTAATAACAACGTATGTGCTTCCGGCAGTTAGAATTAATAACAAGGTAGGTACAACCGGCAGTTAGAATTAATAACAAGGTAGGTACAACCGGCAGTTAGAATTAATAACAATGTTATGTGCAACTGTAGTTAGAATTAATAGCAAGATATATACTACCGGTTGTCACAATTAATAATAATAATATATGTGCGACCGGTAATTCAAATTATTAAATAGGTATGTGCTATCGGTAGTTAGATTTAATAGCAATGTATGTGCAACCGTTATTTAGAAATAAAAACAAGATATATACTACCGATAGTTAAAATTAATAACAATGTATGTGCAACCGCTACTTAAAATTAGTAACAACGTACGTGCTAAGGTAAGTTAGAATTAACGACAACGTATGTGCTATCGATAGTTAAAATTATTAACAACGTATGTGCTGCAGGTAGTTAGAATTAAAGAGAACGTATGTGCTACATGTAGATAAAATTAATAATAATGTATATACTACCGGTAATTAGAACTAATCACAAGGTATGTGCTACCGGCAGTTAGAATTAATAACTACGTATGTGCTACTGGTAGTTAGAATTAATAACAAGATATGTACTACCGGTAGTTAGAATTAATAGGAATGTATGTGCTACTGGTAGTTAGAATTAATAACATGATATGTACTACAGGTAGTTAGAATTAATTGCAATGTATGTGCAACCGGTAGTTAGAGTTAATAAAAACGTATGTGTTAGTGGTGGTTGGAAGTAATAACAATGTAACAGGTAGTTAGAATCAATAAGAAGACATGTACTACCAGTAGTTAGAATTAATAACAATATATGGTTCTACTGCGTTTATTTTAAATCCTATTGTCAAATTACCAGATGTAAAGACCAATGTGGGGACATAAATCTTAACACGTAAAAAAAACGTAGCGTCCATGGCTGATGAACACGCAAACATAAAGAGATACTAATATTCTCGTCAGATGTTGCGTATTGTAACCTGAGTGTAATAAAGAATTTGTTATTGTCATTGTCGTTGTGCAAAACAGAGTTACATATACTTATTTCAGATTTACAGTCTAATAAACAACATTATCTTATGTATAAAAAGGGATATTGCTTTGGAAAATTCAGAGCAATTACCATCTGTACTCTCTGTTCTCTTACAAACTACTTATTAATTATTGTCTTTTAATAGTGAGTTAAATATAACCAGCCGGTCGTATTTTCAGACTTGCATATGCTGGCATGTAATATAGTGAGCTGGTAACGGGGATCGGGCAGGTGACTTCTCCAGAATTCTAAGTGATAACAGATCTGGTATTTTACTGCATGGATATCGATTAAGAAATAACATGACTACGTCCAGGTAAAATTGCTGTATCATAAAATTTATCCCAGAGAATAAGGAGCTTTATTTTTCATGAATAAACATAAAATCATTCCAGCTGGCGGTAAAACATTAAATATGGATGCAGGATACTTTCTTATGGGATTGCTTATCAAGATTTAGGAAAATTGGAATTTGTCACGTTTATGTCTTCCATACGTAGGAGTTCTCGATGATGAATTGAATTTACACACATCCTCTTTAATGTGTCATGTAGAAAGAATCCTCATCATCTCATTAATGTGTCGTGTACAAAAAGAGAAAGATAAGCACACATTGGCAGTTTGCAGAAAAAATCCAATTTTTCTGTGCAACAATTTTTCTATTCCACTAAACCATCGATCTATAATCAGTCGTCTTTCAGCTAAGAATATTGGTTCTTGTGATTGTATTATCAGTTTTGAATGCTCTGGTATCTTTTAGAATGGGGTTGTAAATTGGTAGAACTTGGATTAGATGCAAAACCTTTGGTTCCATCAAATGACTATAGATCGTTCCTCCAACATCGTGAATTTTATCTTCTTTAACTCAGTAAATTTTCAGATCAGCGTCATTAAATGTAGCTAACAGTATTTCATTCGTTTCACACGAAGTATATAAAGTAAATTAAATAATTTTAGCTACATTTAATGACGTTGACCTGAACATTTATTGAGTTAGATAGGATAAAATTGGCATCATTGTGTGGAAAGAACTATATCGGAGCGAATAGACTTCGCTTTTAAGAACTAAAGTGAGAAATAAAAGAAAGCTATATAAATGTATCTTATAAAATCATGGTCGCGAATATCTACGAAAGATAGTAAAACATATAGATGAAGTCTAATAGTTATTCCTGTCCTTTATTACATGCCCATTTAATCTTACACACTTGAGCTGGCGTTCGAGATTGTTGTTGTTGTTATTGTCATTTTTATTCAATCTGTATTACACTCATTGCAACTTAGGTATGTTCTTTGACGTTCACGTATTGATAATTTTAGATGCATTGTATCACAATTTATCAAATCCCATTTTGTTTTAAAATCATCCAAATATTAAAGCTAAAATATATTTTAAAAGCGGTATGGAGGAAAAAAGCAACACCGATTTAAACAAAACACGCCTAGTTTTTATTTCTTTTTTAAATAACGTTTAAATCTTGCTGTATTTTCAATGTCTATGTCTTCAGTTAAAGGTAGGAATGTTTTGTCTGATTTTGAATTTGCTATTCCTTGTCGTAACATGCTTATTCGGCTGACCAGCCTTTCAGGTAAAATTATTTATGAGTTAAATAGATGCATTTTGTTATTTATGAATGGAAAAAACCTGTTGGGCACTACACATTATTATTTACACAATGGGACTTATAAAGACTGTAAAATTTTATCAGGTTTTGAGAATTGTTAAAATTGAAATACGCTGATGTATTGATGATATAAATGAATGCTGAGTGTGAACGTGTCAAAACTATCAACTGAAAAAAATGCATATTATTTATGTTTAGGCTTCGCTGACAAGTAAAAGAGTTGAATATATATATATATATATATATATATATATATATATATATATATATATATATATATATATATATATATATATATATATATATATATATATATATATATATATATATATATATATATATATATATATTAGCTCTTGATATGGCTATATAGGTAATATTGTGACTTGGTATGATAATATAGGTATTACTGGGACTCTTCATAAGGCTACATAAGTAATGCTGGGTCTCTTCCTATGACTGTATAGGTAATGCTAGGACTCTTCATATGACTGAAAGTAATGTTGGGACTCTTCATTTGTATGCACAGATAATACTGGGACTCGTGATATGTCCATGTAGTTATTGCTGGGACTATTCATATGACCGTATAATTAATGCTTGGACTCTTCATATGGCTATGTAAGTAATGCTGGAATTCTTTATATTTCGACATAGATAATACTGGGGCTCGTGATATAACCATATATGTAATGATTGGACTATTTACATGATTGTAGGTAATACTGCGAATCTTTGTATGACTCTGTAGTAAAACAATATCAGTTTTTTAAAAAAACTGATTTTAATACAAGTCTGGAGCGTAAAATATTTCCTTTAATATCCTCTCAGAGGGTATATGTTAAGATAATCATCCAGCTGAACATTCGTCCCACTTCTAGCCAAGATGCACGTAATTTACGGCTTTTTAATCCTGTAAATCGGATTATACTTCGCTTTAATTTCTTATCAGCATCACGTATACTTAAGTAATAGACCACACAATCGCAATCAAAAATATCAATTCACGACCGGCTGAGACCGAATCTTACTACGCATTTCTACCCCACATTATCAAAAAAAATCAATTCACGACTGGCAGAGACCGAAACTTGCTACAAATTTCTATCCCACATCATAAAAAAATAAATTCACGGCCGTCCGAGACCGAATCTTGCTACACATTTCTACCCCCCGATAACAAATTATTTGAGGTTTGAGCTCTCTCCGTGGTTAAATAACACTCCCACTGGGATCAAATAGGTCATTCTTAATTTAGGCTGAGTTAGAATTAATGACAACATATGTGCTAAGTGTTAAGAAAATGTTTCAATCATTCAGTTTTGATTTGGTCTTCAGTCTTCCAAAGCCAAACATTTTTCAAGGAAATCAAAGGTTTAGCCAATTTCTTTTGTAAATCTTATTGCACCATCCAGTGTAGGCTATGCATGGGATGTGTTTATAATGAGTAGCAATTTCAAAACAGATAATGGATTCAGTTTTATCTCAAAATTACTTTTCTGTTAGAAATTTGTAATTAATTTTGTTTCATTTTTTTTAGAAAACGTTTATACAAGTTTTATTTGATACAATAATATTTTGGTACTTGTTCATTAATACAAACTACTTTCAGCGTACAGGACATTAAATGTAGAATAATAGTAAATACTAATATAGCAGCATAGAGGTTAGAGATATTTATATCTCGGCATGATATAGTACATAATAGGCAAATATGGCAAGTATTACATAAAAGTAAATTGGGTCAAAGGTTAAATGGGTCAAAGTTTGAATGGGTCAAAGGTTGAATGGGCAAAGGTGGAATGGGGAAAATATTGAATATCGTTGAAGAGATCGGATAATTATAACGCTAAGCTGACACCTTGCAGAAGTTGTAAAAAAAAAGTAAAATTGGGATTTGTAATTTTATCTTGTACAGATAATGCGACGGTGTAGTTTAGAAAATAGACTTTTACAATTCACCCACAGACTTCAAGAAATGATATCATTGCCAATCTTCAATTAGAGCCACGTGACATAACATAATACTACATAGACCTACTTGGGCGCTGAAAATATGTGCTGTCTCCGAAGTCTGTATTGATGTAGGAGATCAAATTAGGGTAAAACAAAGCATCTGGATATTGCTGAATCTGATTGGTCGATATTTTATCAACTTTATCGGGCATTTTTTCACAGAAGTCTTTGTTTTATGTTTCTGTACAGGAAATTAGAAAAGGCCGAAGATACTGTAATTTCATGTTTTGAATTGTGTTTTAGTTTACTTTGCACGTTAAATTTCCTATTTCGGTAGCCTTTATCTCTCAAATCAGTAAGGATAAATCATGCTATATAGCGCATGCAAGCCAATGTATTTTGTTTCGCCTTTGAATTGTCGTCATTTTAGGAATAAATGTGTCAACGCATCATGATTGTGGGATAATCTAAAACCAGTATGAATCCAAAGGATTCTTTTCCAATCAGTGAGTTAACTCAAACAATGGTGGATGTTAGAGAGATTATTTAAAGGGAACTTGAATTTATTAATTTATCAAAGTGTTTGTACCTTTAAATATTTGTCAGGCACTAGGTGGTAATAATTCCCCATGTCATTAGTATGATAATCGATATAATTGGTGTATTGTCAAGTGCGATGTTGATGATTAATATATTGTCGACTATGATGCTGATAAATGGGGTATTGTTAAATATGATGTTGGTAATTGATGTATCATCGACTATGAGGTTGATATGTGTCGTGTGCCAGTCTAGATTATATCAAATTGGGCAGCGACAAAATCGTTGCCTTATGTTCGGTGTCTTAAGTATTGATTTGTTTTTATCAGTATCTCATATACTTAATCTTTCTTTTCTTTGACCTTTAATTTGATTATAATCACCTTACGAATACTTATGGTTTCTTAAGTTGTTACTTATATATTTCATCTGCATACAAATCTCTCTCCATTTGTAAACACCTATCCTGTATTGTGATCGTCGTCAAGTTTCCGATTATGGCTAAGATTTACTGAAATAGAAACGATTATTTTAAAAAGAAAATAATAGTTCTAGCTTTACTTTTCTCCTTGGTGACTTTCATAGAGAACTTAAACTTTCAGATATTTGGGATAAAGTTGTAATAAAAACCAAGCTAAAATCTTCTTTCCTAATAATGATACATCGAATTATATAAAGAGGAGAGATGGTTCAAATATAGTATAATCCAGGTCTGATACTTACAAGACAGAAATAGAAAACGGTATGGTTTGCATTTATGTATTTTTTCTAGAAATTGTTGTTGTTGTTGTTGTTGTTGTTGTTGGGCTTAACGCCATTTTTCAGCACACGATAGGCTATTCATGGCGGCCAGTATTAATGGTGGAGGAAGAAACCGGGAAATCACCGGAAAGAACCACCGACCCACGAGAAGCTACTGGCAAGCTTTCTCACATATCCACATTCGCCGAATCTTAGATTCGAACCCACGCAGACAGAGGTGAAATAACAATGTGTATATTCGTAACAGGAGGATGGGTGAAAATAGACAAGTTGAAAAATGTTCATCCGTGATAACAGCCTTATTGATTATCTAGTAACAACTTGAAGTGCTTGATTTTAATTCTTTGTTTTCATACATTCATTGTGCTTTTAGAATACTAAATTCCGAATAATTCAATTACATGTGCTTGATGATTATATGATAGAAAATAGAACTATAGAATTGTGGATTCAAGAAGTACAAAATGTATTCCTGGCTAATATAAACATTTCAAAATCTGAATTAAATCAACTTTGAATTGAGGTAGTGTACCAGTATAGGTAAGATAATAAGAGACGATGTAAATAGTCATCAACAATATTAGTAACATTTTTACTACCTCTGCTGAACTGACATTATCTCATAAAGAACATACAGGTGAAGAAAACTTGACTTTAAACTGTGGTTTAGAAGATAGTTATGACAACAAGAAAACATTAACTGTTGTAAAGCAAATTTCACGAAATTAAAAAAAAACTTCAACGAGTAAAGCTAATATAATAACAGTAAGTAGAGGGTATAAAAAAAACTCTAGCCAATCGTTGTCCTCATCATAAAATATCACCGCAAAGCAGCGCCGTTTTAAGGCATAGGCACGCACGCAATGAACGTACCGAGGGCCCCGCGGCGGCCCAAAAACAAAATTTCGGTGTCGGTTGTGTTAGCATTTTAGTACTTTATTAATATATTTTAACAAAATGACACACATGCACATGGAAATGCAACGCAATACTCTATATCTGAGACTGATTGAGGCGCAAATTCTGGTTAATTTTAAGGTTAGAGTTTGTGCCTACGGACCCCAAACTTCTTAAAACGGTTCTTCTGCAAATTATAATACGCAGTTTAGTCCAAGGATGCAGAGGTATACTGGAATATGATACAAATGTCGGCAAGACAAGACATCTTGAAAGTATAGCATTGCAGGAATGTTTTGAATATTTTAAAAAAATAACTCAGCGGACACAGATAGTGACGACCGAGTAATCCCAGAAACAAAGCAAACGGCTCATTTTGTCGGTAACTCTTGTCTGAATGACCTAATTACAGCTGGAGAAATGTTAAAGGTGATTAACAATACAAACATAATAATAAAGCAAGTTTAGTTAATATTCAACGAATATCTATAAAGCACAATTGCTCAAATGTCAAATGAGTATCGTAAACGTTTTAGTATGATATTGTATACTGTATTCGTACCAGATGATTGGACTAAATATATTATTGTGCCAATTTATAAAAAAATAAAGGTAGCATAATTGATATATCAAATTGTATGTCTATTATTTTTGTGAGCAATTTTGTTAAAGTGTTACTACTATATTAAAAATAAGATTATGTGAATTCCTTGATGATAATAAACTACCATCTCAGACTCAAGCTAGATTCCGGAATGACTACTGCACACTATACAATATGTTTCTTTAGTATAGCCTTATTGAATTTATTAGACATCGTATAAAGATGCTTGTTTGGTACTTTTGTTGACTTTAAAAGTGAATTTGATAATGAAAGGAAAGTTGGATTATGACAGAAATTGTATTGGAAAGGCATTAGGGGACATCGTCTAATAGTTTTATAATGATATCATATCACGTGTCTGTGGACATAATGACATTTTTTTCTCTCGTGTGAAAAAGATGTAAGACAAGGGGAACATTAATCTCCATTATTGGTCTCTTTATTCCTAAATGAATCATGAGAGAGAGAGAGAGAGAGAGAGAGAGAGAGAGAGAGAGAGAGAGAGAGAGAGAGAGAGAGAGAGAGAGAGAGAGAGAAGAGAGAGAGAAAGAGAGAGAGAGAGAGAGAGAGATATGCAATAAACTGACGACGAACAGTACGAAACTAGTAACTAACTAGCCTAAGCGCTTTCAACTCTTAATGAGTTTTTTTTCAAAAAACAAATACAAAACATATACAAAAAAACCCAAAGAAAAACACAAAAACGTTTTTGTGTTTATTTGTTTGTTTTGTAAATGCTTTGTATTTGTCTTTGAAAAAGACTCATCAAGAGTCGAAAGCGCTCAAGCTAGCTAGTTACTAGTTTCGCACTGTTCGACGTCAGTTTATTGCATCTATTTTTATCAAACCCTGACACACCTGATCCTTTGCTGGATCCAGTGCGCTTGAAAGGATTGTTATTCGCCATATGATTTGTATTCTTTATATATATATATATATATATATATATATATATATATATATATATATATATATATATATATATATATATATATATATATATATATATATATATATATATATATATATACATACACGCACACACACATTGGAAATTATTGGGTTAGCTACGCACGGAGATTTTAATGTTTTGTGTCAAATAAATGGTTAACAAAATCTCTAGGACTACGAATGACAGATTCATATGGACAAGATTGAGCAGATAACATCAATACCTCATTTAAAGGACTTAATTCCAAGTTACTCAAAACTAGTTAGGGTTTAGAACAGATCACGTTTCATTACCAAAACATATATATGAACCATTGTTTAAGTTTATAACTGCAAATAGTAGGTTTCCCGTTGAGACTGGTAGATGGTATAATGTTTGCAATAACGAAAGATATTGCACGCTCTGTCAGTCGCAAGTAGTAGGTGGGCATCACTATGTTCTGTGCTATTTTTATTTAAATGAAGAAAGACACAAATGTATACCTCATTGTACAATCCCAGGACTAACACGAATTTATTTAGGTCACATAGCACTTTCGAGAAGTTTTTGCAGGTTCTAAGATTGTGTTATATAAATTTGGTAATCCCTAGAAGGCATTATGTTATGATATCACACGCTATATTTGTTTCCATTTTCTTATAGACCATATGTGTTGTACACTTTACCACCCGAGTGTAATCAAGTCTTTTATTATCCTTTACTACAACACAGTCTGGTTCTCTGTTTGGCTCGTTCGGTGTCTGAACTAACAATGATCACACAGAGCTGATTGGGTCAATCAAGTAACTTGACATAAAACGTATACCAATTAACGGCGATCAATTAACTGTCAAACTCCGGTCGTAGTATGTGGATTCTGAAAATAATGAATTGCTTTAGAATTTGTACGACGCACTGGAATAATCTCCGTGTAAATTTTATAACTGATATAGTAAGGACAACATTAAACACTAGTACAGAGGGATTTATATAGCTTTTAGTTTCAAAATAAGCAGCACAACTGTGGAATAGTATTGCAACCGTTATTTTGTATTAATTTTTATATTGTTCGTTTAACTGATATTTATTTTACTGGTACAAACACGACATACATTTAATCTTCAGATTTCATGGCAGGGGTAAGTGTTGCGTAAAATAATGTTTGTTTTATTTTCGTGGAAGATAGTCATTTTATTAACAAAGAAATTTGCTTCGTCACATATTTAATTTACACCTTAAGAAACGTAGGACCTCTTTGATATAAAAATAATGTTATACATGTGACTACACCCTCCGGATTGTGAATAAGAAAGAACCGATTTCAGGAGAAAAAAATGTGAGGGAAAATTATTGAGTATTTTGATGACAAGACGCACTTGTTCCCTAATTATTCCCTTTTGGCTGTTATAAACATTCTGTAAGCACTGATTTGATATATTGTAGCTTCAAACCAACTTTATCTACTATTTCAAGGTCTGAACATTAACTCATTAACCCCTAGCGCCGCGTTTACGTGACAGGAGGTGGTAGCCTACTTCTGAGCTCTGTAGCGTTAAGATCATGTGCGACATAATAAAGTGGATGGTATTATTGAAAGGTAAACAGATGTAGCTTTACGATGATACCAAATAATATGGATGTTCTAGTTCACTACAAAATACAGAGGGAAAACGTCACTTTGTGGACCCGATTTTTTTCCAACCGAAATTCGCCCGAAGTCGTGATCCGGTTTTGTGTCCGGGTTTTAGACTTTTTGGCCTTAGATCTAAGACAGACCAGTCTGAATTGCACACAGACATGTGAACCTTTGCAAAAAGTATGATAAGATGGGCATTTAGAATGAAGAGTGGTCTCGTCACGAAAATGATGGATCCGTTAAGCAAAAAAAAGTCCAATTTTTACCCTTCTGCTCATGCTCAGGCGAAAGAGCCAATGAAAATCGAAGTTTGTAACACAGATAGGCATTAAGTTTACCGAAAATGTCTTCCAAGTCGATGTATTATAATGTATTCAGAAATAATTCCCAAAATCGATTTCCTACTCGCATTTCAGGCGAAAACGACAAAAACCTCCAGGGGTTAATGGGTTAAAATACTTTAGGTTCAGACATTGATGTTCCAGGACGGTATTCAGCTAGTCTGAGTCATGAAAGGGTTATAATCCATTTTAATCATTGGTTTGAGTTATAGGTGTTTTACGTTCGTTTTAATTACTGGTTTTGGATATGGGTGTTTAACGACCGCCTTAATTGCTAGTTTTGGATATGGGTGTTTTACGATCGCTTTAATTACTGTTTTTGGATATGTGTGTTTTACAATTGCTTTAATTACTGGCTTTAGATATGGGTGTTTTACAATCGCTTTAATTACTGGTTTTGGATTTGGGTGTTTTACGATCGCTTTAATTACTGATTTTGGATATGGGTGTTTTACGATCGCTTTAATTACTGTTTTTGGATATGTGTGTTTTACAATCACTTTAATTACTGGTTTTGGATATGGGTGTTTTACGGTCTGGGTGTTTTACGATCGCTTTAATTACTGGCTTTGGATATGGGTGTTTAACGACCGCTTTAATTACTGGGTTTGGATTTGGGTGTTTTGCAATCAATTTAATCACTGTCTTGAGTCACGGGTGTTTTTTGCCAACCTTCTACAATTGGTAGGAGTCATGAATGTTTCACGATCACTTACATCACTGTTTTGAGTCCTGGTTGGTTTACAATTGTTATAATCATTGACGTATTACGATTGCTATAATCACTGCTTTGAGCTGGATAATTGCGACACATTAATCGTCGATTAGAGTCATGTGTGTTTTACGACCAGTTTAATTTCTAGTTTATTTCTTGGTATTTTAGGATAAGTTTTTAAACAATTGCCTGATCCATGTATGGCACTTTAATCACTAGCTTGTCATAGGTACTTTGCAATCAGTGTATTAACTGTTTTGACACAAAGATATCTTACAATCCCTTAAACATTCGTTTGAACCATATATATTTTACGACCATATTAATGACAGGTTTTATCCATAGATATTTAACGATCATTTTAATGGCTGGATAGAGTCATATAAATTTTACAACCACTTTAATTATTGGTCTGAGTAATGGATGCTTTATAACTATTAATTCACTGGCTTGTGGAATACGATGTTTGACAACCGCTTTATGGATATAGTAAGACCAATTTGGAATAGTGTTAAGCTTGCAATATTATTGCTAATGGAATGGTTTAGAGAAACAGTATGGCTACCACGAGCGTCATATCAGTTTACTGACCGATTTGATATCAAATCTGTAAACTAAATAGCGTCATTCGTATTCAGTCAACATTGATGGTTATCGCCTTGTTCTGGATTTGGTGTAATGCTGAATATGTAAGATTAGTCTAAATGGGGAACATGCAAGAAATGTAATTCACTTTCTAAGCCATCAACAGACATTCGTAGACAGTATAAGGAGAAATTTCATTCGATTCATTTTAACATCACTGAACAATAAACGGCTAGAAGTGGTGGGATAAAAGGAACTAGATGCGGGAATACCGTTTTGAAATTCAAATGTCCAAACCTGTGCAACTGTACGACAGAAAAGAATCTGATCGAAACAAATCAGGTCGGATTTATTTACAATATCTCACCTACACAACGAAATGAAATACCGATTGACATGGTGTAGGAGAAAGTCTGTAATTTGTAGGCTTATCAACTTTATTCGACTGGGGACCATGAATAAAACTGAAGGCCATTGCATGAAGGATGACCAATAGCATACAAGTAACATGGTCTCATCTATATGGCTTTAGAGCCATTACCGTCAGCATCACGGATGGAATATACTTATCAAGCTGAATATATTTACATTAACGACGAGCAAGACAGAAACCATTAGTTCTGATCCTAGCATACAATTAGTCCAAGCATAAATATTCTTGCCATGTTAAGAAGATAATGACAGTAAAAGAAAGAAAACAAAATTTTTGCTGATGTATTCGTGCACATTAAAACCATATTAAACAAAATATAATGGAGTGGGGGTATGGATGATAATTTACTAGAGAAGGCAGATTGGCGAGAATAATGTGTTTGATTAAAATAAAACGAAGGAAATTAATAGTTTTTAGTTAAATTTTCTGATGTAATGTAAATTTATAATCAATCGTATGTATTCTACTTTTAATTGTTAATAGTTATCATTTTAAACATCCTCCAGCCTTGTAAATGACAAAATGATCATTATCAACAATTTAATCACGGCATAAAATTCAATCTCCTTCAGGTGTTACACAAATTATGCTATCATCTCATGAAGAATCTACCTGTCGGTTTCATTCAGGGATCCTTCGGTTTTATGCGTTGTCCTTCGAAACGCATTTTCTGGGGTAGGGTGGGGTTGATTAGGGTGGGGTGGAGGGGTGGTGGTGGTGGGTTGTTTCATGGTCAAAATAACTCGAAAACTTTTGGCAGATTATATGAGCAATTAGAAAGGTTTGTTCGAGGTAGATTTACGTCGAAGTAATAATATCAGTAGTAAAAATGTTCCGTTATATGGAACATAATTAATTTTATTGTTAGAATGTGAAAGAATGTTTAAATCCCTTCTTGTAATGCAGCATTCATAATGAGCACCTTAAATGTATATTAAGTGACATATGTTTTTACAATTAGATTTTTGACGTATAATTTCAGATATGTGCATTTATTCTCTGATGACGAAAGCTTCTACATTTGTACTCTAACTTCAATGCAGATAGGCTAAGAATACTTGGTTGCTAATTTTGAGGCAATTTACTTTCGTGCGCTAAACGTGATGGGAAATAAACGAGTTATTTCGACCACATCTTAATATCGAGGTGTATTTAATTTTGAGGTGGGTTTAATTTCGAGGTGGGTTGAATTTCAAGAGATGTTTAATTTCGAGGTGGGTTTAATTTCGAGATAGGTTTAATTTTGAGGTGGGTTTAATTTCGATATAGATTTAATTTTGAGGTGGGTTTAATATCGAGATCGGTTTAATTTTGAATTGGGTTTAATTTCGATATAGGATTAATTTCAAGATATGTGTAATTTTGAGGTGGGTTTAATTTCGAGAACAGTTTTTTTCGAGGTGGGTTCTATTTTGAGATAGGTTTAATTTCGAGCTGTTTGGTGCATCATTAATATGAATTATCTCCTAAATTACAACTTAATGTTGAGAATCTCTACTTCTTGTTAGCGGTGCAAGTAGGCTAGAGTGGGCTAGAGTGGAGCTTACAATCTGTTAATCGATTAAATCCATTTACTCTAAGCTTATTCTTATTGGTAACTCCATAAAAGCCAGCACTGTCTGACGACAATATATATTGGTCAGGTAATGTAAAATGTAACTTCTATGGCTTTAACATCATTAGGTCTATAAAAAATTAATTGAATCATATCCTTTCCAACCATGGAAATGGTGCAGGTTGGAATCCTACTATCGAATTAGCCTGGTTCAGCTACCATGGTATGTCCTTGGGTGTGCATTGTATTTCAAATGCCATGGCATTAAAAATCCTACTTGTGTTGATGTGACGTAAAAGCATCAAACTAAACAAAACGTTCTAATCAAGACTCACTTGTCTTCAAAATTTACGTCATACATAAAAGCCTTTCTAGTACATATTTGCAGCACATTTCCCTGAAGTTGAATTTGGTTAGATTTAGTCTTGATACTGGTTGCCTATTTCGATTCTTACAAATGGTAAACTCCAAGAAAATGATAGAATAAAATTCAAACTCTTTTCTTTAAAAAATCAGAATTTGTCTCTTTCAGTTTCCTTCAATCGGAAGAGCATTTTGACAGGTAAATACAAATTAAGCTCGACCTATGAACTTCTAAACCAATTTTTAAAGTCTGGTGAATTATATTTGATAACGAATTTATTTCAGAACCATAAAAAAATGTCTTTTCCAATGAAATTAAATGCCATGAAAGTTATTTATTGTAGTCAACAAATATTTTCGTGGTAATTCACAAAATTACGAATTCGTTGATATTTCAAGTGGTAGATATGCCTCAGAAGACAAATGGTGTGTAGAAGTGTGTGGGGTGGGTGTTATTTCACATTCGTGGTTAATAATATTCATAACTAATGGTACCCCGTAAATGACATTCAATTCACAGATGTGGTTTTGTACAGAGAACCTGGAGGAAAACATAAATCTCTACAACAGATGCTACCATAATTTGCTCTTTCAAGAAGTTTCCATTTGAAAATCAGCATGGAATCGGAGCCACAGTAATATGATATAAAGAAGGAATGAATAACATTCTCTCCGTTTTGCGTATCATTTTACGGAGATAGTGTCGACACTGATATGCGTGCGCATTAAGTGACATCATTTCTGTGTCTACGCTGTTCGCATATGGTTGTGCATTAGAAGCAAATAAATACGTCACTTACTTGGTGAGGGTCGATTAAAGACGCTCTTTGCTTGGTACGATATTCTTGGTACGACCTTCACTATGCGATCTTATTGGTACGCATCAACCATTTAATAGTCAAAGAAGGCAATAGAGTTTCGATGTCCAGTCAGCACCTCAATTGTTTGTACTTTTACAAGTGAAAATTATAAGACTGGTAAAGGAGAACATATTAAAGTACGTAGAAAGTTGACAAACTAAAATACGATATCGTATTTCAATTTTCAAACGCTCCAATTACCTTTTTATATTTCTTCTCATTAAAATGGGTGATTTGACTAGATATGACCGGGAGAATAAAATTTTGGATACCTTATGTTTTTGGGGTGTGTTTCAACAAGCAAAAGAGAGAAGATTTTGTTAAAAAAAATTAAGCAAAAACGCCATCACTGGCGTAATGTATGCCATTTTTGATCCAACACATTTTGTTACGTAAACATTTGCTTTTCCAACACAAATGTCCCACATACTACAGAAATCTCGCCATTAAAGCACAAATGCATGTTCTTCAGACACAACGCTTGAGATAATGTAGAAATTCTGCTATTGAAAGCGGTTCACAACTATGATGGTCGATGCTAATCTGGCACGTGACAACCATCCATGGCACGAGACAACCATCCATGACGATAGATAGGCCAGATGCCTCGAATGATTGAATCTACTTGAGTCAACTTCTTGTTAGTGAATGAATTTCATTTTGTTCATTCACATTATCAGCCATGCTCAATTACATCACAATAGCGGACAGTCGAAGCTCGTTCGAAAATTATGAGACGGATATATGTGATATCCCGGTCATATCTGGTCTGATGTGATATATTTACCATTTCTGGTCTGATATATGTGATATGATTTTCATGTCTGGTCTTATAGATGCGATATGCTTGTCGTGTGTGGTCCGATAGAAGCGATATGCTTGTCCGGTACCGGCCTTAGCCGATTAGATCGATTTAGCCAAATCGGGCCCAGCACTTACAGGTGCATCGCGCGTTAGTATTTTTTTTTTAATATGTATATATTGAGAGAAAGTAATTTTAAACTGATGGTAGAACATTTTAGTTCAATATCATAAAAAACTTGTTTAAAAGTTCATTTCCAAATTCAGTGCTCGTAGAGGGGTCTGGTCAAAATGATCCAAATCGGGTCCCGTGTTTGCTAAGGCCGTTCTTGTGCTTGTTATATCTGGTCCGACAGATGTGATATGCTTGTTATGTCTGGTCCGATAGATGTGATATGCTTGTCATGTCTGGTCCAATAGATGTGGTATGCTTGTTATGTCTTGTCCGATAGATGTGATATGCTTGTCAAGTCTGATCTGATAAATGTAATTTGCTTGTCATGTTTCGCCAGATAGTTATCAATCATGAAAAAACAATTTACCAAGTTTTATTGAACTAAATATGGGGCATTAAGTCAGGCAGGGAATGAACGAACCCATACACAAAAAGCCCGCATACAAAATTTTGATTGTTTTAAAATAATTCTGAGATACAAACTCTTTTCATTGAATCCACGGTTTCGTACTATTCTATACAGAATGGTTTATATTTTCACATCAACTTATAAAGCTTGATTGGCATTGGAGGAACCCTCGGTAGTTCAGTTGATAGAGCGTCCGACTCTCCTTTCAAGGTCGCGGGATGGATATTTGGAAAAGGCACTTACCCTACCCCCATCTTTCTCTGCATGATATAGCCACCAATACTGTGTTAAAGGTGACGTTAAATCCACTAAATAAATAATGAAAGATGATATAGAAAGAAATCTATCATTATTTTGGGGGAAACTTGCACGATCCTCAGATATATTTTGCAGAAATTTAGTATGTTTGATATCTGACAAATTGAGGATTTAAAATAAGAAAGGCCATGAAATTTGTATAAAATGTATTCCACCACTTTTATCTTGTTTTGTATTTTGACTCCGCGCAGTCCGTAGATGAAATACAATTAATGTAACGGTAACGATATTTGCGTTAACAGTTTGATTCTTATAAAAATGGTTAATTTAATCATATATGCTGGCGGCAACCATTTTCATATATTAAAATTATTAGATTTAAACTTCGTTTTCTAAAAAAAAATTTTCTCGACATGTCAAACTACCGGTTAAGTTCAAAATTCGGTAATAAACAAAATGTGAACAAAAAGTGTAAATTGGTTTTGTTTGTTTTACATTTATGTCAGTCATGCCAAAATGAATAAGGTAAAATTGAGCACTGTATAATTTAGATTTTTTCCTTTTTTTAAATACGTTAAATTCAAACGAAATGATACGGTAAGGTTTTTCTCATTCACCTTGGATTTTGAAAGATTGATCTTTGTTTTGCCGTTAGCACTTTCCTACTATAGTACCGTTGAAAAAGAATTCCTTACTGAAAATTTGTATTACATGAAATATATTTAAGCTTGTAGAGGGTGAATAAGTAGAGAACTCAGCGATGAACTGGATTGATCGGTCTTTATACACTCGTTCCGTACACTTTCTATTCAATTTCATCAATATCATTAGAAGAAAGGTGGATTATCAAATATTGTAAAGATGAAAGGTAATACACTAACAAATTCTATTGAATCTAGTCGTCCATTTTCTTTTTCTTTTGTATCAAAATCACAAACAGAATTTGCTACGTTCTAATTAGCTCAGTACTTGAATGGTATGATTTACCTTTATCTGCATAAGCTAAATTTCCTGGACTTAGATCGTTAAGGAGGGTAAAACTTCCGCTGTAGTCACTTAGCGTTTTTCATCGTCGTATCCTGGGAAACATGGAGAACCTATCAATCACAGCATTTTTTTTCAAACATCCGCCTTCAAGCGCAAAATAACACTTTCATCGAAATTAGTTTTTGAAACCAGGATCTAATGCAAATGACATCATGTTTAGGATTCAAGAGCCACGCGAAAGTAAATAGAAAACTCGCAAATTTCATTATCAAATTTGCATATGATTAAATCTTTTAATAATTAGTCCCAAATATATGACCAATTCATTCTAAAATTTATTCACGTTGTTATGATTCGATTCAAGATGTTTTAGGAATCTTAGTGTATATAACTAAAGAAAGAAGGAGCAATGTTCCAGATGTATGTATGTATGTATGTATGTATGTATGTATGTATGTATGTATGTATGTATGTATGTATGTATGTATGTATGTATGTATGTATGTATGTATGTATGTATGTATGTATGTATGTATGTATGTATGTATGTATGTATGTATGTATGTATGTATGTATGTATGTATGTATGTATGTATGCATGCATGCAAGCATGCATGTGTGTATATATGTGTGATGTGTCGAATTTTGAAAACTCTTACAAGCTTTGTTTAAAGGAATTGTATCAAAGTCAACTTAATTAAAGTAGAAAGGGCTAGAGATAGTTAGATGATTATTTTCATTTCGTCTCTGAACGTCAAAAGGGAATTCGTTCTAGCCGACGTAACATGACCGAGTCAGATGCTATGGTACAAGAGAATGACATAAGACCTTTCCCCAAAATCGGCAGGGTTAAAAGCAGCAGCTGGCTATAGATGATAGTTCAAAGTAAATGATTAATTACGGCATGATTAGTTGTTTAGTTTTCTAGTCAATCCAAACATTCTACGAACAGGTTTAGGAAACAGTCTATTCCGATTGGTTAATATGGATTTATGGGCGTAACTCTGTAAGAAATTAAAGGTTTTAATTTAGGAAAATTCTTTAGTCTTCTTCGATCTTTCGCAAGGAAAGTTAGTACGACTCCGAATTCGTAGAAAGTACGTTTTCGTTATTGAGTAAGGGGCCGGATAGTTCTCTCAGTTAGGAGACGGCCTATACGTGAGGTTCGTGGAAACGAATAAAGAAACGGCAAAAGGTACGCAATCTTAGTTTCCCGATTTTAATATGTTATTTCATTTGTTGATCTATTTTGCAAATGTATTCTTGATATGATGTATATATGTATTATTTCATTTTTCAGGATTTTAGTGAAATAAATGCTAGTCATGACATTTTATTATTTGATTTTCTAATTATCAATTCATTTGGAGAATTGGCAAGATTGAATGTAATTAAAATTTCATTAGATTAGTTGAAAAGATTGCATGTAAGTGAATCTTTAATACATAGGAGTGATTAGGAATTTAAATGAATCAAGCTTAAGGAATGATGGGTAATGTTTCATAGTTTTATGGATTAGCTCTGTTTAAAATGAGTATGACCTAATATTAAGTGTACATCCATATACTAGTTTGTAATATTTAATTGATCACTTAAGTGTATATCTATATGCTAGTTTGTAATATTTAATTGGTCGAGTATACTATTTTTGAATAGTTAGATCTGAGGGTCTAGGCCATATGTAACTTAACACTGCTAGGGTTACATACGGGTTCATACGGCTGAGTTGAATGTAATTGACCATCCCTAGCGTGACCCGAATTAAGGTCAGCACAAGCATTGACTGACTATGTAAACAGAGAATTAGGTAACGTTCATGCGGCGGAATTTATGCCTTTTGTTTCTGAGCCGAATTAATGTAAAAATATAGATATACTTGGGAATGTGACCTATTGTCAATTGCGAGACAATTTTATTTATTGAAGGAGACAGCTTTCCTGGATTCACACGAGGAATCTCTGAACAATCGCAGGACGAGAACAAATTCTACGCAGAAATCTAAGTCCAGAGACGATTGTTAAGTCAGAGTTCGACGGACAAGAGTCCAAGACGAAAAAGCTAGACAAAGATCGACAGAGCAGGGACGAACGGAAGTCTTGATGTCTGCATAAATTAGGTGATGAAGTCTCTCATCGTTACACTCAAAGGTCACATCTCATTGGCAATGAGGATAGCAATTTAACGTTGAAAGTAATTTTACATTTAAAGAAATTTGTATTGTCTTTTTTATTTGAGTACATGTTAGTACCATTGTTCCTTCTTTTGTAACTAAGTCATTGATTTCTTTTCATTTTTAATTCTGTTGATAAACTGATTAAATTTTATATTTGTTCATTGAAAGGGGGCTCGTTTTGTTATTTCTTCAATATACTCGTTCGGTGTTCTGCATTCTTCTTTCTATCCACACTGGGTAAACTACACCGCGGAGGTCATTCCCTAGCAACGAACCGTAGTGAAAGAGGTTGGTGTGTTTTGCACGCCGACAATCTGTCACAGTATGTATGTATGTATGTATGTATGTATGTATGTATGTATGTATGTATGTATGTATGTATGTATGTATGTATGTATGTATGTATGTATGTATGTATGTATGTATGTATGTATGTATGTACGTACGTACGTACGTACGTATGTACGTACGTATGCATGTATGTATGTATGTATGTATGTATGTATGTATGTATGTATGTATGTATGTATGTATGTATGTATGTATGTATGTATGTATGTATGTATGTATGTATGTATGTATGTATGTATGCATGCATGCAAGCGTGCGTGTATATATATATATATATATATATATATATATATATTTATATATATATATATTTATATATATATATATATATATATTATTTATATATATATATATATATATATGCCAAACTAAATAATCTAATTCATGTAACTACCTAAAAGGACATATACTCCTTAAAGTGTATGTGTGTGTGTGTGTGTGTGTGAGAGAGAGAGAGAGAGAGAGAGAGAGAGAGAGAGAGAGAGAGAGAGAGAGAGAGAGAGAGATATAGTGGGTAAACAAACATAATTCTATAATATTGTTTTAAATGTTCTTTTCGTTTAGAAAGTATTAAAATCTGTTTCATTATTTTAGTGGTTTTTAATTACTAACGGCTGAAAATTCATCACAAGTCAGGATGGAATAAATGCTATGGTCTGTTGTTGAAACTATAATTATTATTATTATATTTTAGATCACGCAATGTCACGAGGTCACTTGCTACAAGCCACTTGACGCTTGAACCTAAATGTTGATGACACAAGGTAATCACGCGAGTGATATATGTATGACCTTGATACTGACCAATCATGTAAACTTCATATAACCAAGCTAAAAATAAGGTCAATAGAATACCTTTTAGTTCTGTTTAAATAGAATATACTTTACTACAAATATAGAATCCCGTAAAAATGATCATTGCAATAAATGTAATGAAACAAAAATAAAGTTTTAATAAATTAAAAATTATCATAGAGGCAATTTAATTACATATTTGTAACTCTCTCTCATATATATATATATATATATATATATATATATATATATATATATATATATATATATATATATATATATATATATATATATACAGTTTAATATAAACAATACTATCACACAGGTTATAGAAATTAAATTCGTACTCTACAGCGTTTTGAACCCAGGTCCGCGAGTAAATGGCACCCATCACATTGTCTGCACGTACCACCCCATATACCGTCACGGCTAAGCACGTATCACCATGTGCATATATATATATATATATATATATATATATATATATATATATATATATATATATATATATATATATATATATATATATATATATATATATATATATATATATATATATATATATATATAGTGAGTTGAGTAATAACTCAATGCATACGACGTCCATATTAGATGAGGTAAATGTACAGTTCTGATATTTAAATCTGTCTGTTCCCATGTAAACTCCTAGTAGTTAGGTATAATACCTTTTGATCTCTATTGTTGCGTATATCCACAATATTGAACCGAAAATCTCCACCCTTCACCTCTCAGTCTTTCTTTACCTGCTATACCGTTAATTTGTACTACCACCACGATTAGTTTGTACTACCACCAATTTAATTTGTATTACAAAAATGAAATGGTTGGGGTGGAGATTTCTTTCTCCGCTGTCAAGTTTCTCTGCTTTATTTATTGTTTGATTGTAACATTTTCTGTATCGAGTTGTATTTTCTGAAAAGTTTTATATTGCAAATTACACAACATTAGCTGAAAATTTAATCCTATAAATTGGGAATTGCTGCTGAAATGATGAATCAAATTGTTTCCGTTGAGAGATCCATGTTACATGTCGTCTTTTAATATTTGATCTGTTGAATTCCACAGCGATTGTTGAAAATTCCATTTTTGTTGAGGTTATAGATTTAACTTTTGAAATAAACAACAGTGGTAGAAAATTCATTGTTGTATGTCAAAAATTCTAACTTCATATGTTGAATAAAACAATTTCTGTACAAAGTTTAGTTTCATATGTCGATATTGAAAATTTCATTTCCCATTTTAAGGTTTTTGATGTTATCTGCTGAGTCATATACTGGTTTCTGAAACTCCCATTTCCTATGTCGAGGTTTTAGATATTTTAAGTTGAATTCAAGAGCTCCCATGTCCTATGTGGAGAATTCCAATGTCTCGTGTTGAATTAAATTTCGTGTGTTGATATTTTTTGTCATCCATGCATGTATTGTTTAAGAACACTTTATATGTTTTGTCTATAAATACGACGATGAGATAATGCCTCTGTGTGTTTTAAATATTGCGATATTCCAAATATTGGTTATAATCATTAGTAAATATCACTCAAATTTATGCACACTTAATTACTAACATTATTCTCAAGAGTTTAAAGCAAAGAAAATTTCTTCTATTCGTTGCACAATGTTTACGTTTTTACTTTTCATGGTATTTACGTTTCTTCTTGTATGTCCTTGCAGAGATAGTCTTCGATACCAAAATATCAAGGACTAATGTTATTTTTGGTTTCGTATAAAATTATTGAATAAAGCCTGTATTTGCATTGCATGAAACCTAAAAGGTTCCCTGGCTGTATATTGATTGCATCATAATGTTGTACATAAGGGATCGAAACAATATTATCGCTTGCTTGTGGCAAACATTTTTATGTTGTTTGTCACTTACAGCAAGAAAAAAGAGGTATGCTTCGGAAGTATTTCCCCAGTAATACAATAAGAGCTTAGGAATTATCCTTCGAAAGAGCACTTTAAATGTGTATCTCAGGATCAAAGGGGCACTTGAAAAGCGTATCTCACGATCAAAAGGGCATTTTATAGGCGTATCTCATGATCAAAGGGATACTTTATATGCGTATCTCAGCGTATCTCACGACCCAAAAGGCACTTTAAACGCGTAACTCGAATTAAGAGGGACAGATCGAGAAATATGGTTATGCGAAACCTCTGTCTTATAGGCGTTTTCAAAGCAGTTTCAACAATTTAACTGTAAAGAATATTTGCTATACGAAACATTTCTATTGCTTCGCGATTATCATCATCATCATCATCATCATCATCATCATCATCATCATCATCATCATCATCTTATTATCATCATCATCATCATCATCATCATTATTATTATTATTATTATTATTATTATTATTATTATTATTATTATTATTATTATTGGTGATGGTGGCGGTGGTGGTGGTGGTACTGGTGGAGGTGATTGTTTTTGGATAATATATCCTTCCAAAGGGAGAAGCTGAATTTTGAAAATGCAGTATTTCATATGTGATTCGTCTACTGCAAAGAAAATTCACTTGTCCATTATTGATATATGAACGAGACTTTTTTGCTGCTGAACAGAGTGAAAATTGTTGGCAAGAACGCCTGGCACAATGCTAGAAAACGGTAGGACATAAAATGTTATAAAAAGAAACATTTGCTGCCGGCCATTCTAAAATGGCATGCCAGAAAGGAAGTGGGTGGGTACGTTACTCAAGACATATATGTAATTCATGGCACACCCCAGCGCACTTTTGTTCTGCACGATTATTTGTCACAACGTTGTTACAGCCTTTCATTAAAAACTCAGGTATGGTTGTAGCGTGTTGCATATCACAACACCAAGCGATATACCAATAATGCTTATAATCCTGGATAAGAACTAAACATAAGAAGAACAGGGCCTAAATGTTGAGATGTAAATGTGTGACCTTGACCCGAATGCCAAAGGTAGTGCATGCGTGTTGTATAAGTCTGTTTTAAAAACGCAGCCAATGTATGAACAAAGTCCATTAAGATGCTTAGGAAATATAAGCGAATGAAACATCTTTAACTGAAAGGTTAATGAAAATTCTCTATATGAACGTGACTCATGATTCAGGAAGAGAGCGTGTGTCCCACAATAATCTTAGCTTTATCTACAAGTAAAAAAATCATATAAAATTTGCGTTATCTTAATTTACTTATATTTATAAGCAAATTCTAAGATAAAGTAGATTTTATATGATTGTGACCATGCACCTAAGACGAACGGGCACGTGTGCATGTCCGCAAATGAATTGCTTTAACTTCATGATGATTTGTTCCAAGTATGAACAAATCAAGGATGGATTTTAGGAAATACAATCAAAGGAAAATACTTTAAACAAACGTTATTGCAAGCATTATGTGACTGTGAGGGGTGAGCAAGAATATTGCAGGATGAACCGTCTTAGCTTCGTAATGATGAATGCCATGTTTGGTGAGGTTCATTTATAGTTTATAAACAATAGCAAATAAATAAAACTGAATTTAAACTTAAGGTAAATGGGGCTAGTGAACATGATATACAATGAAAATTACCTTAGAATGTTAATTACTCGTGCCTAGTATATTATAGTTTAAAATATTGAAATTAAATTAATATTTGTTAATAATATGCATTTCAAGTAAAACACAGAGACATAACTTGAAATCAGTATCTTTAAATAGCAATCCACAATTCGTGGATTTCTAATGGTACACTGAGGCAAAGAATGTTAAGTGTTTGTGCCAATATCCTAAGGCTATCTGGAAAGTAGTGTATATGATAACAGATAACTGATAATACAAAGACACTGTAGATATGAATCAATTCATAGGTTTGTTAGATTTTATTGGTTATGTGGAATTGTTGAATACATTTCTCAAAGTTTTTAGCAAATATTATTTAGGAAACTTTGGGGTATTATTGATTAGACTAAAGTGGACTTACCCTTTGTTTATAACATGCCATATTTTGGGAATATTCTCTCCTATAATTGTTTAGTAATCTGCGATGACAATAATTCTGTGTTTTAGATGTCTACAGCCAAGATAAACATACTAATAAATCACACAAATGTGAAGCAAGAAAAAAAAACAAACAAACGAATCAAAAATGCAAGTGTGAAATTTGAGTCGCGTGAATGTGTGGTCTGTCTAGCGCAGGGTTAACAACCAAGACCTAGAAATGAAAACAATTGTTACGGAAACAATGAGAAAGAATTCTTTTGCCACTCTGTATTTCGAAGTATGAACTATGCACGAACATTGACACCAAGCTTAAGCTGTACCAAAGCTTATAAACGCTGCCATACGGCTCTTGAGTGCTGGCGCATGAGAGTGTAATCTTGCCAAGCCTTCGACCTTCCACAGAACTAGTCTTCGCAGGATACTACTCGTCTTTTGGCAGAGGACAATTTCCAACCATGACCTGTCGGTGCGATGCCACCAAGAAAACATGGCCGCTATCATCTTTAGAAGACGCCGGAGATGGATCGGACATCTGAGGAGTCCATTCTCCCAAGATTGGTTTGATGGCATGAAGTTTGTTATTGATTGCATCATCCCATGATACCTGCCACTTTTGACGTAGATACTTTTTGATACAAGGTTTAAAATCAGATGAGAAAGTTGGCAAAAGATATTGTAAGGACAGCACTACATTGGGCATCTGAAGGACGATGGAGGCTGAGAAGACCTAAGACAACATGACGTCGTTCTAATGAGACTGAGATGAAGACCCTTCATTGCAGATTGGGCACACCAGAGAAACTGGCCAAAGACAGACAAAAGTGGAAGAGCTTCTTTGCTACCCTATAAACCAAGGATGTTTAATGAGCTGTAACTAAGTAGAACGCGTGGTCGTTGGATGATTAGATAAACATTATTTGTGTTATTCGAACGTTAAAAACGCATTAGTTAATAATGATTATTGTCTTGAGGTCCTTGGACATAATATAATTATCGACCCGTAAGCCAGGCTCTCATAAGTGTTCGACATTGCGTATTCCATTATGCAGTGACATGATACATGACCTCTTACGTGCTACAATATTAATCTTCGATTATTTTTATTTCATTCAATATATGCGTTGAAAGCATTTGTGGTTTATTTGTTACATATTGTTTCAAGGCCATTGATATATAAAACACGTGTTAAAGTTATGAGATTAGAACAAGTTTACAACTGTATACAGCTTTCACGGGTTTATGACATCAACTAGTGCAATGAAATAAGGTTAGTAAAGAGAACTAATTTTGTTGTTTCATATCCCGTTTGATATACTTTTAAGCCTTCGAGTAAAAGGCTACAATGGCGTATCTCATGTTATGAACATATCTCATGGCATGAACATATCTCATAACACGAACATAGCAGTGCGATCACTGAATTGTTACGATGATGACTGTTTCATGGACCTGATAGCAGTCATACAAAATTGCGTGAAGATTAAATGTCTGCGTATAAATTATCAATGTGTCTAGGAAACCTTAGTATATTTTGACATCAACGTTAGCAGCTAAATCTAATGTTAATGCATTTAACTCCAGACTGTGAGAATCTGATATAGTTGTATCAGGTAGAGATTCATACATAGAGGTTTTCAATTACTAATCTAATGTATAGACCGTACACATCTTTCAGTAAATGTCGTAATATTCAAATGAAAAATGACTTCCATTTTGGGGAAAACAAAAAAGTTTTAAATCGAAAAATATACCGAATAGTAATTTATCGTGGCGCTATCGCTCTGTAATATCGATTGCCATTAAAATGATATGTGGTCACGTTTTGTACGAGTTTGATAAGTGTGTGTGTGTGATTTGGATTTTTAACGTAGCTTTAACAAATTTTCAGTCATACAGCTACGATGTCTACAGTGTGGCAGTTTATAGTGATGTCTAGTACTGGGGCATCATGCCGCAGACATGTAGCATGATGTCCCACCCAATCACATTACCCTGACACCAGGCCGACCAGTCATAATACTGACCTCTTAATTCTGAGCGCCAAGCGAGGCAGCTGTTAGTACCATGTTTGTAAGTCTTGGTATGACTCGATCGAACCCACGAATTCTCGCAACAGAGGTGGACGCTCTAACCACTAGGCCAACCGAGCGGTTGATAAGTGTATAATTGCCATCGTGAAATGCTTTACATATTGGAGTATATTTTATGTTAGCTGGAAGATAGCTATTATTGTTGCCTTATGATTAAATCTTTACATGCTTCACCCGAATAATAAAACTACATACCAGTCGAGGATGGCGAGATTAAGAAAATGGCACGAGTAGAAACCTCTGAAAAGAAAGATTATTAATTCTGACAGGGTCTCAAGCATCACTACGCCGAAAAATAAACTGTTTTGGGATTGTAAGGTAGTCCACAGTATCATAACGATTAACTTTATCTCTTAATGTGTTTCATAAATAGTTGTTAACCAGTGAAGAATGACACTTACATCCAAAAGAAAGCGGCAGTAAATTATAATCATAAGATGCAAATAACAAATACATGTCTTTGGACTTATGTTTATGGCTTTTAAGTAAGATGGCATAGTGAATATGTATGATTCAGCCGTTCCGGAAAATCGTTTGCACTATAAATATTAATTATTTAAGTCCTATATGTGGGAGTTTGGTGTTCTTCCATTTGGCAAATTCATATGTATTTACATGTGTCATGGAGGTGTATATGATCAGATGGAAAATACACGTATATTTCCATCTCACAAAGAGGTATCCATGATCAGATGGCAAATATATGCATTTATCTATGTGACAAGGTGTTTGTGATCAGATGGCTAACAAATGTATACATACATGTGACAAGGAGATGTCCGTGATTAAATCGCATACATGTACATTTCCATGTTCCTAGGAGGTGTCATTGATTAGATGGCAAATACATCTATATTTTCATGTGACAATGAGGTGTCGAAGATCAGACTGAAAGGTCACTAACATATTAAATACAATGCAGAATATCACACACGATGGTCGTGGAATGCGGATTTTATGTTAAATCTCGGATTCCATGACTACCATGATAGGTTGTCATCTGCCCGTTGGCCAACATCACATTCAGTTCCTTTCTTTTTATTTTGACCGTTAATTTCTTATTCTCGTATGACTATACTCTCTCTCTCTCTCTCTCTCTCTCTCTCTCTCTCTCTCTCTCTCTCTCTCTCTCTCTCTCTCTCTCTCTCTCTCTCTCTCTCTCTCTCTCTCTCAACCTGTTTAACTGTATGTTAATAATGGAAATTTCATGCACACTTTGTACAGTAGAAATTTGAAGATACTCAGTAGGCTTATTTTTCCTAGAATATGGATAAAGAATAAAAATTACATATCTAGTTTTCTTCCAAATTCACTGGGTTATACCATCAGACAGATTTATGCGACTTGGATACGAAGTAAATCATACTACGTTTCTGATCAACAATTCTATCGCTTCAAACTGTTCGACATTATGAAGCAATGAGATTCCAGAAATTCAATATAAATCTATGCTCTCCGTCATTTCATCAAACTTATTGCAGAACACCATAACGAAAGGAAATTGCGAGTTTATCAATTTCACATTAGCTATATTGGAAAAACAAAGGGGAGGAAAGGTGGTTGCGGAGTAGTTTAAAGCGCTCGCCTTTGCAGATCACTGCCATCTCGCTCTGTCTGACTAAGTTCGAATCTCGGTCTCGCTAATGTGGTTATGTCAGAAAGCTTACCAGTAGCTTTCCGTGGGTCGGTGGTTCTCACTGGGGTTTTCAACGGTTCTTCCTCTAATAATTATAATGGCCGCCATGTATATCCTGTCTTACGCTTAGATATGGCGTTAAACCAAAAACAACAGACGCAACAAGATGTGGTATACTCCACTTATTATCGTTACTTTTGTCACCCTGCACTTGCAATTCTGTCCGACATGTTATAATTGCCATGAAATGCCCCTTTGAAATTGTCTTGCTGATGTATTATACGGGCTATGTAATACCTTTGGGAATCATCTTGATGATGTGTTACACTGATTGTGGAATACCGATTGGGAATATTTATGCCATTTGTGTTTTATTGGTCACAGAATAAACGTTGGGAATGCTGATCGTGTCATACGATCTTGCTGATGTGTTATGATGGTCATGGAGTAACTATCATACACGTTTTTACTGATACTTTATATATGTTATGGAATAGGTATTGGATATCCCTTTTGCTGATGTGTTTTCTTGGTCAGTAAATACATACTTGGTATATTTTTACGGATGTGTTATATTGGTTATGGAATACATATTAGGTGTCTTTTTGCCGATATGTTATATTGGTCATGGAATCTATTGGTGCTGAAATAACTAGTGCAGTTCTCCTACTGAAAGGTGAATAGTCTATTACTCTCATTTAACTATTTACGTTCTAAGCATCGTTCACATCAGTTAAAATTCCACTCATGCATAATTTAACAAGTATGTTTAGTATTTTGATTTCCGTTACCAGCTCCTTCCCCACTAAAAAATCCCACTGTAGTCATTAGTTTTGACTGACAGTTTAGTGTCTGCAAAGGGCTGGTGTAAACTAAAATCTTGTATTGTGAGAAATCAAGACAGAAAAGTTTTCTTTTCTCTCGCATAGATAGGAAATTCATTCAGATAGTCTCTTGCTAGCTAGAAAGAATCAATTTTAATCGATTGGGGTTGAGTATAAAATAAATTATAATTAAATATAATGATACTATTTTACTTATAATTAACTTAACATTAAATGTATTGGAAAACCTATTCCTAACTAGAGTTTTCATGGGGTATTGAGCGATTTCTTTGTTATGTTTATTGCATTAGTTGTATGATTACAGTTCTTGCAAAGACAAAACGATTCATCAAAAGAACTGGTCATGGTCATTACGTCCACAAATTGGTATGTCCGGCATGAAGCAAAATTACATCAAAGCAAAAATTGTCGCAAACTTGAGAATAGAAACCAAGTTAAGTGTTGGAGATAGCAATCTCCTGGGACTTTTCTTTTGTGTAGTGTTCTCAGTTTAAAATTTAAAATCTCATACTGCATTATGGGTGTGATTTAGAAGTATGAGAATTAAATTTCGCAGACTTCAAGGGCAGTTCCAAGATAAAGGGATGAGGTATATTCATGAAACTGTGCTCTTTTTGAGAGATTTTGCCACTGATCCACGCCACAGCCGTTTTTGAGGACAGAAATGCCAGCGATGTGTCATCCAATACTTACAATCTTCAAGAATGACTCTTAGGTGCTCGACTATCGTGTTGTTTGCACATTAGTCAACCAAAGCTTTTAAGGCAACTGAGAGTGAGTGATAGAAAATAATTGTGTATTCATAAATACAAATACAGATTTAACATTTAAAGCTGTTCAAAACCTTTTTCTGTCCTGTATAAAACCAAAAGTAATTTTTGCTTGCGGAGTCATAATATAACGATGTGGCATCATTCGCGTAAAATAAAAGATAATGGGTTTCCACCATTTCTTTATCATTTCCTGTAGTAGTGCGTTTATTTTTTCTGTCGAGATGCTTTTTGTTCCTCTGTCTTGTTGTACATTTTATGAAGAACATATAGGATCGTCAGTAAGTGTCTAGAAATTTAAGAATTGGATTTGTTTTAGATCTGGTAAGAGTATAAAATATTTTCCATTCTGTACCGAAATTTGCTCTTTAAAAACTATTACTTTCCGGAACACAAATAGACGACCCTTCATTTCTTAGTGTGCACCTCAGAAGTTATTTAAGTACATATTTATAAAGAACTGTAAGAAACTTTTAATCATTGAAACAAAATATGAAATTATGATTGATTTGTCTTGGGTTTTAGCTACAAGTAAGTGTTTTCATATCTATCATTGTCCACACAGAATGCTTTAATTACCGTTAATCCTGACCAGTTTCTATTATACTTAGTTATTGAGCCTCTGGGATTAGTATCAATCCGTTATATTATCAAAATGTATATAACTTAAATCAACTTTTATTCAAGTTATAGAGATCAAATCCCAGTACACATTGTTCGGAAAATATTTATGTTATCTCTAAAAGAATTTGTCCTTGTAAATAAGCAATTGAAGCTTTCTTGACTTAATCCAAACCGAGAGAAATGATTTATTACAACAGAATAAAGCGAAACTAGAAAGAACGTCGCGGGCACTATTTAAGTGTAATTCAGTTCGAACTCTCAAAGAAGTGTTTCGTGCCTGCATATGATTTTCTTTGGTTCTCAAATACACGGTTTAAAATTAACTTATTCTAGAAAAAGTCATCAATAAAATAAATATTTCTTAACCACGATGAGACTGTGGTTGTATTTGACGATGTTGCTAGTTTTCTTAAAAGTTCAATGGATCCGGTGTTTCCAAATTTCGAAATGTATGAAAGCAAGTATCCATGTAATGATAGCCGTTAGACCATTTATCTTGATTGTAATCAATTTTTGGTCCAAATCAGCTCTGCTGGATGTTGATTACTTTCCAATAAATTCTTTTCTCGTGCAGTTCACAGAGGGTGAGTAATGGTCCATGTGCGGGGTTTACTTAATAAATTGCATACCTTTCGTGATTGCTTTGCCAATATGATCGTTACCTGAGTGATGGATTATACATTATTCTGGAAAAGGATAACGAAAACAGTCTTGATGCTTTTTGGATCCCCATTACAGCTTAAGTGGGTTGAAGCGTAATCGAATCTATCGATTTTGTTTGGAAAGCGTTGGATTTGTTTGTGCAAGTTAATTTTCTCGGTCTTAGATCGTTAAGGCTGCAAGAACTACCGCTGAGGTTTAATTAGCTTATTCCATGGTGTGTATCTAGAAAGATGGAGAAGAAATCACTCATGATTCAAGTTCAGTTTTCCGAAAAGAAACATCCAGTTTTACAGAAACCTAATATGTGAACAAGAATTTTAAAAATTTGCTAATCAATACAAAATATATACATTTAATGTCAGGAATACATAAAATTGTTGGCGTTTGAAAAGCGTAAGCAATATTATCAGATCTTGCATGGAGAATCGTGACAGATACGACGGTACGGAAAAATCGTGATATTCTTGGACTTATGCGTCAGTCTGATATAAAAAAAACTAAACAAGAAACTGAGAACGAAAAAGAAAAGGTCCAAAACTCTTGAGTAGAGACAAGGTTATATCATTTAGGAATAAGACTATTCCAAAGATTATATAATTTCCAAATACCCGAAATTTAGAATTGATGTATATATCGTATTTGCATTAGTACAGTACACGTAGTGTTCGTTCGTCCTTTGTAACCATGACATCACTGACTGGTTTGCTTTCAGTCCAGTTTTTATGTAGCAGAAGATGCACTTGTATGTTGCTTGATCGACAGAGTACTTGCTACATAGCTAAGTGATATACGTTGTTCGCGCTTATGCATTGCCTTTGCAGTTCTGTTCAGCTTAAAGTCTGAGAGTGAGACAAAGCAATTAATCTGCAAAATCTTCCCAGGACTCTGTGTCAACGTTAAAGTATTTAAGAAATGACTCTGTTACTGGCTCGTTGGACATCCTGGTGAAGTAGCCTGCACATCTCAGCTGTTATTTCACAAGATGGTTGTGCAGGCGTTGGAATGCCTTCCCGTGAGAGGACCAAGTAGAAGTAAATTAAGTCTAAAAAAAAGAAAGTCACTGCATAGGACATTCAAAGGCTTATGGCGTGTGAAGCAATGACTTCTATATACTTGTCAGCATCTCAAACTGCCCATATAAATGTATTCAACCTGTATAATAATTTAACACACGGCACAAACCACTTTGCCTGCTCTCATCAACCCTTTTAACCTTCTTACTCCCCCTCCAAGAAGTACTCATACCCCCATAAAGGATTCTAGAAAGTAGCTGACATAGGTATTCATACGTAGCAGACATATATAATTATCAGCAATTAATTCTCATCTTAGTACACGTTCTTTCTGGATTCCCATGACAGAGAACAAGGTATTTAAGTGAGTTGCAAATATGCACAACACACAACGAAAAGTGCTTTTTCTTGATCCAGCATGCGTTCTCTCTCTCTCTCTCTCTCTCTCTCTCTCTCTCTCTCTCTCTCTCTCTCTCTCTCTCTCTCTCTCTCTCTCTCTCTCTCTCTCTCTCTCTCTCTCTCTCTCTCTCTCTCTCTCTCACACACACACACACACACACAAGTCTATGCACACAATGCATATTGAAACACTAGGTTTTGTGAATCTAATTTGTCACCAACATTTTAGATAGCAGCTTAATTTCTCACAAATCAATGGCATTAAAAAGCACTTTCACACTTGTATTTCGATCATTTCTGAATTACCTGCAAATTGATGTTTACATTTCACAGCAGCAAAACATTGAACCAAGCTGTTAACATATAGGGATTCAATAAATATAAAATGGGTTTTATCTGCTGTGTCAAATCTGACACCCTGCGGCGGTAAACTAGTTGCAGCCATTACAAAATTCTAGGTAGCGTCTCCTGTACAAATTTGAAGTATAATGATACCATTTTGTAGGAATATTGTTGCTTAACGTATTACATTAAAAATTAACTATAATTTTACCATTTTGTGTGAATAACAGTAACAAACGTATTACATTAAAACTTAACTATAAATGTATAATTTTTATGAATAATGGTATTTAAAACTACCATTCTTTATGAATAACGGTGATTTATAACATTAATATAACATTCAGGTAATTATTCTCCAGACTATTAGCTCTCTTACTTAGCTTGAATAAAACTAAACAATTACAAGTCATGCGCCTACAATTTAATCAATAGGTAAAATATTGTTATAATGTGCCATTCATTCGCTGACCAAAGCAGTATCTACATTATTAATATTCCAGCGTGTTAAAAAATTAAAAATGTAAATGCATGTGCCATTTTGTTTTAAAATATGTGTGACGTTTAGAAAAACTGAGAAGCAATTGCCTGAGTAACAGACAAGCTAAAACGTGCCAGACTAGCTTTGTCATAAAACATTCCGCCGTCGCAGAGTATAATAAACAAATTAAGCTATATTTCTATCTAACTAATTAGGAACTGTTACTTATATTCGCACAAAATGGGACAGAAATGGTGTCTCTTATTACACACCTATGTCTCTCCTAAGCTATGGGTTAAATAATTAGAAAATGTTCTAACATATCTATCTTGCAGTAAATAACCGAAATAGCATTTTTTTTAACATGTTGTATACATTCAGTCGTATGACACATATATTCTTCCTTATTAATAACAACGGTTATTTAAAGTGGTATTAGAATCAGCTCAACTTTACATTGAAGCCACGGGATATTTTCCTTCGCATCTTCATATTCAACGTCTTTATTTTTAATGTCTCTACTTTTGTTCTGACGTAGGAAAATAAAATTGACTTTTTCGTTTTCTTTTACCCTTGCAAAGCTTATGTTTTCATATATCTATGAATTTTCTTTATACATCGAAGATTCGCATTTTCTTTCCGATACATCAAAATTTGCCACCTCTAATTTTAATCAGCAACAATGGATTCGTTGTATGTAACCTTGCTAAGATTATGCCTTTTCTATTAAAATGTTAGAAACAAAGTCTCTGGAAGGTTATACTTCTGCAGGAATTAGAAAAAAGTAGCTTGCCATGGTTGTATGTATTGGTCTTTTAGTCTCACTGGGGTTTTTTTTTATTAACCAATCAACGGAAGGAAACGATCACTTTGACCACTATCTGCTTAGGGTAAAATACTGATATTGTGACTAATATTCAGTTCTGTGTCAGACTTCTTTCTTACCATTTATTTTGGACGTTCTAACCATTGCTGTTGGAGTTTTGATCAAAAGACCTGCATAAGCTCACATTGTGGGCCGGTCACTAATTAGAAGATTCTAATTTAAACAAAACTGAATTAGTGACCATATCCTGGAAATATAAAGATAAACATCACCCAGCACTGTCATTGAACAATACAGTAACTGAGTACATCAGTTATCAACATATTTCAGCTTAATTATTGATGGAAACTCTATTCTTATGAAGGAAATGACTATGAAAGCGTGGTAAGAAATTCAACAGAGCTTTTTAATGTTACATTAATATGACATATTTTGGACTACCTGGATCATATTTGGGATATCTGCCCTCAGATACCATATATACATTATCATAGTTAAAGTTAAAAATCCTCCTCCCCTCCTCAACCCAATATTATCTCAGTCTGGACACTATTGTATGAATAATTTTTATTTTTTCAGATTTCACCAGCTTTTATCCACGTTTTGAAATTATCTGTTTTATGTATTCATTTCTCGTAGTTAAATCACCAAGTGAAGATTACTGTTCAGGAGTTAAAACTACGTCTGTATGGCAATTCTCTATACGTCCAGTCGAATAGTTTACACTTTTTCTATCATAATGTTGCTGTGAACAAATTAAGCAAATAGTTATTTTGGCGGGATTTTTATGTTATTCTTAGTGGCACATACATCCTTGTGATATTTAATTATAACGTGGAGCTATACAATACAGAGAAGATATCAACGTTGATTGAGTAGATACATGAATATATTTAAAAAGTGAAGTGGAAACTAAAAAGAAATCACGTCGTACAATATAAACTTATGTCCACTTCAAGAATATTTCCTGTATGTGCGCAATCTTATTGCCATGCATATTTAAAGCGGAAAAGGTTGATACGAATTAATGTTTCACATTCTCGTTATGCAGTTTTTCACATTCTTGTTATGCAATGTTTCACATTCATGTTATTCAATGTTTCACATTCTTGCTATGCACGTACAGTTGACCAGTAGACCGTATATCATGTACTATAAGGGTGCAAAGAAGGATAGACATTTTCTAATAATACATATAAATAGCTGTTAAAAATGCGAATATTACATCTAGGGGTTTAATTAATTATTATTGTTGCTTTTGTTATTTCTAGTTTTATTCTTTTGATAAATGATACCGTTTTTCTTAACACAACCTGTGCGTATTGGAACGGTGAACATATATGGAGTATGTTTGACATCATTGTCGTATCCGTTCAGAGCATAACATCCAATAATTTAATAAATATTTCATATTTGTGAATTGACCGCTTTTGTTTGTGTATTTGTTGCATTATTTAAATATTCAGGCACGAAATTTGGGGCTTAGAGAAACTAACAGTCTAGTGTGGTAACACGCATCACTCAAAGTTGGATGGTCTCTTGATTTCTATTTTCGACCCACTCATATCCATATCACATACATCCATGTCCGATTTCTCCAGTATTCCCTTACAAAAGCTTAAATGTGACGAAAGTTTATAATCGCTACTTGATCACGTTTTCCTATTATATTCAAACGCGAGTTTTGCTCTTCAACTTTTATCTTTGGTCGTAGAGTTTCTGAGACATGTTTTTTGTTTGTAAAATTCCAGAAATAATTTGTTTCCTATAACACAGAGTGAAAATTTAATAAGAACATACCATATCGTGAATTAAATCACAAATAGTCCTAAACGTTTTATTGCAATTCAAAATATATCATGTTCCAGTTGAATTCTATTAGTATTCAAATACATTCCGATAATTTATGTATTGATGTTCCTCTTGTCTCGACTGTGCTAAAGTGTCATTAGCTTGGAGTGTGGTGATGTGCTAACAGTCTTTTGATATATCACAATAATATAATCCAGAATGTCATTATTTAAATTATATAATTCCAAATTAAAGTTTTTAATCCAAGAATAATATTGTGCATTTTGTAATTCTAGTGAATAATAGTTTGAATAAATTAATCAACCCAAATCAAATACTGAACACAACAGTAAGACTAAATCTGCTGCCGATGTTAAGGCAAGAATGATTAATCTCAATGTAAATAAGTTCACATTTACGTCTACTTTATCGGGATCACATTCTGAAAATACGTTGTCACTTTATAGAAGATTTCCGTTCTGGAAGTTTCTACGACCAGAATAAAGACTGCATCTTTAACACAAATTGAAGTAGACATGTTTACCATCAGCAATCATCTGAATATTTAATATATTCTTATAGAGAAATATTAGCCATGTGTTATGTTGCCTGCAAAATATATGTCACTGGTGAGACAAACCATTAACTTGATTTTGAACAAAGTACAGATGTACACGACTATAATCATTAATAAAAAGCAACAAACAATACAAATTAAATATATATTACACTAGTGACAACTGTATAAAAGAGAAATAGGCAATGTTAAGTTCAGGTAATGGTAATTTCTAGGATTCAGATGAAGAAATTTTGGGGAAAAAAGTAAACAAAAAAATAAACTATAACTTAATATTTTAAAACTAGATAATGTGGTCTGGATTTCGGTTTTAGTTGTTTTCATTAAGTCTTGCGGTTAAAAGTTCGGCGCGATAACAGCTTAGCGACAGGGACTCCTTATATGATCTGGAGTGTGTCTGGGAGGGGGCGGGGGCGGAATGGATATGATTACATCGGAGAGTGGGAACGGAGATCAAGCATTTTTGGCTTTTGTCTTCTTGATGTAGGGGTTGCAGTACATATAGGTGCTTTTAATGTAGTTCAAGATCATATATATCCAAGTGTAAAAAGAAACCATTTAATATATTTACAGCCTATCTCATTTGTTTGCCAGACGAGTGACATACAACTATCCGGAAATTACAAATGTGTTTGGTCTACTTCCTGGCGGTATCTAGCAGCATCAATGCACGCCATTATGAGACTCACAGTGTCTCACGATCAACATACAAGCACAGTATTGCAACCTGTACGCGTCATTCTCTTTTGTATTTAAAAAAAGATTTTTATATTTGTTCATTTGTATAACTTTATGTTCACATTTTAGTCATTATATAAAGTATTTTGGCCATATGATTTCAGATGCGGACAGTTTTTACTCAATATTGTAACTTATGATAGTAGATATGTTAAAATATTTAATCAACGACCACTCGAACAACCAATTTCTTTTCTTAGTCCCTCGATTCGAATATAAAAATGACCAAATATTTCAACCCCTATAAACATACAGGAGAGCGCATAATCAGATGTCTTCAGACATTAATGGTTATGTATTCAAATCATGATGGTCACTGATAATACGAGTGATATCTCTTCCTAACTATATGTTTGAGAGATCAGTTCAGAAATCAATGTGAATGTTTTGGTGAACCTTTGGTAAAGTTTAAGAAACTGAATAACATTTTGTGGGGTTTTTCTTCTTTTTTTTTTTTTTCGTTTTCATGGAATTTGATGATATAAATGTGATTACTTTTTGTATTACGATAATTCAAGACACGAGTAGTTAGAATGGAACTTTTACTGTCCTCATTTGAAGTGAAATGGACAAAATCATTGTCCTCATTTGAATTCATATGGACAAAATCCATGGTGTAATGAAGTCATACGGATAAAATCCATGGCTTAATGAAATCGTCCAGATAGAATCCACGGTGTAATGAAGTCATACGGATAAAATCCATCGCGTAAAGAAATTATACGGAAAATATTCACGGTGCAATGAAGTCATACGGACAAAATCCAGAGTATAATGATAGAGACGGAACAAAAATCTTGCGAGCAGAGAAATAAGGTTAAATCAGGTTACCAGATTGGCAGCAGGTACTCATTTTACCACATGCATACAGATTAAGGGCATGCATATGATGCTAAAAAATGAAACCGGCACGCTTACATAGGTAACAATACCGTGATGGTGGGTTTTGGTGTAGCAATTCAAAATTGCTTTGTTGCTTTGAGTATAATTCTCCACCACCTTGTACACTTTTAGAGCTCATTCTTTTTGTTCCTAAATCTCTACAGAAAGTACGGTTGTAAATTACTCCCATACTGTGGAGATCAGAATTTGGGTGTTGCAAACTTAACCATTCGGTTGTTGCTAATTATTCCGATTCTCCCAAAAATGTACTAGTACACTGTACTTAACTGTATAGGTATCATTCTAATTTAAGGCTGTAAATTAAATTTATTTCCTATAATAGAGATTATATTGTTCAGATATTTTGTATACGATTAAAGGGAAACCTTTCAGAGCCGACACTCGCAAATAATGGACATTAGCAAATTTCGGTAGTTATCGATAAATCAAGAATATTTCTAACTATATCACAGACTAATTCATCGAAAAATGGAGACACCCGCAAATTAAGAACTGCGGACAAATATTACGATCCGAAGATCAAACTGATCTTTAAAAAAGACGGACAATCTAGGCTGGCAGACTCTTACTTATATTGAAGTTAATAACAATCCCACGGTCTGCATCCCAAATAAATATACACGAAAGGAAAGTCATCTGTTTTAATCAACAATTTATTTAATCCGGTGTGGTGAAGGTAGATGAGTGCTAATAATGACCGATTGGTCGTGCATTTTTACCGTTCAATTACATGACAATCTTATAACAAAGAAAATAATTCTTATTGCACATTTACCTATCGGCCTACTGAAAACATAAATAAAATTAATTAATACCATCATGAATTGATGGCAGAAGTGTGATAAACACATATACAAAAGAAATCGCTATCTTTATATCGCACAGTTCAGTTCAAAATGCAGCGCTGTTAATCATCGTCATTAACTGCAGAAATAAATACATGTGACTATCTAAATCAATGTGATTCTTTAATCTGCGGCAGTTGCTATAAAGGAACTAGCTAACTTAGAGATGGAACAAGAAAAATAATAAATATACAAGTCTCAAAAATGTTCTGAATTAATTATTGAATCTCCTTATGTACCATAGTGATATACTTCAGAATGTCCTTGAATGAGTTCTGAATAATCTCAAAGTAGTGTTAAGTCCAAACGTAACAAAGCACGTTGTAATTCCAGTGAATAATTTAAATAAAGAGTTGCTTTTAAATTATCGCAAACTTTGATCATAGATACCCAAAGACTGATATGAAAGAGGAATGAATACTTCTTTACCAAAACCTTCATATATACAAATACCCACTAGTCATGTAGCGCAATAGATTATTCTGCTAACTCTTGAAATCAAATTCTAGCATACAACTTGTTTACCACTTAAATCATGACAAAAGTCAAATAGACAAAACTTCATTCACAACCCTCAATCACAACAATGGCAAAAGTCGTGCAATTACTTTAACAGAAAAGGAAGTGACTTGAGAAATGGTGGAAACATTGACATTATCAGCAACGTAAATTAATGACTGGAAAGGTATAAATATATTCATATATAGTAGAAGGCTGAGACTGATTGAGACTGGTTAAGAAAGTGTCTTTTTATTCAAAGTTTAATAAAATCTTTGAAACAAACTGTCTCATACTTCAGAAGTTTGCTTTAAAGTTTTAAAGACACAAAAGTAAATAAACTGTCGCTTTATATGCTAAATATTACTTGACTTAAATCAAGAACATATACACATTTCAATAAGTCCAATAATATTTAATTATATAATTACGTCTGTATTGTACGTAACACTAACATATTATATAAGATAAAATTCACCTTTTATCACAATTCAAAAATAATATGCATGATATTGTCTATGGCTCATTCCATCTACCTGTTTCTAAATAGTCTACAAGGTGATATCTACAGTGTATTTTATCATATTCTAAAGTAATTCTTAAAAGTAGTAAAAGTAATAGATTCTGTGTATGTGAAAGAATTTTGCCAGATGAATATTCACCCTTTTGTAAGACTCTAGCCTAGAATTCCAATATTTGAAGAATCAAACATAGAAATCCAATGTTGGAAGACTCACGCATAGAAGTCCAATCTTTGAAGGCTCAAGCCTAGAATTCCAATGTTTGAAGACTCAAGCCTAGAATTCTAATGTTTGAAGATTCAAGTCTTGAATTCGAATATACGAAGACTGGAGTCTAGAATTCAAATGTTTAAACAAAATAATCGGTCAATTGTTGTTTTCTGCATGAAAAAAACACATTAACATTGTCGACACCTTGATGCAATCACATACGTCCGAAAAAAAACATTTTATTTAAATCTTGATATCCACAAAATTTTGTTTGGATTTTCTATAATTGCTGCACGTAAAACGTCATGCAATACTTTTACATAGATATTTTCTACTTCCACAATTCTTAAGTAATATTTAATATTTTCAAAGAGTCCATGTATTCTAAGTAGAACACTCTCCAATACAGCTAATATAATTCCCTGTTGCATGTTTAAAAGTTACACTATTTCTGCATAATCACAAATGAACTAATTACAACAACGATATCATGCATAATTTATCATACATCTGCACCATTTCATACAAATGGGATACTAAAAGTATCAAATAAATTGCATAAAATGTTTGTGGTTTTGCAGAAAATGTATAAAAGAGATTAATAAACGTTTTAAATTTACGTCATACCCTTAGTTCTAGATGTATTTACTGTTAATTTTCAGTAAAAACAAAACTATTTCAGTGCATCTTATCCTTTTGAAAACCATCCGCACTTTCTAGAAAATTACAACATTGTCTGCATACAATATTAATAACAATTTTATCATTACTATCAACGCTCATTTCAGTAAATATTGTTTTTCCTTATTAATAAATATTTGAAAAAAAAACAATCAAAATACAAATGGTGATAGCATATTATTCGTTACATATATTGGTTTTACGAAGCAATTTATATGAATATGTTTGTTAGTTTGTTAGTTACATTTATGTACAAGAAAAACCCTGAATTTACTTGGATGTTCACACTAGTGTACATGAATTGCACTACATTTAACTTTGCTACTCATATTAGTGTATATGAATTACACTGAATGTAACTTTCCTGCTCACACTAGGGTATACTAACTGTGTCGTATTGAACATTTCTACTCACACTAGTGTTTATGAATTGCACTTTTTTAACTTTACTGGTCACACTAGTGTACATGAATTACACTGTACTTAACTTTCCTGCTGACAATAGTGTACATGAATTACACTTTATTTTACATTTCTGCTCAGACTAATATATATATATATATATATATATATATATATATACGCTCACACTAGTGTACATGAATTACACTGTGTTTAACTTTCCTGATCACACTAGGGTACATTATTGCGTCGTATTAATCATTTATACACACAATAGTGTACTGCATATTTCATATCAAAAATAATGTTCAACAAACCTCTATTATAACATACCTCTTATTGTATAAGATGTAACTAGTCAGGCAAGTGTAAATATATGACCAATTTAATTTTTGTAAACAGATTTATATTATATTACATATTATATATATATATATATATATATATATATATATATATATATATATATATATATATATATATACATATATATGCATATATATATATGTGTGTATATATATATATATATATATATATATATATATATATATATATATATATATATATATATATATATAATTCTGCCCACTCATAAAATATGTCATACGAAAATGGAACACCAACTCTTCTGTCTATTTTAAGGTCACCATCTTGGGCCCATTTTATTTAATTGTGTGTTTATGACTGAAAAAAATATGAATATAAAAAACATTACATAAAGCTAATAAACAATGTAACAATTATGTTTAACCATATAATAGAGGAAAAAGAAACTCTCATTGAATACATTATCAGTACGAGTACTTTTACATATTGTAATTGCCCAATGGCTTTCAAAACTTCCCTTTTCTCATAAACCTATTAAATTCATCCAATAAACACTTTATTTTCCCAGGTATATAACCAATGTAAATCTGAATTTCTTTATATGGAAATTTAAGAATCGCCAGGCTGATTTACTGATTTAATAACATTTGCAAATTCGTCCGAAGAAAATTAGAAGGTATACAAAAAGCATAGTAGCTCAACATTTTCTAATAATTCTAGACGTTTCACGCGATTTAATAACTTAAATGTCTGCTTGTCAATGTATTGTTTTCTACATTTTATAATCGCTGTCTTACATATTGACCTTGAATCGATATACTAGGTCTATTTTCCTCCTTTGCGACACGTTTATGAGAATTTCTCTGTTGCTTAAATTTTGTTCTAAGTTTTGTAATTATACACGCAGGCTTAATCAAATAATAAAAATAAATAATTTCTCTATAATTGCTCAGTGATAACTGTCAAGTATGTTACCACATCCTTTATCACCTATATATGTATGTTGCTGCCTCACTGCCATTTGTCAGTTGTGCGACCACATCCTTTACCACTTCAATATGCTTCTGCCTCAGTGGTATCTATCTGTTATGTGACCATATATAACTTAGAAATGTTAATGCCATTTGTTAACTATGTGACCACTTATCATACGGATATGCTACTTTCTCAGTGTCATCTGTCAATTATTAGACCACATCCTTTATCACTTGGATATGCTACTATCTCAATGACATCTATCCATCATGTGCCAGCTTATCACACTGATTTGCTAATGCCTCAATCATCTGTCAGATATTAGACCACATCCTTTATCACTTGGATATGCTACTGTCTCAATGACATCTGTCCATTATGTGCCAGCTTATCACACTGATTTGCTAATGCCTCAAGCATCTGTCAATTATTAGACCACATCCTTTATCACTTGGATATGCTACTGTCTCAATGACATCTATCCATCATGTGCCAGCTTATCACACTGATTTGCTAATGCCTTAATCATCTGTCAATTATTAGACCACATCCTTTATCATTTGCTCACAGATATATTTATTGTCCTCTTTGGTAATGTTGTTATGCAAATTAACAACTTGGGCAAGTTCGTCATAAGTTTCTTCGTTGAATTATGACCTACACGAAAGGTATAACAATGTTTAAACATAAGTACCATTGTTGCACTTCATTATCATGTGTTACATAAGAACCAAATTCAAATATTGAAAAGAACAAAGTTTAAATGAATTGATATGATATATATATATATATATATATATATATATATATATATATATATATATATATATATATATATATATGTGTAGGTATATATATATACATATATACATATATACATATATACATACATATGCATATATGCATTTATGTGCAGTACAATTTACTGATCTTCTTCGTCAAGGTTTATTCGTACACTCTCATATACACACGGTAATAGAAGAAGAAAGACAATAGTACGTCCCTTTTTGATGTAAATACTCATCAGAGCTCTGACACAGGTGTATGTTTTTAATGATCTTGTTACGTCTAGCTCTCTTCAGCTCTTACTCAGAGGTATTTTTTCAATAAGCGTGTTGCGTCTTGCTCTCTATAACTATAACTTCTGGGTCCCTTATTTGGGCATGCGTGTTCTAAGAAGACATTCTCGCTTTGCGGTGGATGGTAAGAAGGTTACGTAGCCATATATATGGGACCAGAATTACAGATTCGCTGGACCGTGACATATTACTTACCTACCCTGTTGTACCATACCGGATGAATAGTTCAAAGTGATCGTGCATCGAAAAGTGTATTGTTGTCAATCAACACGAAACCTCAAATCATTTCACTTGTAAACCAGGAATATAGATTATCTGTAACGCATGCTCGTAGATATCGTCTTCATGCAAGCCTCATATATCGTATCTCGTTATTCTTTCCCATGATTTATTCTGATTCCCTATTTATATACACATCCAACCCAATCCATCAAACTCAGAAAAGAAACAAAAGTGGGACAAACCGCTTTAGAATTTTAGGCCAACAGAGCAACGTCCAAGGCAATCGAAAGACACTAGTTTCGCTTTACTGTATAAGGCGTGTTTACAGTCACCTGATTGGTAAAGAGAGTTTAATTGATTTTAGACACGTCAATAGGGGGCTAGTAGATGCACTTGGCGACGTGGATATCTAAATGAATTAGCTACGAACATAACTAAAATTCCATCTACCAACTAGCAGCTTCTTTGACCGACAGTAATTTCATCCAACTTCATCAGCTGAAGTACTTTAGCGTTTTTATCAATGGGTTACGTTTTGTGATGGAAACACTTTTTCATGCCTGTGAAACTGCATGATCGAGAACTGTTCTGATCTCACTGATGATATTTTCAACAATATTTGTTGCAAGTTAGCAAACAGGGTTTTGTAGCCGATGATCATACAATTTATTCATTATTGTTTTTATTTACTTATTTCGAGAAGCCTTATGTGATTTCAGTGCCCAACACTGTAATATAGTGTTATAAAATTTCCACATAACGATATTATATAAGGAGCAACAAGGAATTTACAAAGACCTGTGGGAATTATAGCTTAACAAGAGATAACATACTGCCCATACTGGAAATGCTAACTCACAAATATTGGAAGTTTTGGAAAAGACACAAGTTACCACTACTCGTTTGTTTCTTTGGAAGCTTCTGGTGTGGAGTGGCCGTTGTCATGATTCTTACCTACCTAAATATAATCAATAATCAAGGTAAATATTATTCATAATTTGTGTGCTTTATTACTGATTACTGATAATTACTATTGTTACTATTTACAGTTGATTCCGATAATTTAGTTAAAGTCCGTGAGATAGCCCAGCTTAAGACAATGTTTTGTGAATTCTGGATGTCTGTTAGTCAGTTTCAGAAAAATTCCCGTGGTTTTAAACTATTCCGAAAGGAAATTAGTAAGAGAAAGCCGAGTTCATAAAATCCACCAGAATTTTAAAATGTACCAGAAAAAAAAAAGCAAACAAGTGAACTAGATCAATAATTGATCTAAAATCTCACGACACAGTATCAAGTATATTCACTCACGATATGAAGGTGCATGCTACCTAATGTAAATGTCTTCGTCGCTCAATGAAGATTGTTTTTAAGCTAAAATGGAGCATACTCCAAGTCGATGGACTCATGACAATTTTTTCGGAAACAGATTTAATACTTGAGACACTTTTAAAAGAAGTGCTATCAATTTTTTGTCGTTGTTCGTTTTTATAAGAATGAGAATTATTTTCTTGAAGAATCAAAATCAAATGCCATTAAACCTGTTCCTAATTTTGGAAAGACGTCTAAAGTTTAATTTATGAACTAAAACATTTATTGTTTGAAAGCGACATGGCTAAGAAACAAACAAGGATAAACTTCAGAAATAATTTAGATGCTAAGTTTGGAAATAATTTTGACCATAATATAAGAATTACTACTGAATTTTCAGTCATAGAGAGTATGTGGATATTAACTTCATTTAAACCAACGGAAATGTCATAAATTGTAATATATTTACAAAAGGATTAGAATAAAGTTTACTAGAAGCATCCAGTTCTCAGGACATGACGAGTTCGTATCCATTATGAAACAATCAAATGACGAGTAGAATATAACGAGCAGCTTGAATGGATAATTAAATATTATAATGGAATTGACATATATAAGATGAAGCAGAGTTCTGTTTGACACTTGAATTACAGGTCTTTTAAATAAATTTGCATAACTTATCCCATGACACAAAAAATGTGTCATTATTTCCTGGGAATGACTAGAACACCGCAGTTACAATATTTTCGCTCATCATAATGAAAATTATTTATTTTATACACACATGTTGTTGCCACGACAATCATCAGCATGGAAAAGACGAAGTGCGTATTATGCGTCATTCATTGTTGATTTTATTAAGGTCATCAAGTTGAATAGATTGTTGTCGCTTTTGATGCTCCTTGTCTTGTCTCCAGTCTTTGTGATTTTCTTTCCTTGATTTGATCTTTTCGTCTTGTTTATTTTATGGAAAGGTCTGAATAGTCTCTATGAATGTTGCTTCAATTGCTGTCAATGTATTTAATACTCAAATTACTTTATACGTATCTTCTTCTAGTGAGGAGACTTCGTTTGTTAATTCATGGAGATTCTGTAATCTCCACCTAAATAACTACTAGACACAACTTACGCCCCCAAGAATGGTTTGAGTAATACATAAATCGTTTTGTTTCGGTGTACATTGATAGAGCTTATGATAAATTAAAACAATATTACTAAAAAAGAGATTGGTTAAATAAAATGCTTAGTTTGTAACCTCTTTACATTCATCACCTCGTATTTGCCAGTGGTGATTGGTTTGAATCTCCGTAGAGTACGAGTTAAAAATTATGTACCTGTTGGATTCTATACTCCTGTAGAATCCAAATCTCTCTCTCTCTCTCTCTCTCTCTCTCTCTCTCTCTCTCTCTCTCTCTCTCTCTCTCTCTCTCTCTCTCTCTCTCTCTCTCTCTCTCTCTCTCTCTCTCTCTCTCTCTCATAATTCATTCACTGTCACCCTTGTTGTGTCGGTAGGAGTACTATACGTTTTTAGATTTTATGTTTCAAATGTGGTGAATGGAATGGCACACTTTAAAACTGTATTTCGATCTAGCAAGAGCAAGCAGTAATGTTTATAATAAAGCTAATTAATATTAGAGTTCATTCGGACGTTTCCTGAATACGTATGATAACAGATTCATTATATACTTTCTGGAAGTAAAGATGCATAAATGGATTATGTACTAAATATATATTACAGTTTTATGACCTGTCTACAATTGTAAGTTTCAGCAGTTTTAAATAATGTTTGTCAACTCTGAATAATGGTTTTATCTTTTAATAATTGGACTTGTCGACACAGATAGTACATAACTACTGAAGCTACTAGTAATGGAGGAAAAACGAACCGCAACAGGAAGCTAGTAATCTCCGTATGTTTGAAGATAATGTATTTAGTAATAAATGCAACATATAAATCACCCTCACAATGATCATCTACTTTGAATATGTCATATATTCAACACAGTCATATCAACACAGTCATATATTCAACACAGTCATATATTCAACACAGTCATATATTCAACACAGTCATATATTCAACACAGTCATATATTCAACACAGTCATATATTCAACACAGTCATATATTAAACAGTCATATATTCAACACAGTCATATATTCAACACAGTCATATCAACACAGTAATATTCAGCACAGTCATATATTAAACAGTCATATATTCAACACAGTCATATCAACACAGTCATATTCAGCACAGTCATATATTCAACAGTCATATATTCAACACAGTCATATATTCAACAGTCATATATTCAACACAGTCATATATTCAACACAGTCATATCAACACAGTCATATATTCAACAGTCATATATTCAATACAGTCATATATTCAACACAGTCATATCAACACAGTCATATATTCAACACAGTCATATATTCAACACAGTCATATCAACACAGTCATATATTCAACCTTCATATATTCAAAACAGTCATATATTCAACAGTCATATCAACACAGTCATATATTCAACAGTCATATATTCAATACAGTCATATATTCAACACAGTCATATCAACACAGTCATATATTCAACACAGTCATATATTCAACACAGTCATATCAACACAGTCATATATTCAACCTTCATATATTCAAAACAGTCATATATTCAACAGTCATATCAACACAGTCATATATTCAACAGTCATATATTCAATACAGTCATATATTCAACACAGTCATATCAACACAGTCATATATTCAACACAGTCATATATTCAACACAGTCATATCAACACAGTCATATATTCAACACAGTCATATATTAAACAGTCATATATTCAACACAGTCATATATTCAACACAGTCATATATTCAACACAGTCATATCAACACAGTCATATATTCAACACAGTCATATATTCAACACAGTCATATATTAAACAGTCATATATTCAACACAGTCATATATTCAACACAGTCATATATTAAACAGTCATATATTCAACACAGTCATATATTCAACACAGTCATATATTCAACACAGTCATATATTAAACAGTCATATATTCAACACAGTCATATATTCAACACAGTCATATATTCAACACAGTCATATATTCAACACAGTCATATATTCAACACAGTCATATATTAAACAGTCATATATTCAACACAGTCATATATTCAACACAGTCATATCAACACAGTAATATTCAGCACAGTCATATATTAAACAGTCATATATTCAACACAGTCATATCAACACAGTCATATTCAGCACAGTCATATATTCAACAGTCATATATTCAACACAGTCATATATTCAACAGTCATATATTCAACACAGTCATATATTCAACACAGTCATATCAACACAGTCATATATTCAACAGTCATATATTCAATACAGTCATATATTCAACACAGTCATATCAACACAGTCATATATTCAACACAGTCATATATTCAACACAGTCATATCAACACAGTCATATATTCAACCTTCATATATTCAAAACAGTCATATATTCAACAGTCATATCAACACAGTCATATATTCAACAGTCATATATTCAATACAGTCATATATTCAACACAGTCATATCAACACAGTCATATATTCAACACAGTCATATCAACACAGTCATATATTCAACCTTCATATATTCAAAACAGTCATATATTCAACAGTCATATCAACACAGTCATATATTCAACAGTCATATATTCAATACAGTCATATATTCAACACAGTCATATCAACACAGTCATATATTCAACACAGTCATATATTCAACACAGTCATATCAACACAGTCATATATTCAACCTTCATATATTCAAAACAGTCATATATTCAACACAGTCATATCAACACAGTCATATATTCAACCTTCATATATTCAAAACAGTCATATATTCAACACAGTCATATCAACACAGTCATATATTCAACAGTCATATATTCAACACAGTCATATATTCAACACAGTCATACCAACACAGTCATATATTCAACACAGTCATATATTCAATACAGTCATATATTCAATAGTCATATATTCAACACAGTCATATATTCAACACAGTCATATATTCAACAGTCATGTATTCAACACAGTCATATATGCAACACCACGTTTTAACATTAACGTTTCCAAGGAAACAATGCACGTGATTTCAACTTTATGTATATTTATTTTTCACAAGAAAAAAAGAAGACAAACACCATTTGTATTAGAGTCTCAGATGCATTGAGAAACATTTTCTTTTGTCGTAAAATTGGTGAACAAAACGCATAATTATTACGATATTTTCATATCTTGCCTTCACGTTCAAAACAGAATAAAACAATTTGCTGAAATAAATGTGCAAAGATATGACGACTGGGCTCTCACAAAATAAACTGTATCTAAACATCTTCTTGAGATAAATTATACCATTTTCTAAGATAACAGTCTTACTAAAATTCATCAATAGAAAACACAACCTAATCTAATACTTTGATGATCTCTGTTAGGTTACGGAAAGGTTTGAGGATAAGCAGTCGCAAATGTATGAAATATGGATCTTTACTGACATGTATGTAACATTTACAAAAAGAAAACGTTGATACTTTACACTTGTTTATCATGAAGAGAAATATGCAACACTCCAGGTGCCAGTTAATATGTAATGTTTTAACCCTCAAGTAAATATATAGCGTTTAAAAGCCCTAGTTAATATATAGGGTTTAGACCTTCTAGTTAATATATAGAGTTTAAACCACCTTGTTAATATATAGAGTTTAAACCATCCTGTTAATATATAGTTTAAACCATTTTGTTAATATATAGAGTTTAAACCATCTTGTTAATATATAGAGTTTAGATCCTCTTGATTTAATCGCTAATATTCTGAATAATGTGACAAGAATCAACACTAATTTGTAAAACTAATAATCAATCTAACCTGAAATCTACGTACAACGTCTATGTAACTATCAATCTAACTCTTTTCACTATTTCCAACGCAGCCATAAATATACAGCAACAGTTCAAACGACAAAGCTATTCGCGGCACTAAAAACAATTAAGGATTTTCTGTCGAAACTCAAAATTACTTCGTCTCACGCGCTGTATAGATTCAACAATAATTCTTGATTAAGAATGATAAAATTAGACCAGTATTCAGAACAATATCTCTTTCCTATCATTTAATTGACCAAGATTAATGCTTTTATGCCAAGGAGTCCACAGAAGCATGTAATCAAGTCTGAGATACTACCAACCATTAGTGGCATGCTTGATAATTTCCTGTGTATCACAGGAAACAAACGTGCAATCAATAAACAGGCTCCTAGAGTTTTCATTCATAAAAGCATTTTGGATGCCATTGCATAAATCTTTTACTGAATCTTCGTCCTACCTTTATAGGATACGTTTTCCTTAGGCTAAAGCTAAGTTAGTTACCAAATTAATACTGAAGGAAATATATTTGTATTTCAATATTATTCGATTTTCTCCCACTAATCATCAAATATAATTTGCTTTCTATTCTATCAGCGTTTAGAAAGTTTGTTCTACGGATACCTGTTACGTGATGATGCTTTTACTGATTAGACCTGTTAACCAGGCAAATAGATCTGCCCAATGAAATGACTCTTTAATTGGGCGGAGGAAATTGAATCATTTAAATACAGTAGTAATATTTGGACAAATGCATTCTTTTTATGAAGACATCGTTACGACATGGTCTTTCCTTAAGCTGTGAAAGATTTATTGATAGTGGTGAAATAGCTAACCCTTAATTTTAAATATTAACCTCCAGAGGAGGAAGATGTATTGTGATGAACCGTGGCCAAGTTTGAGGTTTCTCAAATTTGACCGACATGTGCACATTTAAGTATATTTTTCATTATAAAGTATGCATCTTAGAGATTTCGATTGCGTTTATTATAGGCAGTATTTATAACAGCTTTAGGTGATGCTCACCATTTATTATGTACTTTTGGGATAGTGATCTATGTAAGGTGAAGTTGTTTGCAAAAAGAAAAAAAAACATGTACAGTGGAGAGAATGTTGGCATACATCTATGCTACTTTCATCTAATATGGCTGACATTTCTTTGGATATTGTACTTTTGGAAATTGTAAATTATCTTAGTACACAGCTAACTACAATTACTGCTCCTTTGTGCTTCAAAAAATCAACATGAATTAAAATAGGGATAATTAACTTTTCCAGACTAGAAAATATCAGCTTCTGAAAGTGTAATGAATGAATTAACAGACATTTAAAATGTAGAAAAAGTTATCGGCTGTTTTTTTTTTTTTTACAATTTGCCTCTGAAGTTCGGGAAGTGAAAATGAACAAATGGAGCAAGCACTCTTTTGAAAGGTGCACATCTGGAGTAATGCCAAGCTGTATACTCTATAACCCATATTACACCCAACAATCATGCACCACAAACAGAGAATTAAAGGTTATTTGAACAATAACTAAGATGTACAAAGTCGTTTTTAAATAGCCAGTATAACTAGTGAGGAAAACCGGGGAAGTTCATTTTCTTTAAAATTCTAACCCTATGCTAAATACGAAACTGTGGAGCGCCACCTTAAAAAGATATAAAAATGTACGCAATTATTTTTCCTATTTTCATATTATTATGTTTGATGTTCTGAAAAGAATCTTATAATAACATTGATTTTATTCATGAAAATAAGCCAATTATGCTTATTTTGCTCTAAATCCTGAATAGCAACCTTTATTATGGGGAAATTAGAAGTCTTAAAATATAGGAAAAAAGTCAGCTTACACTGAAAACTGTTGCATTAAGGAAAATAAATTAATAGTGAAAATATATATTTTCATTTATTTGCAATGAAATTTTAAAAAAAAAATATTACAAAGTATATTTGCTTTCTTCCGTGTTAAAAAATAAGATAACACTTGACCTTCGAACTTTATGAACCTCACCCGCTTCATCCCTTTTCAAACTGTAAATGTTATTGTTGATACCTCAGGAATAAATACGGCTACTTTCATATTCCTGTCTTTCAGCATAACACTGGTAGCTAAGTTGACAAAATGCAATGCGCATTTCTAAAATAGCTCACTTTTTATCATAATGTGTGGGGGGATGTACCGGTTTGAGACTCTGACTCTAATAAATGCTGTTTTGAGGTGGTGAATACAGGACAATTGTTCAAAAAATTATTCAAAAGGACTATTTTGATGCTTGCGACTTGTTTATTTCAGCCATAAAATAAAAATTAAATCATACATTAATAATTATATATATATATATATATATATATATATATATATATATATATATATATATATATATATATATATATATATATATATATATTGTGATGTATCGAATTTTGAAAACTCTTAGAAGCATTGGTTAAAGGAATCGTATCAAAGTCAACTTAATTAAAGTAGAAAGGGCTAAAGATAGTTAGATGATTATTTTCATTTCATCTCTGAACGTCAAAAGGAAATTCGTTCCAACTGACGTAACCTGACTGAGTCCTATGCTATGGTACAAGAGAATAACATAAGACCCTTCCCCAAAATCGACCGGTTAAAGGAGGTAGCTTGCCATAAGTGATTGTTCAAAGGAACGTTAATTACGGCATGATTAGTTGTTTAGTTGTCTTGTCAATCCAAAAATTCTACGGAACAGATTTAGGAAACAGTCTATTCCGATTGATTCATATGGATTTATGGGCGTAACTCTGTAAGAAATTAAAGGTTTTACTTTAGAAAAATTCTTCGGTCTTCAATCTTTCTTGGGAAAAGTTAGACCGGACTCCGGGAAAAACGTCAAAGACGTTATCTCGTGATTTGGCAGTAAAGCGTGAGTTGTCTCAGCGAGTAGACCAACTCTACCTTCGAATTCGTAGAAAGTACGTTTTCGTTATTGAGTAAGGGGCCAGATAGTTGTCTCAGGAGACGGAGTATCCTTGTGGTTCGTGCAAACGAATAAAGAAAACGGCAAAAGATACGCAATCTTAGTTTCTCGATTTTAATGTTATTTCATTTGTTGATCTATTTGCAAATGTATTCTTGATATGATGTATGTATGTATGATTTCATTTTGCAGGATTTTAGTGAAATGCTAGTCACGACATTGTATTCTTTGATTTTCTAATTATCAATTCATTTGGAGAATGGCAAGATTGGCAAGATTGAACGTAATTAAAATATCATTAGATTAGTTGACAAGGTTGCATGTAATTAAATTATCGTTAAAAGAATTGACAAGATTGCATGTAATTGAATCTTTAATACATAGGAGTGATTAGGAATGTTCATGAATTAAGCGTAAGGAATGATGGGTAATGTTTCATAGTTTTATGGATTAATTCTGTCTAGTATGAGTATAACATAATATTACATGTATATCCATATACTAGTTTGTAATATTTAATTGATCACTTAAGTGTATATCTATATGCTAGTTTGTAATATTTAATTGGTCGAGTAAACTATTTTAGAATAGTTAGGTCTGAGGGTATAAGCCGTAAGTAACATAACATTGCTAGATTGGTAGAGTAAGAAGTCAAGAGGGGATTACATACGGGTTCATACGGCTGAGTTGAATTTAATTGAACAGCCCTAGCGTGACCCGAATTAAGGTCAGGACAAGCATTGACCGTATATGTAAGCATAGGAGTTAGGGAGCAATGGGTTACTGCGGCAGAATTTATGCCTTTTGTTTTCTGATCCGAATTAACGTAAAAATATAGATATAATTGGGAATGTGACCTATTGTCTATTGCGAGACATTTTATTTATTGATGGAAACAGCTTTCTTGGATTAACCTGAGAAATCCCTGAACCAATCACGAGACCAGAGCAAATTCTAAGCCGAAATCTAAGTCCAGAGACAAATTGTTAAATCAGAGTTCGACGGACAAGAGTCCAAGACCAAACAACTAGACAAAGATCGCCAGAGCAGGGACGAACGGAAGTCTTGATGTCCTCATAAAATAGGTGATGAAGTCTCTCATCGTTGCACTCAAAGGTTACATCTCGTTGTCAATGAAGATAGAATATTAAAGTTGAAAGTAATTGTAGCCTTTAAAAAAATTTGTATTGTCTTTTTATTTGAGTGCATGTTAGTACAGTTTTCCTTCTTTGTAACAAAGTAATTGATTTCTTTTCATTTTAAATTATGTTGATAAACTAATTAAATTTTATATTTGTTCATTGAAAGTGGGCTCGTTGTGTTTATTTCTTCAATATACTTGTTCAGTGATCTGCATTCTTCTTTCTATCTGTCCACACTGGGTAAATTACACCGCGGAGATCATTCCCTAGCAACGAACCGTAGTGAAAGAGGTTGGTGTGTTTGAACGCCACCAATATATCATACACACAAACTCACACACACACACACACACACACACACATATATATATATATATATATATATATATATATATATATATATATATATATATATATATATATATATATATATATAATATATATACAGACACACATTACCATATATATATATATATATATATATATATATATATATATATATATATATATATATATATATATATATATATATATATATATATATATATATATAATCTTTTAGGTGGCGCTCACCATTTGTTTGTTGAGAGTGATGTATGTAAGGTGAAGTTGTTTGCATATAAAACATGCATAGTATAGAGAATGTTGGCAAACCTCTATGATACATTCATGTAATGAGGCTGACATTTCTTTGGATATTGTACTTTTGGAAGTTCTAAATGATGTTATCAGACTGATATCTAAAATGACTGCTCCCTTGTGCTTGAAAAATCAACCTGAATTTGTCTAAAGTACACTATCCTTGGCAGCTACTAAAATAGGGAAAATTAATTTTTCCAGAATGGAGAATACCAACTTCTGAAAGTGTAATGAATGAATTACCAGAAAAATAAAATGTAAAAAAAAGTTATCGGCTGTTTATTTTACAATTTTCCTCTGAAGTTCGGGAAGTGAGAATGAGCGAGTGGAGCTAGCACTCTTTCGAAAGGTGCACATCTGGATTAAGGCCAAGCTGTATACTCTATAACCCATATTACAAGCATCAATCATACCCCAAAATAAAAGGAATTAAAGGTTCTTTGAACAAGTGAAGATATATAAAGATTTTTTTTAAAAAATAGCCAATAGTGAGGAAAAGCGAGGATATTGTCTTTAACATTCAAACATTCAAACCTTATGCTAAATACTAAACTGTGTAGCGCCACCATAGCAATTAAAAACAATAAAAAAAATATCAATGAAAATATGGATACTTGAGAAACCATGTCTTAAATTCGGTAATATTCAAGTATTTTTTACGTTCCCATGTGGACGGAGGCTGCAGTTGTTAACTATGTGTATGTGATCAGTAATTAAATGAATTGAAATTCCATCTGGGGGATCTACTATTCGACGGAAAATATGATACATATGAAAATTGTTAACTTAAGTTATGATACACGCAAGGTTTCTCACCATTGAACTGATCAAACAATACAAATGTGTGGTATGAGTCAAGCTTTAGGTCTATGGTTGTCCCTATTTCCAGGAATCTCACGATAATAGTAATTGTTAACTGAGAAGATTTTAAACACGCAAATACTTCAATCACTTACTTCTAAACATCTAATGACCGCATATTACTCAACTGTACATTCACACTTGCACGGTTTTCTTGCTTCACACATGCATGACTCGTTAAAGTCTTTCCAAGCGGAAAATTGGTACTTTAGGTTATGTATCATAAACCACGACCTAAATACTCAACATAATGTTATAAAGAGAGAGACCTTCTCACAAGATGCCGTTATGCCTATACATTTAAGATATCTTGCATAATCAGCGGGGGAAAATTGGATGGTCGAGTAGTTTAGACTCGAACCCACGGAGGTGAGATGGCAGTGATCCGTAACGGAGAGCGCTTTATAGACTACTCGGCCACTCAGGGACCCCCATTTCGCCTTTGTCAGCGTGGGCTAGAGTTTCAAACTCGGCTTACGTGAGAGTGTGAAAAACTTGGCAATATCTTCTCGTGGATCGGTAATCCGGATACCTTTTCCCATCTGATACACCGGCTGCCAAGTACATCTCATCAGTTGCTGAAAAATAGCGTTAAACCAGAGCAACAACAACAATAACCAGCAGGCATTTAACAAGTGGTCAGATAGATGTCGATTCTTACTGACTCTACATAAACTGCCGTACAGTGTCAACTTTATATTGTTGACAAATCTCGTTCATAGCATCCTCACAAATAAGCCCAAGTCGCGATAAGGAAACCTGGCTCTTCTACACTAAACACTTCGTCGGTTGCCGACAATATCAGGTTACACTGCTGCTGACAAGTACAGATTTCTTTTGCTATGATAGCGACAAAGCTTTCTCATGAATTAAACTCTTCCACCAGCATCACTCATTAAGTCATTGAAGTGTTATGCATATTTAATTCGTACTTGTTTCTTTTTGTCACTGATTTATGTTATATATAATTGTAATTTGGACATGATCTTGTCCAAAATCAAGTTAATTGTGTACCTGACAAGTAACAATTAATTTTAAGGAATCTGTTGTTTGATGTTTACCACATTCTTTATTCTAATTTTAGTAACATGTTTTATGTATTTACAACTTATTATTCTTTAGAAATGGACTTTGGACCTGCATCCTGACTCTTCATTTTTGTCTTCGATTTTAATATAATATAGTTTACTTTAACAATTAGAAAAGAGCAATTATTTGTTAGGTGGTATTCAGCTAAGAAGGCTGGTCATGATTGCTATACCTTCGGACAATGAACTGAAGAGTTCATGAATTGTGTGTATAGTAATCTTATGACATAGCTCGATGAGAAAAAGGTCTAAACTTTAGAAAATGCCGTTCATACAGCTATGATTCATTGACCCACAGTTTCTTTTACCAGTACGTCTTCTACTCAACAGCTTATTCGCAAAAGGCCATTTCAGTTTCATACGAGCACTACCAAATATCAGAGTGGCACTGGTTTTAGGCATCACGTTTCTGATAAGACTAATCAGTAATACGTATCTGTTCCTGGATCATCACCTCGATCATATTAAAAGTGAAATTCCCGATTTATTCCCATCTTGTGCAGGTACTAGAACAATGGCAATTAAAGCTCTAAAGAATGCAGTTAATCAGGAAATTATATTAGCCAACACATGTATTTGCCAGGCTTTCATCAGACCACTTTTGCTCCTGGTATGGATCAATCAAAAGATATTGATTACAGTGATCTTCTGTTTTACTATTTATTCAGTTTATTCTAATCAGGGAGAAAAAGATAATCACACTTTATCGAACAGGAAAAAGATAATGATATATCCTGTTTGCTGAGAGAGCTATTAGTGCAACTGAAGGCACTACGTTTTTGTTTGGTTTTTTTTCCTCAAAATGGAGACCACCTGAGGTATCTTCAGGTGACAATTAATGTTCCTAAGTGGTAAAGATAAAAAGTTCTTAGTCTAACCCATTAAAATCCTTTATAGTCAATAAGACATGTCACAAAATCTTGAATCATGATTTTCCGAAAATAAAGTGATATATATATATATATATATATATATATATATATATATATATATATATATATATATATATATATATATATATATATATATATATATATATATATATATATATATATAAATCCTGTAGATCTAATTACGCTGGTCCAATGATAGGAAAACCAAATCAGAAGATACCTAAGTATCGTCTGCAACGTATTTCTATATTTGAGAAAGCATTTGGTAGAATAACGGTAAACAGTCTCTATCCCTTGCCTATGAAGAAGTCAGGCAAGCAATGCTTGTTGACTATGATGTGTGTATCCATGTCATTCCTAAAGGCAATTCATTTGAGGAATATTAAACTAAAACCACAAAGAGAGCCTTGATGAAGATTTTTTTCACACAATTATTGGCCTTTCCTTATCCACCCAATCTGGCCAAGTGTGAAATGTTATTTTTGGAATTTTCCAGAAAGTCATGCAGGAATTGAGCAGCCATCAATTTAAATCTTCCACCTATCAACATCAAACCAAAGGACTTTAGAAAAAGTTCATCAAGCTATTAAAACTGATTTGGTCATATTATTTTGATACGGGAAATGATTGTGACGAAAGTGTTCGTTTACTGTTGTTTTCTGTTAGTGAATTAATTCATGGATCTTTAGGATTTAGTCCCTCCGAATTATGTTTTGGACGTACTATCAGAGGACCATTGTAGTTGCTAAAAGATGAATGATACAGAAAATAATCCTCTTGACTATGTTCTAAGTTGAATTATAAGCTGTCAATGGCATGTAAAGTTCCAAGAACTAACTGCACTCCACGCAGTCAAAAAAAGAAATTAGAGTTAAAAAAGGAAATAAATTTTCAGCCTGGTAAAACAGTTCAACTCTCTTGCCCATACCCGAAAATCCCCTTCAGGATAGGTACTATTGTCCTTATACAGTTCAGAAGAAAGTAAGAGATTTAAGTTATATCATCAATACTCCTGAGAGGCGAAAAGATAAACAACTTTGAAATATAAATGTGCCAAATTGGCATGCTAATAGATATATTAATTATAATAATGCAGTCAATTTAGTTGTGCCTGTTCCACACAGCGAGGATTTAAGCGACAAATAAAATCGGACTTACGTGACCTTAGTGTAACCAATCTTTGGAATGTAGAAAGATTGAATAATGAGGATCAGAAATGTCCTCATCTGCATCTGCAAATAAAATGTGTTAGGTAAAACAACTATTATTTTTATATGAGCACTTGTTTCAAGATGTTCTAACTCGAACTTCTACTATGACGTTGAAATTGTAGATTCCACACATGTGAAACAGCATCCGTATAGAATGACTCCTCTCAGAAAGGAATGTTTGAGAATAGAAATTTAGTATATGTTTGAGCACGATTTCATTGAACCAAGTAAAGTGACTGCAGTTCACCATATATTCTTGTACCAAAACCAGCTAATACTTTCCGCTTGTGCACATCTATAGAAAAGTAAACAGATTAGTTTCCATTGCCAAGAATCAATGACTATATTAAAAAATTTGGAAATCCAAATTTGGCTTTCTGAAAGGATTCTTTCAAATTCCACTGACTGAAAAGTTAAAGGAAATTTCGGCGATCGCAATTCCAGATGGACTCTATCAGTATAAAGTGATGCTGCTTGGGGTGATAGGCTCACCTTGTAATTTCCACGTTTAATGATTATATCTGGTCTATATAACGTATATAACTTTGATGTTTACATCGATAACGTCATCATCTAACACGACACCTAGAAAGATCATTTAGAGACATTTCAGACATTTTTTGACAGACTCAATGATGCAAATTTGACAATTAATTTATCTAAAAGTGAGTTTTGCCGTGCTTGTGGTATATTTCTTTGATATATCGCGGGACACGAACAAGACAAAAGCATAGAACCTAAATGTTAAGGATATCCCCGAATTCCTTGTGCCTATCAGTAAAACTCAGATGGTGCGATCTCTTTAGTATCGCTGGATTTTATCTGACATTTTGATCCAATTTTTCCTTAATTGCTGAACCTCTAACAAATTTGTTGAGTAATAAAAACAAGTTTCGTGGTTTAAAAATGTCAGAAGGTTTTCGATAAATTAAAATCCATACTTTAGAGTGCAGTTCTTTAGAGTGCAGTTCTTTGAGCTCTACATTTCAATCAATCAATTAAATTTCTGCTGATGCAAGTGATGTTGTGGTAGGTGCAGTATTGATTCATGAAGACAAAATGCTTTAGATGATCCAGTGTGCTATTCTTTCTGAAAAAAATTAAGCACAAAATAAATTATTCCACAATTGAGGAGAAATATTTGTTTTTGATACTGGCTCTGCAACACTTTGATGTGTATATTAGTTCAGCTCCTTCTCCGATTAATGTTTTCAGTGATCACAACACCACCACGTTTATTGGCAAGATGAAAAACTAAATTAAGATTATTAAGGTGTATCTTGATGTTGCAGGAATGCAACACTGGCATTACACACATCAAGGAAAAAGTTATCTAATTGCAGACGCACTTTGACGTGTATAGAAGTATTCCATGGGTTCATGTATAATATGTCTCATTCATAAGACTTCTGTACTTTTTATTCACATGTGTATTTGACTGATAATTAAATGTTTAGATCTAGTTTACAATGTCAAAGAAAAGTTATATAAATAACTTGGTAATGCCTTAAATCTATTTTAAACCTTTATTCGTTGTGCAGGCGTACAACGTTACCTGGGGTGTATCACCTGCCACCAAGTAAAGTGATTTCGAAATTACATGCGACGGAAAGTCACGAGAAAACATGGTATACATGAACATTCGACCATGACTATTATTCACTCCTATAGACTTAAGCTTGATGCATTTCGTGCTGAAACACAAGTCATTTGGATTTTGTCAGTGGAGTCTGTACTTTCCAACATCGTATCAGGCCATAGGATTAAGTGTCAAAGTTTTGTTTTATTTGATTTGTGAAACCTTTTCTCAGTTTTATGTTATGTCGGGTGATGAAGCTTTGTTACATTGCGCACTTTGTTATTACCATTTTAGTAATAAATAGTTTGGTTTTGTTTTCGCCTATTGTAGCTTATTGGGTAGTGGACATTGTGGGAGCGTAGTGGACACTATCGGAGCTATTTGGTCATTACTAAATACTATTGTATCCTATTTGATACTATTGACCATTATGGGAGTTATTGGACATTATTGGAGCTTATTGGGCATTGTTGGGGCTGACGATATATCATTGAGCTGACGATGTTTTATTGGGGCTGACGATGTCTTATTGGAGCTGACGATGTTTTATGGAAGATTCAGTGTCCGATAAGAGATGACTATATCTATCAAAGTTGAATGTAACTATCTGTATTGGAGCATGCCGTCTACGTGCATGTGTATGAATACATGTATGTATGTATGTGAATGAATACATATAAGGGATTCGTGATGTATATAAAGGTGGATCGATAAGAAAGGATCCAGTGAAACTGCAGAGTTCCTGTTCGTATATAGAATAAACTGCCGAATGACAGTTCATCAAGTGAATGACTATTCCAGTTTATAGTGATGTGTGCTCAGCTATTTATGTATTTAGTTGAACGCAGTATTGTCGAAACAATAGTAATAACATTATGAGTATTGCTTATTTTCCTTTGTCTGTTTTATCTCATGAGATCTCGTGAATCTCAAAGCTTAATGCGTACAAGAGGTTAAGTGAATATCATTTTTATTTTACATGATATATAGTATATTTGTGCTTCTTATTTAAGGGTGGAGGCCAATGAATCATACTTTGTGTATTATTTTTTCTTCCTTTATCATTTCATGAGTGTATGTAAGATAAATTACATCAATTGTATGATAGGAGAGTAAGATTCAGTGTATTTGTTTTATATTCACATATATATTTAGTATTTCATTTTATAAATTTCAACCATTCATCGCTTTGTGTTTGTTGTTATTCATTTAGTCCAAACATAGACATCCCACTAGGTTTCAATCTTTCTTTTCTATGAGGGTGGGGGGTGTCTTGTATATTTAATTTGTGTTTGTTCTTCATGGTTGTATGGATAATTGTCTTTTGGACTTGACCTTGTCTAAAGGTCAAGTTAATCGTGTACCTAACCAATAGCTTTTAATTTTTAACAAGTAATACACAGCTAATATTTTCCCAGTGAGTCTTTGTTAAATATTAAGTTTGTTATCAATAAAAGTAAAGGTGTTTATTTGAGTCTGGGTCTAGGACACTGATATTCACCCATTGTACATGATGTTTGCCACATTCTTTATCATAATTTCGCTAACAGATTTCATCTCTTTACAACCTATGATTTTCTAAAAAAAAATTTGGACCTTTATACCAACACTTATTTTTGTCTTAGTTTTTATATAATCTATAGTTTACTTGAAACAATTTTCATTCTTACATTTAATATTTTTAGGAGAATGATTTGTATTGTTGTTTTCAGTTTTACATTTGGGTGGGATTACTTATTAAAATTATTATTCACTGGAAATACAAAGTGCTTTTCAATAATATATTGGACAGAAACATTAATTTGGAATTACAATAAATTTTGACAAGGACATCTTTGATTAGATCATTGTAATTAATTAGAAGATTTAGCACATCATCACGCTTTGGGCCACCGGTATATTAATACCTTCAAGGCTATAGGTACATCATCACCTTCAGCGCTAGATCATATTGGGAATACTACTAGAATTCAGTTAGAACTTTACTTATTAGGACTAGTGATATAATATTTTGAACTATTTGGGATTAGCTTGATTTTGATTTTCACTTTAATTTTCATGGGAATAAATTATTTTGTTGAATTTTACCCCCAAAAATGTTGGTTTTCACAGTTTTCTATTACTTGATTAAGACCATAGAGTCGTAGTACCTGAAGGTGTTTCCAAAAGAGAGGCTTATTCTCTCTTAACTACCAAGACATTTGGTCATTCTGCTCCCAAACCGAGAGGCCTTACGCTGAGAGCTGAGTCGAAACATTATCAAACAGGCGATTCTAAATAATAAAGGATATGCAGTACTACCGCGTCTAGAGCACAAACAAAACAGTTCTAATTATCAAAATGTGATAGTTTATCTATAAATATTGCTAATTAATTTTCTTGTATTATGAGATTCCTATAGTAATACTTAAATCTAATGCCTATGTGTTAGCGTTGTGATGAGACACATTCGTCATATTAATGACATGGTTAGTTAGTGACCTTTGCGTTGAATAATATAGATTCACTTTATATTAAAAGAGGCGCTGGCAGTCCAGGAAAATTTTTAAAATGATTCGGTATCATTCTGTTCAGAGTCACTAACAATCCATGCCATGCATTATTTACCCCACGTATGACCTTAAACATATGTTTTTTATGTTTTATCTTGGTTTCAAATTTAGATAAAAAAATAACAGATTTCTATCAAACTTATTTTTCTTACTTTTACATGTGGGTATTTGGGGTTATTTTATTTCCGGTAAAAGAAAACTGAGTATCTCATCTTTTTGAAGAACGGCAAACTAAAAAAGCAAACTACAAAAGCAAATTTATGTACTAGGCACGTACTCTATGAATAAAATAATGTTTAAGACAATATAGGACCGTCCTGTGCACTCTTTTTGCAAATCAAAATTGTGTTATAACAGCCGAATAGTGTACCCGTCCAGTCTTGAATAAAAACAATGCAGTGTACAAGAGAAGAAAATATTATTATTGATGACATTATTGTTTGTTTTCCGCTTCTATACACGCATCTGGGATGGGGGGAGACGGTGGGGTGGAAACAAAGAAAGCAACAGTTATAATGGCAAAAACACACTCCAAGAGAAAACTAAGAATAACTTGTTTCAAATAGATTTATCAAATTTACTCGATGGATATCATTCTTCAGTCTATGTTAGCAGCTTTAATTATGGAGCGACACTTCACGGACCATTGTTTTATAAAATTTCAGACCTGTATTATGAATTTGCGTGTTTCTGTCTGATTCAAAATGTCAACAAAAAAAATCGTCAAATTTAGTATTGTATTAATTGGTAAGGTTGGACAATCGCAATGAAGATGACGTTTATGCTCACTTAGAGATTGTCCCCGTCTAAAATTAAACATGACAACGAGTAATGTGGTCATGTGACGCCTGAATGTGTGGACGACACGTGGATAAAAGTTAGACCAAGAAATGTTTTTTAAGTTCATTTCTGGAGTAATAAAAATTTACTAATATCAACAATGGTGTTTCCTGGATTGTGTGGGGTGTGGTCATGCAATTTCATGCGTACGTTCACAACTATAACTTATATTAAAGGTCTAACTTTATTGCCTAATAGCCTCTACCAAGATTTTGTAATTTAGGTGAGGCAAGTAAGACATCATTCATTTGAATTTTCTGTTGCTTCATTTTTGGCACATATCTTCAAATATGTAATCTCCTGTAAGCGTAAACGACGACAAAAAAATTCCATTAGATGGAATTTCTTTTTTGCAATATTTGACTCGTTATCTTCGATGCGTTTCTAAAGTATCTATTCTATTCTTGTCGTTTTAATGCCGTGAAAGGATTTTACCACATTGTTTTCAACTCTAGACATAGATAATTTTATTTATCTCCTTTAAAACTAATTTAGAAACAACCACTGTTGCTATATTTATGTCTCTCGCTGGTCTTATCTCGTTCGGCTGATGGTGTTTGGAGAAACTTATGTCGTCACAAATGAAAAGGCTGCTGCATGCGTTCAATCAGAGCAACTGTTAGATGGGTGAATAACAGATACATAGTGTCTGATCAATAGTACTACACTTCTGACAGGTCATACTCTTTCGGAATATCTCTGCCACAAGGCTGTTTTGACTCCTGGGACAACTAAATCTTTGTCCATCATCTCCGTACATTAGTACAAAAACATATTGACTTGAATCCATCTCCCTTTTCTACTCATATATTGAAATCGGTCAGACATGAGGTAGAAACAAATAGAATGCGCTAGGCCTTTCAAATGAGCTTCATTGTTAGCTTATGACGTTTGTGACGTCTACTACGTGCTACCATGTAACATAATCAGCCATTGTGTCTGATTTGAGCATATAAACGTTTCTTGACATCTTCCCCCTACGTTACGGGTACAATCTTCTTGACATCTTCCCTCCTACGTATCGGGTACAATCTTCACATTCTGCACTAAAGTCATTGCAGAGGAAAGACCGTATTATGTGCAGTGTTAATACAGTATCATACAGTTATCAAAGCGTACGATTTTCTCTTTAGGTGGTATTTTAGCAACAAATTTACATCGCTTTGGCATCGGAATTATCATTCCAAAATGAAATAAGCCACTGCGAGGAGTACGCATTTGTTGATATATAGACAAGACCTAGTGTGCCAAATCATGTTTTGTAGTAAACTTTACTCAGATTAAATGTATGCAAACACATTTTTAAGTTTATTAAAGTCAAGTTATTCCGTTTTCAGAAAAATAGTAAAGTTTTGCTAGCTTAAATTCAGAAGGAATTCCACACACACACACACACACACACACACACACACACACACACACACACACACACACACACACACATTGTTGCTTAAGTGCCATAATAGTTTCCTTCTTCTGGGAGAACGAGAAATGTATACTCTAAGTTCTGTCCAGGACTCCTCTCCTATCAAGTCTTCAAGTGGTTCACTTTGAACCTTGTACGCGTGAGTAACTAGTCAGATGTAAATCTAAATGTCCGTAGAGAAAGGCCAGCAAACTACGTTATGGGAAGTAGTGCATTGCGGGAAATTTTAGTCGCCATATTAAATGAAACTGTCGATTCCTTATAACTTTATTTAATGTAGGGGTATTTGGAAGATGTTTCACACAAATATACCCAATGGACCAAGTAATCAGGTTCTCAGAGTATTGTCCGTTAAATATTTGTCCCAAGCGTTGATGATTACTTCAAACACCTCAACCGATGCACAGTTGAGATGTTGGACGAAATAGCGTCATACAATCACAAAACGAAGAGAACTGGTTAGCCGATAATAAACATCATGATGTACCTGAAGGGTTTGACTAACATAGAACTTAAAGCTAAACGTACCTTAAATCGAAGCGAAAACTAATCATGGCGTCAGCAAATTCCCGAAATGCATCACTTCCAATGACGTAGGTTGTTGGGGATGCTAGCCATTAAACCAAATTGAGAGAACATTATTTTCTTTCTTTCGGAATATCTTTCCTCAATAAAAACACAATGTGAATTATACACTGAGAAATACAAAACATTTGAAAATCACCCACTATATCGTTTCTCGAGCACTAACGGATGCTGAAGCATCAAATGGTTCTGAAACTTGATATTTAGCCACTTATGTCATTTTATTACTTTTTTTAAAGAGATGCAGATTTAAGAACTGGTAAAACTGAGCTGTATGTGAACACAATTATGATTGGACATCAGGTTAATATTGTTGAAATTTTGTAACTATGATCCTTAATTATTTTAATTAATCAATTACGCTGTAAGTAGGGTTACGCAATAATCTCATAAATTTATAATCTTGATTTGCACCGAAGAGTTCCTTTTCACCGATGTTTATGATTTTATGGTTTCAAAACAGACGTGCTTTAAAAGTTTTGCCAGATATATCAAAACTGAATTACCTATCAGTCCAGCAATTTGTGTTGGTAAACCTAATCTCTGACTGAGGGTCTGTCTATGATGATTTCCCACTATTATGCCCCTTACAGTGTAGGAATGGGGGGAAATAGATCAACAGACGTAATTAATCCGTCTGAGTGACCGTGCATTTCCTATAACTATCAACTGTTGTTGCGTGTTGTTTGCTTGCCAAGTTGACTTCTTCCGTCGTATTAAGTTTCATGGCAGCACTAACAACGAAAATCCAACTGTATGGTTATCCTTTGTACCTAGATCTCTTATATATATATATATATATATATATATATATATATATATATATATATATATATATATATATATATATATATATATATATATATATATATATATATATATATATATATATATATATATATATATATATATATATATTAAAATAACACTGGATGATTTTTTTTGCAAAAAATTATAAGATTAATACAGTAAAGTATTAAGCCAGAAAATACCGTATAAATATTCACACTACCCAATAAGTGTATGTTCAGACATTAAAATTATGGGACGAAATCTTCACACATTCTTATTGAAGGATATTTACTGCATGTAATAATATTTACATATAATTGTTGCAAATAAACTGGACCCGAAATTTCCAAGACTGGTTGAGGGTCCTCTGCAGTATTGTCATCATGAACGAAATTCAAGACACATATGTCAGACGTGTTACTATCAGTGTAGACACACGGTATGAGACACATTTTACCATCAGTATAGACACATAATTTGACACGTGTTACTATCAGTGTAGACATATGATCGTGTTACTATTAGCGTAGTCACACGGTTTGTGACACATTTTATCATCAGTGTAGACGCAGAATTTGACAACTGCTACTATCAGTGTAGACATATGATTGTGTTACTATCGGTGTAGACACACGGAATGTGACACATTTTACCATCAGTGTAGACACATAGAATTTGATACGTGCTACTAGAAGAAATAAAGGTTTGCTTGGGTATGACACATATGATCGACTAACGTTTATTTTCATGACAGTCAAGCGATAAAATCCATGATGTGCATCGGATATTTTATTCTGAAGGTTCCACGGCTATTTTTGTCCAATCCGACTAATTAATGGTCTCAATTTGGTTGCTGTCCTTTTGTTCGTATTCACCAATTTTATCGGATTTATCTTGCACTCCTCTGCACTCCGCAGATCCAAAGATAACGTTATTACATATTTTCCAGTTTTTACTATAGAGACTCAATTTCCGTGGAATGTGTCAAGAGCTGTTTCTCGTGGGACCAATACTAAAATTGAACCTTTTGGTGTAGACGCGTTTAATCTATGGGAACCATTAATGTAACAACAGTCATATCTCTCTGGATGCTTATAGTGAAGTTTCATTACAAATTTCAAGGACTCGTACAACCATTATAAAATGGCAACTGTTGCATGCAGAGCAACGATAGTAAGCTCGTGTAGGGGTTTGTATGTAAAATGTATTGCTGACTGTGCTGTTAACAACAAATGACTACACACAAAACTTTTTTCAGCGGGCATTTAGATTTGTCAGAATCTCACGATGACGCAGAAAACTTGAAAGTCAGTAGTTCAATGCACCAGATACCACAAATTTATTAAAGGCCGTTTATGCAGTGAGTAATAAATATTCATGTTTTATTGTTACGAATCTATGGTGTTAAACTAAGTAACAAAAAAAGAGACAAATGTAATAAGTTTAGTATAGTTCAACAAATAATTTATTTCCCTAGAATATAAAGTGAAAAGTAAAAAAGACCTTAAAGATGTGTGAATTAAATCCCATCCTAAAAGTTCTATCACAAATCCAAAAAGTAGAGAGTTCCAAAATGAATTTCAGTGGTGCTACGAATGAATTTCAATCTTAAAACTTTTTGATGTACCTATGGCCTTGATTCAGGATTGGTGTGCTAAGAGTCTTGTTGTATCTAAATGGTATTGTTACAAGCCATGGGTATTTGCTTGACCGAGCAGTTTTCAAACCGTAGCGTGATGCCGCTAGAAGTCATAAGTTTACCCCATATTTCCAGAGTTCACAACTTCAGTTGTAAATTAGGAAGCCCGAGGTGACAAGTCTGTACATAAATTTTACTCTTATCAATACAAGACCACACATCTCACAACTTTCCAAATACCTATCAACCGCACATATGCATGATTTCTCTTCATCACCAACTTTCCGTACTGTCTGCAGTTCACGCGGTAGAAACTATACAACTATCCACTAACACAGTAAACTATTTTTACTAAGCCACCTTATGCCAGTCGAATCTAGGTTACAGGCCAGATTTCGCCAGTAAAACTGCATTTCGTCTGCCACCATACGACATAAACGGTTATCTGCCAAATCTCTTCATGTTTATTCCATTGTGTAAGTTACCAGTCTCCTAGCATAAATACTGCCACTGTAGTCAAACCACTAATGTACACCACTGGAGTTTAATAGGGACTATGGTACGACAGGACAGTCGTGTGTCTCTGACCTTAATTCCTGAAAAGTAAACCGTGGCATCATGGAAACTCACCAAAACTTCACTTCGTGGCGTTTTTGCTCATAGTAATTTGCTAATTATTTAGGGCTAAGGAATATTTCAACTGGACCGAGTTCCAATAATCAAACAAGTTGATGACATTATTGATTGTTTTCCGCTTCTATACACGCATCTGGGATGGGGGGAGACGGTGGGGTGGAAACAAAGAAAGCAACAGTTATAATGGCAAAAACACACTCCAAGAGAAAACTAAGAATAACTTGTTTCAGATAGATTTATCAAATTTACTCGATGGATATCATTCTTCAGTCTATGTTAGCAGCTTTAATTATGGAGCGACACTTCACGGACCATTGTTTTATAAAATTTCAGACCTGTATTATGAATTTGCGTGTTTCTGTCTGATTCAAAATGTCAACAAAAAAAATCGTCAAATTTAGTATTGTATTAATTGCTAAGGTTGGACAATCGCAATGAAGATGACGTTTATGCTCACTTAGAGATTGTCCCCGTCTAAAATTGAACATGACAACGAGTAATGTGGTCATGTGACGCCTGAATGTGTGGACGACACGTGGATAAAAGTTAGACCAAGAAATGTTTTTTAAGTTCATTTCTGGAGTAATAAAAATTTACTAATATCAACAATGGTGTTTCCTGGACTGTGTGGGGTGTGATCATGCAATTTCATGCGTACGTTCACAACTATAACTTATATTAAAGGTCTAACTTTATTGCCTAATAGCCTCTACCAAGATTTTGTAATTTGGGTGAGGCAAGTAAGACATCATTCATTTGAATTTTCTGTTGCTTCATTTTTGGCACATATCTTCAAATATGTAATCTCCTGTAAGCGTAAACGACGACAAAAAAATTCCATTAGATGGAATTTCTTTTGTGCAATATTTGACTCGTTATCACAAAAATCTAACAATTCCTTAAAACGGCGCGCTATAATAAAATGCACATACTCCAAATTTATTACAATATAATTCAAAATGTATTTAAATGAATTCGCAATAATTCTAAAAAGTAATTTAGTAAGACAGTAATATTGAGCCATTGATAATTCCAGTGCATAATTTAAAAAATAAATCCTCTCAAATCAAAGCTGAACAAAACTAAAATTAAGATAGAAATAAAGAATTACTGTTTAATTGTCCCTTATATTAAAACCTAATTCACAATATTAAGACAAGTACGAGGCACAACATATAATTTCCATAACATTCAAAATTATAAATAATATCAGTTATATGATTAAAAACTTAAGCAAAAAGGTACCAAACATATAGACCAGCAATTCCCGAGAGCAAAACAAATTGCCTGAATTAACATCCATGTGAACATGTTTTCTACAAATAATGATGATTTTAATATATAATCTACAATTAAAGACAAATATTAGCTGTGCAATAAGTTGTTTATCAAACAACCCCCCAACCCTCAACCCCCTAAAAACAAAACGTGTAGGTAGGCCCAAACTCCTAGCCTCAATTAATCACAAAAGTCGCATAATACAAATTAAGTACGCCTAACATTCATGACGTAACGAATACTGTATTATAGAAAGGTGAATTCTCAATTATGGCTCCTAGAAGACCACCCAACCTAAACCGTACTGTTAGCAATGACCCCGGGGTTAGCCCCTAATCCATTCTTAACGATCATATTGATACGTCAGAATTTACTTCGTAAGTGTAAGTTGCAAGTTGTTTTGTTTTGTTGCTATATTTAGTAATGCATGATTTCTTACTCTGAATGCTAAAGGACGACGCTTTGTCTGGAAAAAAATGTTGAGATTAAGTTTTTATTTGAATAACAATCAAAACATGCTTGACAGTTGCAGCAAAATACTTCCATTAAAACGACTTTTAGGGTCCACTTGTTATATGGGGCTTTAATTTGGCTATCGTTATCTAAGAGATGGTCGACTACGGTGTAATTGCCTTGATAGAGTAAATAATTAAATAAAATGAAATTCACGGATGGATAACAGAGATCTGAGCAAATATGTAAAACAGAACAAAAATGCGCCCAAATTAAAACAATTTAATCAATTACATAAACAAAATGAAATTGAATATGACATTTGAATCATACACTTTCTGTCATTTCCACTAGTCAAGCTTCTAATACGTTAACCCTATCTAGATATTGGTGGATCGAGCAGATATTTCTGTGCTTCTGGTCTGAGAATTTCATTGGATGAGACGGCAAGCCAACACACCCAATCAGAAGTACGTTGTTAAAATTTAAACACTAACATGATGGACAGTAGGTGAGCACTGGACTCATACGTATGCAATTTTCCACTATCTGCCTGTGTTTGTACAAATACATTTCACTCAAATACACCTATAATTGCTTCTTTCTGGTACGCAGTCATTCTTACGATGTTAAACTTATGAAGTATCCTTTTCAAGCTATTTGCCTCCATCGTCTTTGGCGGATGTACAACGCACCTCTGTTAGACGCTGTTGATTAGATGATATTACATACTAAGGAAGAAAACTCAAGTGATCCAAAGCACTAAAATATCAGCTCGATCCGCCAAGATGTAGATTGGGTTAACATATCAGAACATTGGCTACCAAAGATGCACTTTCTCTTAGAAATAAATTAACCAAAATTGATAAGAAACGCAATTAGCCGTTATGTTGTACCGATAAAACAAATTTCATCAAGAAATCGAGTAAATGACCAAACTCATTTCTTCAGCATACCTGCATAAGCTTGTTGCTTCCGGTCCCTCAAAATTCAATGTTTGTGACAGGTCAACATTGCCGCATTCCTTTGCCTTCTCTCTTTCTTCAGCCTCTTAGGGTCATCAACAGTAGCTTGGTTATCTGCTCTCTTTTGGCATTGTGTAGCGTTCATATGGGGATATCCCCCACCCCAGCATAAACAAAAACGCAACAGAATTATTTATTAGTTTTTATTCGGGGATCAAATAATATTCCAAATCTTTTTTATGTCGGATATCGTTTAATCGTAATTGACCAAAACCAAGGCTAATATGGGTCAGTTCATAACCTGCCAGCTGATACACACAAACCTGTAACCATAAAATTAATGTATTTCCCTAGTGTGTATATGCATTTTTATAGGGTCTTTGATATAACGTACACACAAAAAACCCTGATAAGCCCTACTATAATCTATAAATTACTAACTGGACTATGTCGGTCGGCAGGCGACGATTCCACGGTTGAAAGAATTCACAATATATTTATACAAATAAATTAATGGAATTAATTTCTTGTCTTAAATACAATATTTGCTAACTAGCAAATCACTGGAATACCATTTTTCAGACATAGTAATATCAATTCCTAACCTACATGATAGATATCATTCAAAACAGATAAATTCAAATAAATACTTACAAAATTTTATCAAAGAATAAAATTGTATGCTATGGAGACAATACATTGATCTTTCCTTGACTAGTTTGTATTATGTAGCCATATCTCTTTGTACCTTTAACGTTCGCGCCCACCAACTTCTAGACACTCGTACTTTGGACAAATTTATAACGAGAAATTCTTGTTATTTCCAGAGTAAACTTCTTGACTTTCAACATAAATTCATACTGACGAACTTTCGTGAATAATATATGAGACTGAATTTCGCCTCTATAGCACACCCCCATTTTTAGCTTAGCCAAGGAGGAATAACTTATCTACCCCTCCCAAAATGTTCAACACGCTAATCAAAATTGAAATAATTTTCTCTATTCTGGCGTTATTAATATATATTTCTGGGGTAAAAATCATTTATAAAAATTACTTCAAATGGTCTAATATTGTCTCTGGATTGTCTCCACATTGTCGTGTCTCCGCTAATTTACCGCAAATTAACCTCGCAACTCAGTCTCTAACCGTTATCTCAATTGTAATTAAATCATGCCCAAAAACAGGAACATCGCAGGCTTGCGATTTTTTGCGGACATAGCCCTCACGTAAATGTTAATTTGTTCGTGCCACGCTCACCTCAATAACATTCGCTCAATGATGCTGTTGCTATCGTTCAAAACTCACTTTTTTTTTCAACGACCATCGACAACGGTTAGGGCAGCCAATTGTTTAAAACATTAAGACTGTTGACCCTTTTTAGTTCATAATTAGAAAGAATACGTAGATATACAATGAAACAGCTTTGCTAGTTCTTTTGATATAAAATAATTACTATTATGGAAAACTGAAAATTGTCCAATTTTTTTTAAAGCGTGTATACAAATTTATAAATTCGTTTAAAATCATTAATGGATAGGAAACTCCTTGTAGACCAATTTGTAGAAACAAATAAGCTTAATGATTTCACGTTTAGCCACGAATGTTGTTTGCGTCAGTATTTGTACTTATTTCGAAATTTCCTATGTCTTAAAGATGAAGATTTTTTTTAGTGGCAAATGATTTTCAGAGCAAGTTAATAATCCATTTAAAGGCTAATATGTAAGTTTAGAATATGAAGTATATGGAATGAAAAGATATGCCTAAAAACCTCTCTCTCTCTCTCGATAGATAGATAGATAGATAGATAGATAGATAGATAGATAGATAGATAGATAGATAGATAGATAGATAGATAGATAGATAGATAGGGCAAGGCGAACGCGGCAACCGCCTTGAGCCTCGCACTACTCCGCAATGCAGTTTTGTTTACTTAGGGACCCTCGTTCATTGTTTGCTGCCTCGGGCCCCGCACATCACAGAACCGGGTCTGACTGCCTCTATAATCCATCTGACCGATGTCTCAGCTTCGTTTTTCAAAATGTTATTTCTTATTATTTAAAAATTAATTTGTGGCAGTACTAGAACAAGTTTATTCCGTTACTTACGGCTAATTCGTTTTAAGCCAAGGTTAGATCCAGAAACAGGTCTTATTGCAGGTTTCAAATAGATTTCAACCTGCCGTAGTTGCGGCGTTATCCGACGTTGAGTCGTATAACTGATATAGCTTAACCAGAAACAGTGTCGTCACTAGGGTTGGTGTCACCCAGTGTGTTAAGCCACGTTGTTACCCTTATGGACTTCCTTTCTGCACAAAAAATCAAACATTTTATACTCATTATGGTGTCACCCCCTTTGATGGTGTCACCTGGTGCGGTTTACACCTTTCGCCCCCTCCCCAGTGACGCCACTGGCTTGACTAGAATAAGAGACAAGTAGATAATTTGGATGAATTGATTTCAAATTAAAAATAACTTGTTGCGATATCTTGCAGTATCGTGATGCAGTTTGGTACGTACCTAACTAATCAATAATAGCGGTATTGCCTTAGAGAAAAAGGCCTGCTCCAGGATCATGTACCGCAAATGTTTGACAACCTTATACATTAATTTCTTATGTTATCTTTATTATCAGGGATTAACCTTCATTGTTTATTCTGTTGTTCAATGTCATTTTATTTTCAACATTATAAAGATATTTTTTTACAGCGAAATAAAATACTGAAGTGTCAGCAATACACTGGATGCGACTAAGTGACGTCATAATTATACGAATTGGGCTACATACAAATATGGGTGTTTCTGGCTGCACTGGAAAAGAAATAGGATAAGGAAGTCGTTATAAAACCTTGTGCTGTTGTTTTGGTCGGGACAGATTTAAATTAAGCGAAATAAAGAAGAAACAAAACGTATCATTCGCAGACCGAGTTTATTTTCGATCGTAGCTATATCCCATTGTAAATAAAAATTCTCCCGAATGTGTTTTTCCATATTTTTCTTCTCCCCTCCAAAAAACAATATGCAGAGCTAGCAGTAAATCTAGGGTCAATCGAGTAACCAGATCTTTACTTCAATTTTATTAAGCATCATGATGACTCTCGTAGTCCAGAATATAAACATTAAAGTTTAATCGTATATATTGATAGCCATATAGTTAAAATTGCTAATTGGAATTTGGATGCACTTTTAGTACATAATTCCAGTCACTCTGCGTGTTCGTTAAGTACTATAAAATAAACCACTGCTTTAAATTTGTGTGACGAAGAGTGGTAAATTTCCGGCATTCCGGTCATAAATCGTTGACGAGACCAGTCATCAATATCATTGACAATGTAATTATGTAATTATGTGAAGATAACTATTGACAGTGTAATTATGTGAAGATAATGTTTTGTGGTAACTGAAGCAACGTAATTGCTTTCGATCTGTATTTCCCAGCCTATCCATTGTAACTGTATGTCAGTACATATAAGTTAACATGTTTGACGCTTCGTCAACAACGAAGTCACGTGTCAGAGTATCAGAACCTTACCAATATATAATCCAAGGAAGACTCCATTCTTGGTAAAAACATATGTACATTAATCAGTGTCAATATGTAGCATTGAGAATACAAACTTAATGAGCATTTCTAAATTATCAACTTAAATTCTTTCTTCCAAACCCCAAGTACAAATATTTTATTTTTTAGATACGTCTTACGTTGAATTGTCCAGTGAGCAAGTATTTTGTTAACATTTCTACCAGGACGTTGTCACATAAATTGTATGGCAGCGCTGGTCTAATGAATATTCACGACTTCTATTTGTGAACATACAAATATTACAAAATTCAAAGCTTGACCGGAATAAGATCGTGTGTGTGTGTGTGTGTGTGTGTGTGTGTGTGTGTGTAAAATTTTCTTGACGTCATACATCCAATGCAAGTAGTACATCTTATAAACTCAGATAACGTCAGGTTTTCTTGACGTCATACATCCACAGCAAGCCGTGCATCTTACAAACTCAGATAACGTAATGTTTTCTTGATGTCTTAAATCCACAGGAAGCAGTATATCTTACAAACTTAGATAACGTTAGGCCTTCTTCACGTCATACATCCACAGCAACCAGTGTATCTTATAAACTCAGATAACGTCAGGTTTTCGTCATGTCAAACATCCAAAGCAAGCGCTGCATTTTAGAAACTCAGATAACGTCAGGTGTTCTTCAAGTTATATATCAACAGCAAGCAGTGCATCGTACAAACGCAGAAAACATCATGTTTTCTTGACGTCATACATCCACAGCAACAAGAGCATCTTACAGACAATGCAACTGCAGAGCTGTCGATAATCGGAAGCAGAGCTGAGCTAACAATTGTGACGTTCAGTTTTGTAAATCGTCCCTAATTAAAAGAGTTAAATCAACAAGATTTATAACAAAAATATACATTTTTTTCAGAGTCGATGATTTCACAGCGTTTAGAGTTTAACAGGATCTTCCTAATTCGAAAATGAAAAACACACCAAAGCCACACATGAAAACATTTATTTACATTTTCGCACATAGAAGCGAAACTTAAAAGCAATGGTGTGGTTTAAACCATGAAAACAACTAACTACCAGACGAATTAGCTGCATATCTAAATATACATCGAGCATATATGCAAAAAGTTATCAGATAACCAATGAAAATAACAAAGCTTAACTCCCTAGGACCATACTGATTATAATGGATTATCAATAGGACCATACTGATTATAATGGATTATCAATAGGACCATACTGATTTTAATGGATTATTAACAGGACCATACTGATTATAATGGATTATCAATATGACCATACTGATTTTAATGGATTATCAACAGGACCATACTGATTATAATGGATTATCAATAGGACCATACAGATTTTAATGGATTATCAACAGGACCATACTGATTATAATGGATTATCAATAGAACCATGCTGATTATAATGGATTATCAATAGGACCATACAGATTTTAATGGATTATCAACAGGACCATACTGATTATAATGGATTATCAATAGAACCATGCTGATTATAATGGATTATCAATAGGACCATACTGATTATAATGGATTATCAATAGGACCATACTGATTATAATGGATTATCAATAGGACCATATTGATTATAATGGATTATCAATAGGACCATACTGATTATAATGGATTATCAATAGGACCATACTGATTTTAATGGATTATAAATAGGACCATACTGATTTTAATGGATTATCAATAGGACCATATTGATTATAATGGATTATCAATAGGACCATACTGATTATGATGGAATATCAATAGGACCATACTGATTTTAATAGATTATCAATAGGAGCATACTGATTTTAATGGATTATCAATAGGACCATACTGATTATAAGGGATTATCAATAGAACCATGCTGATTATAATGGATTATCAATAGGACCATACTGATTATAATGGATTATCAATAGAACCGTGCTGATTTTAATGGATTATCAATAGGACCATACTGATTTTAATGGATTATCAATAGGACCATACTGATTATAATGAATTATCAATAGAACCAAGCTGATTATAATGGATTATCAATAGGACCATACTGATTATAATGGATTATCAATAGGACCAAGCTGATTATAATGGATTATCAATAGGACCATACTGATTATAATGGATTATCAATAGGACCATACTGATTTTAATGGATTATCAATAGGACCATACTGATTATAATGGATTATCAATAGGACCATACTGATTTTAATGGATTATCAATAGAACCAAGCTGATTATAATGGATTATCAATAGGACCATACTGATTTTAATGGATTATCAATAGAACCAAGCTGATTATAATGGATTATCAATAGGACCATACTGATTATAATGGATTACCAATAGTAGTACATTATATTTACTCCTGAATGTCTTTGCATTACACGAGAATGTGCTGAACAATTCTGTCGACCTGTTTTTATGCAATAATTTGATCAATAATTCCTATCTCTGATAACAAATTATCTTATAAAACTTAATTTTTCTGAATGTAATTTAACATTTCTACTAGAAAATTAATTTCAGTGTGAACAAATATAATTCTAAATAACCCGTGGAAATAATGAATGTACATTAGATTGTTGCTGAAACGTTATGACAAGTTTCCTCTAATTGCGTATGTTCACTAATTGCTGGTTTTATTTACCCACCTGAAGCATCCACCATAACATGGTAAATAGTGTTTTCCGCCTGGGAACACCAATGACGTAATAAGCGCAAGACGGTCTTTTAATTGGCAAAGCCATTTTAAAAATGTCATCATGCACAATTTATTTTATTAATAGAGCATAGGCTTCTTGTCCTTTGGTGTCGAAGTTTCTGTCCATAAAAAGTTACGTGCCATGTGAGCCGGAACATAGGGGCAAGTGGTGCACTTGCTTTACCCCCTCCCCTATAACAACACGCTGAAGGCCATAGTACACAATTAATTTTACTATATGGTCTCTACATTTGTTCCTCAGTACTGAACTTTCCACTGTGTGACAATCAATACAAATCATATGTTAATCTAAAATACCTTCAAAGATGACTTTACGGTTTAGTTCTTGTCAAGGGTTGACCTGCATTTTTTTGCGAGGCTGAATTGTAAACAAAACACCAGGCAACGGAACACAGATTTCACTTCCGGATCATCACCATGACCTTATTACTCAATGTGCACTGTCGCCGAAATACACACAGACAACCACACCATAAGATCACATTTTAAAGAATAATCAATTGCCTTTAAATCCTTACCAAGAATGCCAAAATCTAACTCTAGTATCACCACCAAATTTAGACCGGAAAAAGTGATCTAAAAATAGACTGGGACTACATTCGTGGGTACTGAACCGGATTTTATTAATTGTGTACTGATTCCTGAAAGCAAAACTCCGTTCTCATTGGCCAACTAAGTTATAAATAAACGTAGGAGGTCATTGACTTTCAACCAATGAGAGGACAGTATTTCATTCAGTGGGATTTCACTTGCATTTTAAGTGGGTGCGATCAGGTCTAAGTCAGACAGTACTGTGGGAAAATTGTCTGATATTCATTATAGGTACGATAGTAAGCCAAACTTCGGATATGCATAAACAGCGGCACCAATTTTATTATGTTACGCGAAATGTAACTTGAATATCAGTGTTTATTCTTAAAGGAGAGAAGTGTCTTCCCTTGAAGTTATTATACAGTACATGTACGACCGTAAATTCTAAGCAATGATACAAGCCCCTGTGTTTTAGGACTGATATCTGTGTATATTTTAGATGCTTATGGTATTTCTCACGGTTGTGGAGACACCGTCGGCTGAAGAGGTCTTTTGGTGACATGTACGTTATATTTCCTTTGCAAATCCTATGATTGTTGATTTGGACATCCACATGAAATAGCACAACCCTCTCTCCTGTGGCCATTTTGAATGGGCTGATACCAAAAACCAGGAAGTATCTAAAGTGTACGCAGGTGTGTCCCGTAAAGAGTTAAATGCAGCAAAAATGCACATTTTAATGAACAGGTGACATTAAACCCATATATTGTCCGTCGGTATCAGCATAGATTTGGAGGGGTTGATTTATCGGAATAAGTACTACAGATGTTAGGAAATAGTATGACTGATATACGTATCAGATTTTACTGGCGTATGTTAGGATTTTGTATTTATCCGTGAAGCACACTTAGGCCGAAAAAATCTTTCTCCCGCCACCCTCCCCTCCCCCAAAAATACAAGCACACAACATATGTCGCGTACTATAAATGGTTTCGTGGTGCTGATCTATCCTATTAGCTAAATCGTGCAATTTAATGCAGACATTCTTGTCCGCACACACTGGTCTACATTTTAGACACTCTTTCCTCTTAAGTTAGGGTCGGCTAAAGGTCCTATCGACTTCATGAAGCCTAATTATCACTCATCACGAATAAAAAAAAAAAACAACAATAATTGCTTCATTGAACTTTTTATGTCTTCTATTACGACTCAATGGTTTTAAACAAAATAACAGGTAAGAGCAAAACCATCAAGTTTGATAAAATTCAACAAATAATTTATTTCCCTACAATACAAAAGTGAATATTTCCAAAGGACAAGCCATTTTGAGAATTAAATCCCAAATAGTCCTAAAAGTATGAAATTTTTACTAAATTATATTGGCCTTCAAAATAGCTTTCTATATTGAATTTGTTGACGTGTCTGTAGTCTCCGACATGCTCATGGACCAGCTCTCTGTAGTATAGCTATGTGCTAACTATCTTTTGATGTATCACAATATAATCAAAAAATATTCTTGTCTGAAATCACTATAATTCCAAGTTAATTTTCCAGTCCAAGAATATTATAGATGAGCACTTTGTATTTCCAGTGAACAATAATTTGAATAAATAATTACACCCAAATGAAATATTGAACACAACAATAAGAATTATTCTGCCTCAGAATTAAAAAATGCAAGAATGAGTTTATTTCTCAAATAAACACATTATATTATGCTGATATAAAACACTAAAAACACTGTCGAGCTACTTTTATTACTTTCATTTCAGTGACTAATTTGTGTTCGTAAGACGGCCAATGCATATAATATCGCTAACAGAAACAGTGCCTAGCTTATCCAAAAATCTATTTTTTTCATATTTATGTGTGTGTGTGTGTGTGTGTGTGTGTGTGTGTGTGTGTGTGTGTGTGTGTGTGTGAGTGAGAGAGAGAGAGAGAGAGTTTGGCATAATAACAGTTTTCGTGTAGCAGATTCATAATGTAGACATTGTGATAGGTTTCTGCTGTAGTAACTTCTTTAATTAATTTATTATTATTACATAACCTTCCAGTCTTTAATTAATTATTATTATATAACATTCCAGTCTATGATTAATTTATTATCATTACATAAACTTCCAGCTTTAAATTAATTAAGTATTATTATATAACCTCTCATCCTCGCTGAGTTTTTCCCGTTGATCCATATACACAGCTAAACTCTAGCAAAACTAAATAAGAAATTCCAAAGAGTTTTAGGGATTACCGTTGTTGGCATTGATGTAGGTTGAAACTATAAATAAATCTAAAATAATTATTTGGTTAATTACAGGTTTAATTGGTAACAACACATACTTCTTAACGTCTTTTAGTAAGAATTTAGTTTCTTTACAACTCTTTTATTTTGGGAAAGGAAAGGGCATTGGCCAACGTCATGCTAGTTACTTTTTATAGGTTCATATTTTTATACCACTGAGAGGAGTAGAGACTCCATTCAGTGCAAACTAAACACTTAATAAGAGGTTTTGTTCACCTTCCTATGTTCTCAGGCGATGCTTATTTTTTTTTTGGCACCACATCTGATCATATTGTTTAATGTTTACATGAATTTAAGCCTGAAAGAATGTTAACATTTTAACATGGCTATGAAGTGGAAAGATAATATGGCGTCTATTTGACCTTGTCTTTTGTTACACAAAAGGAATCTATCCACAAGGCAAAAGTGCATGAGCCATCTTCAAGCGCTTGAGCCAATATCATATAGTCTGAAGAGCTTAGGATACACGTGTACAGGTTTGACTCCGTAAACTCCTGAAAGGTACACAACAAAGTTTTATTCCACCTAAATTTAAATTTCATACTTTTCAACAAAGAAAGCTATATCTGGCCTTATATTGTTTAAAAAATATAAGTCTTAAAAACTAGAAAATTGCGGACCAAACTTCTTTGCTTAGAAAGTTTATATTCTGTATTTTACACTGGAAGTTTATATATGCATTATAAGTTATTGATTAATTTATATATGCATTGAAAGTTTTTGAAATATTTGTAAATGCGTTATAAGTTATTAATTTTCCCCCTTGGTAAGAATGCTCGAAAAAAAATCATATATATATATATATATATATATATATATATATATATATATATATATATATATATATATATATATATATATATATATCTATATATATATATATATAGATATAGATATATATATATATATATATATATATATATATATATATATATATATATATATATATATATATATATCTATATGCGTGTGTGTGTTTGTGTGTGTGTGTTTAAAAATAAACCTGCCTTAACTAATTTTAAAACCTGTGCAACATAATATTTACATTTAGGGGGTGGCGTAGGGCCAATCACATTTTGTCTTATTGACATGCTTTGATTTGCAAGAACAAGTCTTTAATTATTGAAAGATATAGTCTTTATACTTGCAAAACTTGTTCTTGAATTCTTATTTGGCACTATTAGATGTAATGCCTCACTCTCTATTTCAGTCGAACTTTAATGACGTCAACTTTTTTGACATAACTTTGTAAAATCTATCGCACGTATATATATATATATATATATATATATATATATATATATATATATATATATATATATATATATATATACAGACACTGTAGTTCAAAAACAAAATGAATTTCTAGTCTTTGTTCCACAATGGCTAAAAAAATACGGTTTTTTTAATTCCATAATGTAGAACAGCACGCATACGACAGCGGTTATTCATGTTCCATTGGGTAGAACAGCACGCACATGACAGCGGTCATTTCATTTCCATGGGGTACAAAAGCACGCACCACAACTTCAGTTATTTAAGTTCCATTTTGTAAATCACACCACTACAGCGGTTATTACTGTTCCGTAGTGTACAACACACCACGACAGCTCATGATTCATAATTCAAATTCAGTGTCTTATTGTTTACATACTCGTTTGATACGTCCATATATATATATATATATATATATATATATATATATATATATATATATATATATATATATAAACTGTATACAAGTTGTCAAGAGACGTGCCTTTCATACAAGCGATCACGAATGTTATGTTAGTGATAGCGATGTTTAAAACTGCTTAATCAATGACTGTTATCCACAGCAGAATATTTATTAATGGTCTTTAATGTTGGTCAGTCAATATACACCACAGCATACAAATTTCCGTCTGTAACGGTTTCCTAGAGCCTACCATTAAGTGTCAACTGGGAACTAATTAAATGCTATCGGCTTTAATAGGCTTCTGAACTAATGTAATTTTGTTTAAAATTAATGGAAATTTTCTCTGCTTCTCTCATCAATAAAATAGTTTAACGTTTTTAAAACAAATGCAAGTCTGAAGATGAACACCATTGATTCTGGAATAAAATCTTCTACATATTAAATGAAACTCCAAAGATTGATCCATCAGTGGCTGGAAACCTTTAGTTTTCCATCTTAAGCTAAAATTAAAATTTTATTGCATGTTTAGGGAGTTTTCCTCTGAAATGCCCGTAAAGTGGTCTAATTTAAGCGATGGACCAAATCATCAATAAATACTGAGATTCTTTTACACAACAGTTTCATTTTCCCTCTAATTTTCTTGGAATTCTTATTTGATGATAATTAAATTCCATTTCTAAGTAGCCTAGGTTATTTTAGCACTGGTCATTGACAGTTTATTGCATTTATCTTAGTCAATCCCTGGCACACGCGATCCATATCTTTTTTTTTAATTAACATATGTATTAGATTATAAATTTCCTAACTAAGGTATTATGTTGTTCATTTCTTAACTAAGTTACTTGCGACTTATTATTTATTGTCCGTAGTGTGCATTTGTTTTATTACTACGTGTGGGTTTTGTTTTTACAGTCAACGCATAAGAAAAGTTGAGGTGATATAGTATATCTATATAGTATATTTATTACAAAAATGAAAAATGTCCCCAACTCTCTCTCTCTCTCTCTCTCTCTCTCTCTCTCTCTCTATATATATATATATATATATATATATATATATATATATATATATATATATATATATATATATATATATATATATAAAGAATACAAATCATATGGCGAATAACAACCCTCTCAAGCGTACTGGATCCACCAAGGGATCACGTTTGTCAGGGATTAATTAAAATAGATGCAATAAACTGACGACGAACAGTACGAAACTAGTAACTAACTAGCCTAAGCGCTTTCGACTCTTAATGAGTCTTTTTCAAAGGCAAATACAAAACATAGTTACGACAAACAAATAAACACAAAAACGTTGTGTTTGTAAACCTCTACATTTCTGTTTTCACATGTGCTAAAACTATAAATACAACCAGCTTGTATAGACTAGTTGCGGAAACTGAAAACGTTGTATAATTCTCTAAAAGTCTACAAGCCAAAGCGACATCTATTTTTACTTTGTGTACATATGTAACGCAGATTATATCCCGGATATTTGATTCTATACCGGTTATTCTTATAGTAAAAATTGAAGGATAATAAGAAGATTTAGAAAATGTTAAATTCTACTAGTGCATAGTTTTCATTTTCTAGTCTTCTTGGTTTAGACCGCTTGGTTTCAATGTTCTAAGGCGGCGTATCCAGTACGATTCCTTTTCCTTCCTGGTTTCGGAACTCCAGCTGTGGTTGTTAGCAATAGCGATAAGTATTATATCACTGAAAGTGTGGCCAGGGGAGGAGAAGTGTTCTGCGACCGGGCTTCTGTACAGCTTTTTTGTCATCCAATCAGATCTATGAAGGTTTATCCTACACATAAGGATAAACCTTCATAGATCTGATTGGATGACAAAAAGCTGTACAGAAGCCCGGTCGCAGAACACTTCTCCTCCCCTGGCCACACTTTCAGTGATATAATACTTATCGCTATTGCTAACAACCACAGCTGGAGTTCCGAAACCAGGAAGGAAAAGGAATCGTACTGGATACGCCGCCTTAGAACATTGAAACCAAGCGGTCTAAACCAAGAAGACTAGAAAATGAAAACTATGCACTAGTAGAATTTAACATTTTCTAAATCTTCTTATTATCCTTCAATTTTTACTATAAGAATAACCGGTATAGAATCAAATATCCGGGATATAATCTGCGTTACATATGTACACAAAGTAAAAATAGATGTCGCTTTGGCTTGTAGACTTTTAGAGAATTATACAACGTTTTCAGTTTCCGCAACTAGTCTATACAAGCTGGTTGTATTTATAGTTTTAGCACATGTGCAAACAGAAATGTAGAGGTTTACAAACACAACGTTTTTGTGTTTATTTGTTTGTCGTAACTATGTTTTGTATTTGCCTTTGAAAAAGACTCATTAAGAGTCGAAAGCGCTTAGGCTAGTTAGTTACTAGTTTCGTACTGTTCGTCGTCAGTTTATTGCATCTATATATATATATATATATATATATATATATATATATATATATATATATATATATATATATATATATATATATATATATATATATATATATATATATATATAGTTATTCTTTATGAAAGTTTATATTCATTGACACTTATCTTGAATTTCGAATACAGCAAATGACATAGTAGACTAAACTATTATTTGTTTCTTATACCATGCGATGGATGGATTAAATGCTTATTTAAGTGTACGAAGACAAACACGGGCAAAGTGAAAGTTATGCATCTAAGAAGACATTTTGACGACTGCATGGTTGGTTTGGACAACTGTATATATTACTGAAGTGAACTTAATTGCTACAAAACTTGTGCCAGCCAACAAACGGCTACATTTTCTTGAAACCAGCTAATGAATGCTTGCATATATCAAGTGATATGTTGTCGCAAATCAGTTATATCTTTCTTGGGTCAGCTATATCTTCCTTAGGAGGGTCCCGAGTGGCCTAAAGCGCTGACCATTACGGATCACTGCCATCTCACCTCTATCTGCGTGTTTTCGAGTCCATGCTCGGCTAACTTGGGTAAGTGAGAAAGCCTGCAAGTAGCTTCTCGTTGGTCCGTGGTTCTTTACGGGGTTTTTCAGGGTTCTTCATCCACAAATAATACTGGCCGCCATATATAGCCTATCTTGTTCAGTAAAATGGCATTAAACCCGATAACAATAATCTTCCTTGGGAAAAATATGAGAAATAAATTAATGCCTCGAACTATATCATTCACAATGTGATGCGAGAGTTCACTTAATGAAAAACTACGCAATATCTAGAAACAGTGACCAATGTTTTAATTTGTCCCCAGCAAAATCCTGTCTAATTAGCAGCCAATGTTTTCAGTCGTCCCCAGCACAACCCTGTCTGAACAGTGGTCAAAGTTTTCAGTCCTTCCCAGCACAACCCTGGCTAAATTGTAGTCAATAATTTTAGTCGTCCCCAGCACAACCTTGTCTACATAGTGGCCAGTACTTTTAGTCGTCCCTAGCACAATCCTGTCTAAATATTGGCCAATGCTTTTAGTCGTTCCCAGTACAACTCTGTTTTAAAAGTGGCCAATATTTTCAGTTGTCCCCAGTACAACCCTGTCTAAATGGTGACTTGAATAAAATGCACGCAAAGAAAGATAAATTCAAGAGGAACAAAATCTTCAAAAGGGCAAAGTAAGGTTTTTTTATACTAAATATGAACACTTTAAAAAGTGAACACCATCACAAGACACTATATGTCAGAAAGGTTGTCGTCACTAACCGCCACGAGCCCACGGGGGTGGGGGTGTTAAAGGGGCTATTCTGTCCCCAGGCCATTAGGAGTACACTACAGAAATGTTGGATAATATTATTCTAGTTCTATAGTTTATATGCTGCTATAAGTGGCATTCCTATCTTGTCTGTCTCATCTACTTAGACAACATCCACAACAATGATAAAGTATTGTGTGAGCGTTGGGTTACTCTGAAAAACATACAGACACAGATGAGACACCAGTTTACTCTGAAAACTTTTGATTTTAAGTGAACAGTGAACCTAATAACTGAGCCCTTCGGGTTACTGGGTGTCCTTATATGGTATAAATGCTGGACGCAGACATTAAATCTAGCATTAATTGATGTGTGGGTATAGACATTAAATGTAGCATTAATTGATGTTTTGCTATTGACAGTTGCTGTAGCATTAATTAATGTGTATATATAGACAGTTACCGTAGCATTAATCGATGTGTTGCATTGACAGTTACTGTAGCATTAATTAATGTGTATATATAGACAGTTACCGTAGCATTAATCAATCTGTTGCATTGACAGTTACTGTAGCATTAATTGATATGTAGGTATAGACAATTACTGTAGCATTAATTGATGTGTAGGTAGTGGCAGTTACTGTAGCATTAATTTGTGTAGGTAGTGGCAGTTACTGTAGCATTAATTTATATGTAGGTATAGACCGTTACTGTAGCACTAATTGATGTGTGGTATTGACTGTTACTGTAGCATTAATTGATGTGTAGGTATAGACAATTACTGTAGCATTAATTGATGTGTAGGTAGTGGCAGTTACTGTAGCATTAATTTGTGTAGGTAGTGGCAGTTACTGTAGCATTAATTTATGTGTGGGTATTGACAGTTAATGTAGCATTAATTGATGTGTAGGTATAGACAGTTACTGTAGCAATAGGGACCATATTGGTATGCAATAGATCCTAATCAACAGTAGTTTAAGGTTGATGGATAGAATCAGTCTAATTACAATAATAATAATGGACACACATGCGATGTAAAGACGTTTCGATGAACTCCAGATGTTTCAGCTTCCATGCAGCTCTTATTTTATAGTGTTTTAATATTTGCACTTGGTTTATAGGAAGAACGTGGCTAAAATTTAAAGCCAGCACGAATATGTAGTTTCATTTGCGTGTTAAACGCAACCACGTGATGATTTAAAATAAGGAACATTCACCAGCACCATACAAATCGTATCATCAAAAAAGCAAGGAAACAATGTAATGAATTAAAACTTCCAGCATTTTCTTACCAATATTGTCGAATATAAACTTGTCTAAGTTGATCAATAAACAGGCTTCTGCTGCAAAAAAGTCAAACTAAGTATGTAATTAGGAATGCAATACCATTAACTCGTAGGATGTTGAATCATTCCACCGTTCACTGATGATATAACATGATCAGCAGTGCGATAGCTCACTTAATTTTTTCATTACACTTTCTAAGATTCTATCAATCGAGGTTTCTAACAGCCAATAAAAAGATGTTCCGATGACATTTTTATTTCCTGATAATAGTAACTCATCGAGCTCACATACAAGATGGAATATTTATACATTTGTCTATCAGACGTACAAGAGTTCTTTTACAAGTATCTGATTGGCGACTGAATTTGATGTATGACAAGTCAGCAATAGTGTTATAACCTTACCGCGTAAAATGGAACGGTACGCATAGGAGACCTTTTTTTCACATAATCATTTATACTGTTTGTCCAACCCTACAAAAGCATCCTGCATGAAGAAGTTACAGTCTGTGTAGGGGAAATATTGCAGGTTTTATGGAGGATGTGACGCATTCTACTGTTGGGTATATTTTGGGACGTAAGAGCTTTTCATCGGACCTCAGTACCTTGTGAGCGGAATATTTTCTGGTTAAGCTGAGTAGAGAAGTTGCCCAAACTGTGTTCCACTCGCTCTTACCACTGTTAGTTCTCGTATTACATATATTTAGAACGGTTTTGTTTGAAATACGTTTATCTTTTTCGCGGAATATGACGCAAATTAGAATGTAAATTCTGAAACTTTGGAAATAATCATGAATTTCAGTGATAAGAGGAATTCTAGACGATATTTAAATGGATTGCACATAGTTTCACTCCCCCAAAAGTGGATATAGATAAATACGGAAAAGAGATATGCTTGGGATGGGAAAATATAATACTTTGGAGTTTTGGAAAAGACACAAGTTACCTTTGCTTGTATGTTTTTTTGGAAGCTTCTGGTCTGGAGTTACTGTACTCATGATACTCACCTACGTCAGCATGATTAATTTTGAAGGTAAATATATTGTATTAGCCCTACCCTCAACAACTATAGAATAACAACAAGAACAACATTAACAACAATAACTACAAATTCGAATTATTTTCTTACTCGCTTACTCGCAATAATGATATCATTGTAGGCATTGCCTAGATAGGTTATTCGGACTTTAAGATCATTATAGACATTGTCGATATAGATAATGTGGATCTTATGACAGTTTAGATTTAAGCAAAGAACACCTAAAACATCAAGAACTTTTTTTGTCAGTGACGCTTTCGTGCATAGAATGCAAGAATGAAAAAGTTTTGAGATTGCAACATCTGTTGAAAGTCTTTGTATGAATATATAATGGTAGTTTTCTTTACGCAGTTCACATTTAAGTACGTCTCTCTGTATAACACTCTATATAAAAAAAACGCTGTGGTAAAGGAGACCGATCAATCTCAGTGGTCTTAATGTGCTGTAAAACTCCAACACGTTGTTTGTATATGACGCTTCGTAGTATCTCATCTCCAAGTTTGTTGTACATTTCAGACAAATTCAGATCCAGTGGTTAGCTAAGGTGCGATATGCGATACGAGATACGATAGTTTAAAATAAAATATTCACAACTAATTTTAATATGGTTGCGCCTTAGGTTTGAACCATTAAAGTTAGCTCACCAAAGACAATCGTAAAAGGAGAAGTTTTGCTTCTTAGCGTTTTAAATCAGTGTGCATGCTCCTTTTGCACACATAGACGATTTGTTGGTCATCAGACATTGTGTTTGTGTGCTTAATTATGTGGTACCCTGTTTGTTGAGGTAATACAACATTATATTCTTTTTTTAAGTACAAGCATGTAAATCAATGGACCCAAATGTCTTACTTAACGCCTTTTATGGAAACGAGATACTAAGGGTATCCGTGGTGGGTCTGAAATTGGGTATGAGAATAGCAAACCGCGCTGAATTATATCTTATTTTCAGAGTCATCCCCACCCGACTTTCACTGCTAAAGTTTTGACTTGCGAATTGTGGATTGGGGAGGTGACGAGAAAGAACAATAAAACGTTTGTTACCACTCCAGGTTTTAAATTATGTAAATAAATAAGTAAAACCTACAATGTTAAGTTGTTGTTGCTGTTGTGCTTAACGCCATTTTTCAGCTCAAGATAGGCTATTCATGGCGGCCAGTATTAATGGTGGAGGAAGAAAATGTTAAGTAAATTCAACAAAACATTTTATTTCCCTACAATAATAATCTAAAGGTGAATCATTTCAACAGAAGATTTAAATATGATGATAAACAAGCTTGGACCATGATTGATCAATTAGTTGCAACTTACAATAACGGACTCAAGTTAGCGATGTCAACATTATGCTACATTATCTAAATTACAATTTACAATCATGAACAAAATGTAATAATACAATTTAAATAATAATAATAAGACTTATTAAATGTTGTCTATGAAATTTTTCATGGAGTAACTACATCCTAGGGCAAATTTTCCTTACAATTTTCATTTCGGTAATCTCGACCTGTTTATAGGAAAATTTAAAAAAAAACCTGCATACTTGCAAGCACACTTACTCCTGTTAATACATCGATATTGATCATCTATGAGAACATGAAAAGTGTTTGGAACCCATTTGCAAAAGTAGATAACGTCAATATACTGTGGAATAGAAATAGCTATGTGTTTCGAAAAAGTATTCATGGCTGTTATTAGACGGTGTATCATCATGAAACGTGCTTATATATCAAGCTCTTCTTGGTAATAATGAACATTTTTGTAACAGTGTGAATATTGTAAGATCTTATTGCAACAAATAACTGAGTGATTGTTGCAGGGCCAGTGTCACGCGTAGCCAGTTAGATTGATGAATGTGTTTAGGCAATGTGTTAAGGCCAGGATGTGAGCTAGAATATAGTGCTGATTTGGGCATGAATGACTTGTAATGAGGTGTCCGATTGATAAAGGTCAGACAAATTGGTCAACTGTATGCGAACTGGGTCTTAAGCATCAGAAAAAAACTGGAGTTGAAATGATGCAGAGACAACATTTGTACTTGTTGAAATAGGTGTCATAAGATGAAACTATCCATAAATCGGTTTATTAATAAGGCTCTAATTATGATGAGTTAATGAAACTTCGATAAGCGTATTAAGTTTCGTCGATTAGATAAATCTAGTCTTGATAGGCCAAGCCAAATAAGGGTGAAGTTCGTGTATTATGAATTTTCTACATTGCAAAATTAGTTACTCTCAGTTTTGCAAGTGACGAGGTATTTATCTCGAGGTAGAATAACGAGTATTTTTCCTCGTCAAACAAAAGTTCAAGGTACGTGTATTGGAAGTCTTGAGAAACGATTCTGTAAAAGGGTCAAGTGGCAATTCTAAAAGGGAGAAAGAGTGCAAGGGAAATATAGTTCTTAGAACGCCACACACAACAACGCAACGCAACGACAATTGAGACGGAATCCGTATTGCAGTGGAGACCCGATAGAAGTTAGATACAAGGGAGAGCTTTCTGTAGGCCGTATCACATGAGAAGTCGGACGGATAAATCAACCCCAACCTACTATCCGTGTTGAATCTGGAGTGACTTGCAAACGGCTATGTAATCATGTAGGCTATGCAGTCATGATGGACAATTGAGTTGGAACAATCTCACTCGATTTTATTAATTTCATTTTGTAATAAATTCTTGGTAATTATTTACTAATAGAAGCGTATCCTTTAAGTGTATTTCACAATTTGGTTTTGTTAATATAATCAATTATTTTGTTATAGTTTATCTACGTGGGGTCCTACGGTTATATTATATGTCTCTGCTCAGATCTCTACTTATTCGGTCGATTAATTTTATATTTTCATTGTCCACTCGATCTGGATAATAACACCGTGGATGACCATTCTATAGACAACGATTACCACCCTTACCACCAAGCACAAATTTACTTATATGATCTTTGCAAACAGATTAAACTGATATACAGAAAGAACTGGAAGTTGTAATCCTGGATGTTATATGACGCAATAATAACAGAAAGCATATTTGACTAACTAAATTTTAGAGTCAATGGTGATTGGAGACAAACAAATCACTTAATGTGAACAACAACGTGATCAACATGCACAACAGCGTGTACAACTATGTTACCATAAAGCGTTGCGAAAGTACATATCAGTTTGCTGTTATCAAAGTCCAAAGAGCAAACAAGTAGCCCTATTCAGGTGACTGGTGACTAAAAGTGTTAAAATATGGAAATGAGTTTGTTTTATTGCACACATTGCTTTTACTTGTTTAATGAAAATATCGTATAATTTGTAATTATTGTTTGGTTGTCCGAGTAATATTCAATACTAATATTTTTTGCCAGGATTTATACTTTTGAGAGATTAGTTCGTAAAACCTTCGTCAGAATATCTTGTTATTGCAATCGTTTCCAGATCTGGCGTCAGGAATCCTCCAACAAGCCAATATATTCTCTTGACACTGCCTATCTGCATTCCAATAGATAGCGTGCCAGTTGGCAAACATTGTATAAATTAAAATCGCATAATCAAGCGAAACAATCGTTTGTTCCCCCGTAAATTATGTAATTTGTATGGGGACATGAGGTGGAAATCAGTTTTAGAGGCATGCTGCAGAAATATGAAGACTAATTGACATAAAGAAGTCACGTTCTACATCTTGTATGTAATATTAAGAATATGAATGCAACCAGATATGATTGCATTTGGTAGACCTTAACTATTCATCGTCGTTCATCAGAAGACATTACGCATTTGTTAATTGACAGTTCAGTCTTTTTTTATTATTGTCTCCTCATAGCTAAGGCAAATTAATTTCTTGACATGTGTATGAAGCACAAAAGACTTCATTAAACACGTAGAATACAAAAGGACTGACGACAGAAATTGTGTTATACTTCATAATAAATCACATTAAGCGGCATTTGTATTTATACAAAGCATAAAGCCTTTGTTTTGGGGACAATGTCTAACCACGCATGTCATGAATCAGACGGTCTGGTCTGGGGACTGTCTAAACCCATTGTCATAGATCAGAGAGATATTTTGGGGCAGTGTCTAAATATACTGTCATGACTTAGTGATATTGATCTGGGAACAGGGTCTAAACATATCCGTGTGATGGATTAGAGAGTAATGTGCCATAAGGCTAATCTTGTATATAAAGGCATTATATAAAGGCAATGTATAAAGGCATTATATAAAGGCATTATGTAAAGGCAATTTATAAAGGCATTATATAAAGGCATTATGTAAAGGCAATTTATAAAGGCATTATATAAAGGCATTATATAAAGGCATTATGTAAAGGCAATTTATAAAGGCATTATATAAAGGCAATTTATAAAGGCATTATATAAAGGCATTATGTATAGGCAATTTATAAAGGCATTATATAAATGCATTATAAAAAGGCATTATATAAAGGCATTATATAAAGGCAATGTATAACTGAATACATTGTCCTGGATCAAAGAGATTGATCATAGGGAAAGTGTCTAGTTACACTGTCATGGTTCAGAAAGACTGATTTGGGAACTGCGTCTAACCATACTGTCATGGTTCAGTGAGAATAATCTGGGTATTGTGTCTAACTACAGTCATGGATTAGAGAGACCTATGACATAATGCTTACTGTATACCGATCGATTCATTAACTGTTTGCTCTTAAATCGTGTTATGTTCAAGAAAGATAGCTAAGTGAAAACTGAATCTTTTTTTTTTCATAAAAGGAGATGGATGAGAACATGGATGTTTGCTAATAGATAACAAGTTCGGTATTAATTGTCGATTACCAGTTAAGGCAAACGTTGAGAACATTTTGATTCATCTTTTGGCACACTTTCAAAAAAGGACGTTTTCAAGCTTGTCCAGCATTTTCTGTAGCATGTCAAGTCTACACAAACAGCGTTTACGCTAGAAAGTAAAATAAAGGATTTTGGGTTTTGCTTTTCGCCTATTTTTATTTTAAAAAAATATAAAAGCAACAAATCCAAATCATGTGGCATCATAAACATTTTACCATTAATACAGTACGATTCTGACTAGGCGTCGGGATCAGTGTTCACTTATGCAGAACGCGCAAGTACTTGGACATAAAAAAAGTTGCAGTTTAAAAGAAGCCTTCATAAGCTGCTGTCTTCTGACATGATCTGTACGTTAAGCCCATATTTGGAACATTGCTGTGCAAAGTTTGTCATCGACCCCACGTAAAAAGATGAGAGCGGATTTATGGCAGAATGATTTGTCTTAACTTATAATGAATCATCTCACCCGAACTAAATCGTCATGGGCATAGTGTATGGTACGAAAATGAGGTGGAAAAAAAAACTTTAACAAAAATGTTTTTATCTGACTCTGAAATTGAACGAAGGTCGAAAGTGAATGTATGTGTAACGTGTTTGAGTCATGACAATTCATTACAACAATAAACAAAATTTATGGATTAGGAAATAAAAAGCGAAACAAATTCTCCAAAACAATTCTTGAAGCCAATTTTCTATGAATAACATCTTGACCAATGGTCAAGGAAACAAGAAAAATTTGTTCCATAATAAATTGGTTCAACTTCGTAATGACCTGTTCCATGTATGAAGACAATCTTTCATCGAGTTCAGGAATTTTATGAAAAACAAATTAACTAAAACCTTAACAAATTGTTGACGCCGTTGATGCCGCCGCCAAAAAGTAACTGTTATGTTTCTTTAACCACTAAGATATACGCGAAAAAATGTTGAAATTTTCATTATATTTATGTAGTTGATACTTCTTTAAAATCAAATGTTTTTGAATAAATATCTAAAGCTTTAGTTGGGTTGTTCTTTTTAATTTTGTTTATTTTTTCTCCAAATCAACAGAATACAATGAACTCAGAATAAATAAATCTATACTTTGCATGGACTTTATTGTCACAAGTGTTGCAATATTTATCATTGATTTCAAACACTCGAAAATATATTTGCCAAACTATAAGAAAACGTTAACTATAAGAAACGCCGAGGATGTTTAGTTAAATTGAAACATTTATATTACCCCGGTCTAATAGATACGTGAAGAATTAAGAAGGTCTATAAAGTTCTCAGATGCTGACAATATGTTGTAGCCAGGTCACAAAGATATTTATCAACGCTATTTGACCTTATGCCATGAACACTTGCATCATCAAACGAAAAGGTCACCCATGTTTTTTGTTGGATCTTTTTGTTGTCCAGGCTGCAAGTCAACCTCTTCGATGCCATCCTTTCTGTAGTGGATTGGTTTTATATTATTGTAATAGAAACACATGATGAATCGACGATTTAGTAATCAAGTCAATATAGACATGATTTTAAAAGTCTTTACTTAATAGTATGCGACATTTTAAGACAGGGAAACGAAATAAACCTATACCATAGTCCTATTAAATTTCCTTTCAAACTAATTGTAACAAAGTCTGAATTTTGACTAGATTTTCGTTTATAAATAAATCTTTGTCAAGCTCATGTAAACGCTTGATTCGGATCATTAGATCAGCTGTATTGATCAGTTGCCAGTAAATTACTTTTCTCTTGTTTCTTTCGGAAGTTATGGACACGAAGGCGAGGAACATCATATAACATAAAACATAAACACGGTCTGCTTAGGTAACATTGTTATGCTTTTAGATCGTATGAGGTAGGAACGTTGATCTGTAGCCGTTTCCAATTCTAGATAAAATACCAGCACAGATCGGCCTTTGTATTAAACCTTACATGATGAAACGAAATAAAAGTAATAAGACACCTCATGACTTCGCGTAAAACAGTGTCTTACACTGTTTTATATATATATATATATATATATATATATATATATATATATATATATATATATATATATATATATATATATATATATATGCATGTATGTATGTAAGTGTGTGTGTGTGTCTTCGCTAGTTCAGATAAAAGAAAACGAACTTACCAACTAACTTAAAAAGTGACGCAAATATTTAATTTTCGGTTTCAGTATGATCTTTTAAAATAAAACATCTTACCATTGAAAAGCAACATTTTGTTGCTATATAAGATCAGGAGTATGAAAATAACCAGCCTGAACATATCTCTATAGTCACCTTTTTCAGATGCAGATAGCAAATATAGGCCATAATGTCTGGCTTTTATACAAAAATAAAATAGCCAAAACCTCGAGCAAAGCCTGTTGGTTCTGGTGAGAACAATGATATTTTCAACATTAGGAGCAGCTTAAATTTACACGTCTCTGTAATTACCTTGCTTTAAAATCTAATAATAGAATGTCTGATTACCCGAGTGATACATTTTCTAATTTTATATTGACATTACATTCATTGGCTTAACTTCAAAGTTTGTCTTCTCCCAACAAAAATGACAAAAATGGACCCTCTCAGTGTTCAAACTTGGAATTATCGGTCCTTTTTTAGAATACCACCCTCTTTCTTTGCAGGGCCTCAGGGGCAGTAGTTACAGCACTGGTTATATTACTTTCTCAAATGTGCTGACTAAATTGTGAGCGTATTGGAATAACATTCAAAGGAGGTGATTTCATGTGCTATCCTACAATATTTGAGTTGTGATCTCAGACACGTATGAATCATTAAGGAATATTTGGATCCTGGATTGCAGAAATTAAAACAAATTAGCAATTAAAAAATGTTTTTGTTGCGTTACTTTGTTTCGGCATAATAATTACCAGATGTCTGCTTAGGTACAACTATTTTTTAAAGAAACTATATGATAGTAACCCATGACTCACCAACAAAGAAAATCGAATCGTAGTTATATCTTGGGAATAAGGTGCTGATAAATTTAAAACAAGACATGATAATTTGCTTTGTTGAATGTTCATTTTAACGTTAACTTGGGATTTTCTAACATCTGAAATATATATGTAGTCCAGTTTTCGTCTGTTCCAAAAGTCTTCGAGACAAATGTTTATCGACTCAATTTGAAATAACAACTCACTCGGCGTTTGAGGCGTTCTAGAGGAGAAAGACTGGTCAAAGGAGAAAGACAGTTAAAGTTTTAATCTCAAATGTCGAGAATTCCAATTTCATATGCTGAATCAAATTATTGGTGCTGAAGGTTCTATTACATATGTTAATTTTTTTAATTTTTATTTTATTTTGTCTGTTAATCGCATAGAGCTGCCTGAAAGTACTATTTTATATAGCGAGTTTCTACATTTTATCTGTTGAATTACAAAGAGTTGGTTGAAGGTTCCATTTTCCATATCGAGGTGTTAAATTTTATCGGCTAAATTATACCGCAGTGGTTTATATTTCAAGGTAGCCTATCGGGATTGCTTGTACTGAAAGTTCTAATGTAATATATCAGGATTATTTAAAAGTTTAATTTCATATGTCGTTTATGTCGCGTTTTGACATTTTCTATGTTTAATTACCAAATTGAAATTTCCATTTCATATGTCGATTGCTTAGATTTTCACTTTTGAATTACACAGCAGTGGTTGAAATTTCAATGTTGTATGTCAAAACTTTCAACTTAACATTTTGATAGAAATTGTTTGTTCTGAAGTTTATTTTTTCATGTCGAGATTTAGATTGATCTGTTCATTTACTTATTGGTGGTTGGAAAATATATTTACTCTGTCGAAAATTTCATTTCCACATATTGGGTCAACTTGTATATGTTGCCATTGTTGGTTAAGGACATTGCATTATTTTAGTGTCTATAAATTTGAAACTAGGACAAGAACTGTATGCATTTTATAAGTTATGATATTTCAGTTTTCCTAATACTCACAAGTCAATTTAGCAAGATTTATGCACACCTAATTACTGCCATCTTCCATTCGCTTCCATAATGTTTAAACCTTCAACGTGTCAACATTTTTAAATGTCCTCTTTTTAGTTATTTTTGCCATTAAAATATCAAGAACTAAGGTTCTTGGTTTTTAAATACTGAATACATTATGTTTGCATTTCCAGTAAAATTACAGGCTTTCATGATCATATATTAATTGCAGCATAATAGTGTAAAAAGGGAAAATGTTTTTTTCTAGCATGCTTGTGGCAAATATTTTTACCTTGCACTTTTCTAGCAAGAAATAATTTGTGTCCATCAAAGGTACTTCCCAAGGGTCTAATATGGGCATGAACTTTATCCTCCAAAAAAGCAATTCATTGTATATGCCTTGATAAGGAAGACTTAACATTGTAAATTGAGAATTATAGTTTAGGGGAGCGTTTGCATCTTTGACGTTTCCAGGGCATGCTTTTAACCACCTAACTGTACGGACACTTGATATAAGAAACGTTCCGGTATCTTCGAGCTCACTTTTTTCGAGGATGGGGAGGAGTCTCTGGCTCCACCAACCCCTTCGCCCCCTGAAATGTTGATGTTTTTCTGTTAATTATTATTATTATTATTATTATTATTATTATTATTATTATTATTAGTAGTAGTAGTAGTAGTAGTAGTAGTAGTAGTAGTAGTAGTAATAGTAGTAGTAGAAGCAGTAGTAGTAGTAGTAGTAGTAGTAGTAGTAGTTAGTGTTGATGCTAAATAATCTGAAAAGACAATAATTGATTTGCAAAATTCGAAAAATTTAATGTTTCATAAGTAGTTCATGCATTGCCAAAAAATTATTATGTTTGTTTGTAAAAAAACAAAAGGGGATGAAAAATTGGTGGGGGTAAATGCCTGGCAAAGATATAAAAACCGTTCTGGCGCGGTAAAACAAAATGGAAAAGAAAATACTTCCGCGTCCCCATTATAAAATGGCTGGAAACTGGGAGGGGCGTTACTCCGATAATCTTGTGCAAATGTATTGCACACAATTCTTGGGTACTGATTTATTGTCGCAACTTTGCTCCAGCCTTTCAATAAAAAGCCAAAAGCGGTTAAAGCGTGTTGCACTCTCCAAGACGTATTTCAACCCTAAGCAGGATGCTTATAATGCATATAATCCGTGATAAGTGAAGAGAAAAAAACAACACCAGAAGGTCAGGGTCTGAATGTCGACACAGTCATATAAAACGAACTTAAAACACTTGTCGTAAATTCAACAAAGTGTCTATAAAGCAAAAAGCAAAGGAAGATACTTTTTACTTAAACCTTTATTTCCATTTTCTATATGATTGTGGCCTTAATATCAAATGGGGAAGAGTGCGTTTCGCAAAACGGCATTAACTTCATAATGATGTGCCTTTAAGTGTGAACAAAATTCATCGAATGGTTTAGAAAAAATAAACAAAAAAAAAACAACAAACACAAAATAAAAAAAACCTTTTAAAAATATCTTAGCATAATTTTTGTACGATTGTGACCATGAACCTAAGGTCAAAGGGCAAGTATGCATGTCAACAAATGAACTCTTAGAAATGTTATGACTGATTCGTGACCAAATCCATCAAGGAGTTGAGGAAATAAAATCAAATGAAACCACTTCAACCAAACCGTTTTGTAAACTTTATGCGACTCTGATATTGTCTCCAATGCCACAGGTATAAGCATTCTTGTAGCGGAATGAATTTTCATACTTTTATAATGATGAATACCGGAAATATTAAGCTTTAAAGAACATTTTCTATGAACTTTACCCCGACATAAAAGTGACTTGTGAGCATGTTATACAATTGATAGTTTTGGGGTCTTAATTATTTATGCCAGATATGATGGGAATCTACAGAATGGCTTAAAAAATGGGCGCATATTTAAACTTGTAATAAAATAACTGTAGACAACGCCGATGCAGCTATTGGAAAAAAATATGTCTCGCTTTCCACAAACATGGGATCAAAAAAAAGATTGAGTTAATTACTGAACGACAAAAGTAAATTACTTTATCGCTGATATTTATTACTCACCCCGATGCATATTCATACAAATTTATATTGCTCTATGACTAATAATGCGAAAGAGACATACCTATTAATTTTTTTTAAAACAAAAAACAGTCTTTCAATTTAAGGATTGCAGGTTTGAACTTTCAACAAAGAATTTATAGACATAATAAAAGTCATTGGAGATCTTGATTAGGCAAGCTTTTATATGACAAGCCAGTCATCCCATAATTACAAAATATACGTAATGTATTCAAAACCTTTTCAGAATAAAAATGTGCAAGAATATATACTCGAGCATACATAAAACAAAACGACGATAGCTATGATAATTTCTAGGAGAAAATCTAAACAATCGTTATATCAAATAAAACATTCAAAATCAACCATCTGAATCAACGTGTGAAAATTATATTTTCCACTTACATTATTGAAATTTCAACCACCGCTGTGTAATTCTAAACCTAAAATCTAAAAGCTCGACATGCAAAATGAAATTTGAACTGTATACCGCCGTGTAATGTAACTAATGCCATTTAAAATCGGGACACTGAATGATCTTACAAAGAATGACCTTTTGATAAGTTGTTCAAACCAGATGATATCCAAGCGAAATAATTTCATTTAAGGAATGTATTATTTAGCTAAAAAAATATAGTCTTGGTCAAAGAGAATACTATCTTGTTTAAACAAGAAAATGAAACGAGCATTCTCTTTCGCTTAGTGTATATAATCCTGTTTAAATACGTTGCTGTTTCGTTTAAGGAAAATAATATCCTGTAAAGCAATAAATTACTTTTTTAAAATAATTTATCAACTTGTTTATACCAAATATTATTTTGTGTAAATAAGATACTGTTTCATTTAAGCAAGATATGAAACACAAATGGTAGCAATATCGAGCCATCTTACAATCTCAACACTTCACGTAATAAAATATCTTTCTTTATTCAGCTGTTGTCACCCATGTATCTTGAAATTATGATGTAATCTCACTTCAGAAGCCTCAAGAGTTCAGTTGCTAATTTCACTTCTGAAGCCCCGCTGGGTCGATCGCTAATTTAACTTCAGAAGCCCCGAGTGCTCAGTTGTTAATTTCACTTCAGAATCCCCGATGGTTAAATGGTTAATTTTACTTCAGAAGCCCCGGTGGCTCAGTTGTTAATTTTACTTCAGAAGCCTCGACGGTTCAATGGTTAATTTCACATCAGAAGCCTTGGTGGTTAAGGCGTGAAACTCGTGTTAATAAGGCTGTGTGTTTGATTCCCACCATCGAATTAGTCGTGGTCGGTTTGTGCAAAGCACTCTACAAGGCTTGCCATTGCACGATATAAACTTCAACACTGCAAAACAGCAACAGTATTTTAGTTCATTAAATTGAAAATCTCCACGTTTTGATTAACATAGATCCTTTTATAGAATGAACTAATTGTATACAACTTCCGGAAGGTTAATATTTGCTCTAAGTAGTGAAAACATTAGTTCTAAAATATGTTTAGTGACCAACAGTAACGACGCTTTGACTTAGTTCGACGTAGATACTAATTAATCGGTTGTGACGTCAGGTGTTATATATATATATATATATATATATATATATATATATATATATATATATATATATATATATATATATATATATATATGAATTGTCGGGTCATCGGTTAAGTCAATGCAAAAATTATGGCTCAAATAACATTTCGGAACTCCTTATGTCCGATTTCTAATTATAGGCAGTTATACTTTAGGATCTCCTGACGTCCTAGAGATTGTACATGAAAATTTGCATTGAAGAAACTATTCAGTGCTTTTTAGGAAAAGAACTAATAAAGTAACAGAAATATGAAATAAGATCACCGTAAATTTGTGGCTTATCTTAAAGATAGTGCCTTCGAGTCGTTCCAGTGAAAATTGGGTATATCGTGTGATTACAAGAACACTTGTGTTTTCCTAATCCAGGCATAACTTATTCATGGGGACTGAGTCATATTAAGGGTCTATTCACGACAGGTTAATTATTCAGATAAACATTTTGTTGTAGATATACGACAGGTTAATTAGTGACCGCTCCGGTGGCCTAGTGGTTAGAGCGTCTGCCTTGGATGCAGTAGGTCGTGGGTTCTATCCCCTGTTGAGTCATAACAAAGACTTACAAAAATGGTACTAACAGCTTCCTTGCTTGGCGCTCAGCATTAAGAGGTTAGTGTTAGGACTAGTCGGCCTGGTGTCTGGAAAATGTGACTGGGTTGGACACCATGCTACATGTATGTGGCATGATGCCCCAGTGCTAAACATCACTATAAACTGCCACACTGCAGACATCGTAGCCATATGACTGAAAATTGTTAAAGCTACGTTAAAAATTATAATCATATAATCACATCACATGTTAATAAATCATATAATCATTTTGTTGTAGATTTATAACAGCTTAATTGGTAATTTAAAGCGCTTTTTTGTGTTCACAACAGGTTGTATGAGCGTCTGTTAAACACACAAGTTAATTACTTAGACACGTAAACGTCAGTTGTAGATTCGCGACAGATTACTTAGACATGTAAACATATTTAACAGGCTTACAACAGGTTACTTAGATACAAGCATTTGTTGCAGGTTCACAAAAGACTAGTCTAAGCTAACATTTATATCTATTGTTTCGAAAGAGCTTTAATGTCATAGCTAAGTTGTATTGTTGTTGGTTTTAACGCCATTTTTCAGCACAAGGTAGGCTATACATGACGGCCAGTATTAATGGTGGAGGAAGAACCCTGGAAAACCCCGGGAATAACCACATACCCACGAGAAGCTACTAACAGGGTTTCTCACTTACACACGTTAGCCGAGTCTGGACTCGAACTCACGCAGACAGAGGTGAGATGGCAGTTATTCGTAACGGTCAGCGCTTTAGACCACTAGGCCACTCGGGGCCCCTAAGTTGTATTGAAAAATCGAGATAAAACATTAAAAACAACAACAATAAGGACATCAGGAAAACTTGTTTGTATAACCGTAGGTAATAATAAAACTAAACTATTAATTACATCGTTCTTATATGAAGTTCTTATATGAAGTTGAATTAGTCATAATCCATTATCTTGTAGTATTATTTATTGCATCGATTATTAATATTCTTGTTTGCAATGTACTGCATTGTTCACATAGTGCAAACACTTTACATCTGTTTTATATTGGTTTTCCCATTATAGATTTGGAATGGATGCACCTTGTTGTATGGATAAAATAGGAACGCATTGACCAACTATGTAGTACGCTCAATATGATCGTGTAGTTTAGTAATAAATCCATTCTCTCTTAATTGAACAAATTAATATCACAAATTCTCAATGAAGCTTGAAATAAACTCAAGACAATAGCAAAGCATATTTCAAGCATTTACCGTCAATTTCTGAAGTTACTTGTTGGATTCGTTTTGTTATCAGACGCCACAGATATGACCAGCTATATCAGAACGTTTATTTTCTTCCACGAATCCGATTAAAGATCACATTATGAATTAAGAGAATCTTTTTTGTGCGTATTGTGCTACTGAATACACCTTTCCAAAAGAGACTAGGCTTGCATACGGAATCCGGGTTAGGGGTTGGGGAAGGGTTCGGGATGTTGATGTGTACTTTCATTGATTTGTTTCATTTTGTCATATATTTGTTCCTAAATTATCATTCATTTATGAGAATTCAATCTTCAGGATTTGTCAGTAAATTTGGAGTCATTTACATCAATAATTTCGTCTCTTTTTTCTATAGCACACTTTTTTCAGAAGGTCAGAAAGTGTCCTGGTTTCTAAGCGAATGCATGACATCCGCTCTACACAACTCTATCTCATATATACAAGAAACGAATTTCAGTATGAAAATTTATTCATATGATAAAACAAATGTCGCAGAATGGCTTTCTTTCCTTTGGCAAAATCAATACACGATCTATTATCAGACCGATCTGTGGAAATTAAGTTTGAGAAAATTACGATCACCAAAATAATTTGTTTTCTCTGCCGAGTTGCCTTTCAGCCAACCGGATGTTTTTCAAATTGACAGTTATAAATGCAATGGGAGATAAATATTAGACTTTTAAATTTGCTCAACAATATGTAATATGGTGTAAAATTGGATTCGCCCAAATACCATGATAATGAAAATTTGTTGAAAAAGTCCGAATAAAATGAAAATATTTTTCGAGATTCTGCTTTGGTAACGAGGTACATACTATGACAACGAATCATGTGCTATGACGACGATACACAATATATCAACGAATATCATATCATGATGATGAGACATATGCTATAAAATGAGGCACGTGCTATGACAATGAGACACATAATATGACAATGAGACACATACTATGACAACGAGATACGTACTTTGACAACGAGACATACAATATAACAACGAGACATACTATGACAACGATACAATGCAGTAACAACGAAGCAAGTGCTATGGTAACGAGACACAATATAACAACAAGACAATACTATGACCACGAGACACATGTTACGACAACGAGACACATGCAATAACTAGACACGTGCTATGAAAACACACATGCTTATTGCTAGGACAACAAGACACATGCTACGACAACGAGACACATACTATAGCAACGATAGGCATACTATGACAATGAGACACACACTAACTGGGTATTGAAGACATTTGATATATCCATGCATCGCTGTGATTTTTTTTTTTTTGTATACTCATAAAGACAAATGAGGAATGGTCAGATAGCCTATGTAGTAAAGGAAATGATGTAAGTTTTATGCCCCCATTAATACAGCGTATTCATTTTGATGTGAGCATCCGTTCGTCAGTACGTCTTTTAATCCAACTATAGTATTATGCATATCGATATATTGTGCAACTCCTGGTACATGCGTTTATCTAATTTTTTTAATTGCAATAGAAGATAAGGAGGGAACTGAGCAATAAGACGCATTCCACTTCTGGAGTCATCCTCACTTCTCGTGTTCCTGTTGTAAGTCTGCAGATGTGTCATAAGTTGATTTTAGATACAATTTGAGAGGAAAACATTTCTTTGAATTGTTTGGAAATAAAAGTAGCTTATTATTTGGACTATACTATTATTATGGAATTGTTATGAATTTTTCAGAGGAGTCCTGGACGAAGCCATCTTGAAAACATCTTGATTCTTGACGGATCAGTACATTTACGGTTTTAAAAATTATTCGGAACCTTTCATTTATTGGAGCTTTAAAAGAACATTGTCAGGATTATTTTAGAGTTACTTCATAATATTATAATTTCCTCTAACACTTTCATTTATAACTTTAATAATTAAATTATTTATTAAGTTTTATAAACCATATTGGTGTTAATTCATTTTTTACGTATTAAATATCATAGATTCGTTACAATACATCCAAGGAATGTTATTGGCACTATGAAGCAAAGACGTTTTCATAAAGACATAAAATGGATAGGCATGTTTGAACATGAACTCATTAAATTTTCATGTCTTTCTAGTAATTTTCTGATTTAGAATTTTTTATACGTAGACGTTTCGTTTGCAGTTGGGGTATACATCTTGGACGTAAACATATCTTATTTAAATATTTTAATAAACTGACCTTATTTAAATAATTTATCATGACCTCTTAGTCCCTGTTCTTCCTTTGCGTGTTTAATTATTTCTTTTTCTTCAAATCCATCATTTTAAATTAAATAATTACTTTCGACTATTGAGCTTATCACGGAAATGAAAGAGCTTTCTCCGTTCAAAGCTAAATTACTTTCTTGGGAAAAGTACTTATTTGAGCTTCATAGCATTGTGCATTGATCGTGTATTAAGATAACTAAAACTACAGCCTGCTTTTAAGAATAAAAATAAAAATTATTTATCATGCTTTTAAGAGTAAAACATAAAAACTGTTTATTCTACTTTATATGTCATAAGATTATTAAAACTAAGATAGTTCACAAAAACAACATAAAATGCTAAATGAGCAACTACTCACTGATAGGAAATGCTGAATCCTATTTTACTATTATCCAATATATATGACAAAGATCAATAATATGCTAGCTTGGGGAATTTCCTTTCACAATAGTTTCAAAGATTCTCTCACCGTACCAATTACCAAGACTTTTCTGCCATAAAATAGAAGTTTGTTTTTAAACTTGAATCGGCTCAAAAACCACCAGATATACCAACATATTCAACAATACTACTTTTGATATCAAATTAATTAATATAGAGCTTTGGTCAATTTTACAGGCATGCAGTTGGTATTGAGAGAGTGAGTGAATGCAAGTCTGTATCAGTTTGGTAAATTTGCTCCTTGAAATTGATAATAAAAGACACGATACTGATCCATGAACAGTTTATGTTCGATCAGTTTATTTGATATAGGGAGCCGCGGTGGCTCCTCGTTAACGTGGCTGAATAACGACCGCAAATGTACAGGTTCGAATTCTGTCATTGGACCCTCCTGTGTCGGCTATAGTGATGTGTCCTTTCTCCTCGGCACTAAATAACCTAGTCGTGTTGCCGAGATTTAAAGACACCAAACTAAACCATACGTCTTGCATAAAGCTGTTTTTTTTTTTTTAGCAAAGGTAATATCGTTGATCTTCGTTCGGTATTGAATACTATTCTTGCTGTAAATACTATACGTGATGGAAGCAGACCTTGTTTTTAATATCATACGCGATGAAAATAGTCCTTGTTTTCGAATATCATACGTGATGAAAGAGTCGTTGTTTGAATATCATGATGAATATCGTGATGAAAGTAATCCTTGGTGTGAATATCAAATGCGATGAAAGTAGTCCTTGTTTTGAATATCATACGCGATGAAAGTAGTCCTTGTTTTGAATATCATACGCGATGAAAGTAGTCCTTGTTTCGAATATCATACGTGATGAAAGAGTCGTTGTTTGAATATCATGATGAATATCGTGATGAAAGTAATCCTTTGTGTGAATATCAAATGCGATGAAAGTAGTCCTTGTTTTGAATATCATACGCGATGAAAGTAGTCCTTGTTTTGAATATCATACGTCAATAGGTTTAATCGTTATTATCCAAAGAATGTTTCATATCATTTCATGGTGCTGTCAAGCTGTTGCTATATGGACGATAGCTTGTTGACATTCATCGCATTTGTGAATTATAATGTCAGTTCATGTTTTGTATTCTTCAATCATCATGTATAAATAAAAGAATTCTGAATCTTCCCTTAAAATCCTTGATCTGTCTCTGGACAAAACTATTTATAGTTTCTGTGTTTCATGAAATATATTGAAAATTTTGGAAAAGAAGCTTTTGTGGTTTTCTTTTCTTTTTTTTTCTTGGGGGTGGGGTATTAAGGCCAAGGCTATGCTATCTAACATCAAAATTTAGTTTATACTTATGGTAAATATTCGCAATTACCATAGAACTGTGATTTCCTGTTGCTGTAATATGTTCATTGTGCTGAAGGCGAATCAAATGTTTCGTTGGGAACAACATTATCTAACACGATATTTATCGATAAGTTGCGGACGAATTGTTGATCTATCATCCATACACACACTTACGGACGAGATGATCTGTCATCTATAAACATACTTACGGACGAGATGATCTGTCATCCATACACACTTACGGACGAGATGATCTGTCATCCATACACACACTTACGGACGAGATGATCTGTCATCCATACACACTTACGGACGAGATGATCTGTCATCTATACACACACCTACAGACAAGTTGATCTGTCGTTTATACACATACTTTATCGATGTTAGGCAGATACTCTTTACAATATGTCCGTCCAGTTCAAAATTTCCGTAACTTTACCCTCTTACTTTCGTATCATTGAAAAGGAAGAGATATAAGGAAAGAAATGATTAGTATATGCATGATGCATTTTAATGACTTCCCTTCCATTCCTTAAGTTTTATTTTAAATACCTTTTTAGAGCATCACGTACCATTTATCTTGTATCCTGAAATAAAACAATTAAATTAAATTATACATACATACATACATACATACATACATACATACATACATACATACATACATACATACATACATACATACATACATACATACATACATACATACATACATACATACATACATACATACATACATACACACACACACACACACACACACACACACACACACATACATACATACATACATACATACATACATACATACATACATACACACACACACACACACACACACACACACATACATACATACATACATACATACATACATACATACATACATACATACATACATACATACATACATACATACATACACACACACACACACACACACACACACTACATACATACATACATACATACATACATACATACATACATACATACATACATACATACATACATACATACATACATACATACATACATACATACATACATACATACATACATACATACATACATACATACATACAAACACACACACACACAAACATACATACATACATACATACATACATACATACATACATACATACATACATACATACACACACACATACATACATACATACATACATACATACATACATACATACATACATACATACATACATACATACATACATACATACATACATACATACATACATACATACATACATACATACATACATACATACATACATACATACATACATACATACATACATACATACATACATACATACATACATACATACATACATACATACATACATACATACATACATACATACATACATACATACATACATACATACATACATACATACATACATACATACATACATACATACATACATACATACATACATACATACATACATACATACATACATACATACATACATACATACATACATACATACATACATACATACATACATACATACACACACACACACACACACACACACATACATACATACATACATACATACATACATACATACATACATACATACATACATACATACATACATACATACATACATACATACATACATACATACATACATACATACATACATACATACATACATACACACACACACACACACATACACACACACATACATACATACATACATACATACATACATACATACATACATACATACATACATACATACATACATACATACATACATACATACATACATACATACATACATACATACATACATACATACATACATACATACATACATACATACATACATACATACATACATATGATGTCATTTTAAATATGCTTTATTTTTGTTGCAAACGTTCATTAGGTAAATTGTGACCGACATTTGATGTTACCCATGCCAGAGGTAGGTAACTTTTGATGTAAATGTCAGTAATATCTTATAGTTCTTCTACTCTGTTTCCCTTAATAGGTACCTACACAGCATTGGAAATAATAATAATAATAATAATAATAATAATAATAATAATAATAATAATAATAATAATAATAATAGAAATAATAATAATAATAATAATGATAAAGATGATGTTAATAATAATAATAATAATAATAATAATAATAATAATAATAATAATAATAATAATAATAATAATAATAATAATAATAATAATAATTATTATTATTATTATTATTATTATTATTATTATTATTATTATTATTATTATTATTATTATTATTATTATTATTATTATTATTATTATTATTTAATTTAACGATGATAAAACATTTGGTCATGATAGATCTGTTTTCCATGTGGTCAATAATTTGTGGAACAGGTGTCATGAAAAAGCTACATAAACTCCAGTATACTCTCACACTTATTCACACGGATTTCAAACGGATTAATATATGTAACTACAGTGGTTAACAGCTATTATATGAACAATTTAAGATGCACAGCTATACCCATTTTAGCATGTCAGTATTCGAATATACATACATAAAACAAAACCTTTCAAGATTACCAGTATATCTGGAGACAAAGATACCGATCATAGCAATCTGAATTGTGAGGCATTACTATATCATTCCAGCTGATCGAGTAAAAATTTTTAAAAATTAGGGTGTAATTTTTTACCACCACCCCATGCATGTACCAAATTTATTTTTCAATCATTTGGTTCCATAATGTAACATTAATCAAAATTCAATATTAGATGTTACTTCATCCAATACTATGCAAAGGCCGCAAAAATATATATTCACATTCTTCCTGCCATATAGAACCGCTCCGGTGGCCTAGTGGTTAGAGCGTCCGCTGCGGGAGGTCGTGTGTTCGATCCCCGGTCGAGTCATACCAAAGACTTACAAAAATGGTACTAACAGCTGCCTCGCTCGACGCTCAGCATTAAGAGGTAAGTGTTAGGACTGGTCGGCCTGGTGTCAGGATAATGTGACTTGGTGGAACATCATGTATGCGGCATGATGCCCCAGTGATAGACATTACTATAAACTGCCACAATGCAGACATCGTAGCGATATGACTGAAAAATTGTGAAAGCTACGTTAAAAATCACAATCACACACGCATCACTTCCTGCCATAAAATATTTTCATATTCTTTGTGTCATTAATATATATATATATATATATATATATATATATATATATATATATATATATATATATATATATATATATATATATATATATATATATATATATATATATATATATTCTTTATGACAAAATATTCATGTATATACATGTATTCATGTTGATGCCATGAAATATTTTTATATTCATGCCATAAAATATATTCACATTCTTTACGTCATAAAAGCGTCTTATAAAACACAACCAGGCCCCTATCCTCCAGCTGAAGAGAAAATGCAGCTTTCATAGCGTTCCACCACTCGTTTGAAATTGCAAAAAAAAAAAAGAACATGCATGGTCCTGGACAATCCTAAAGTTGCAGGTTCAATCACTTGTACAAGCTTACCAATTATAAATTGGTTCCAAGAAAATGGCACTTTTTTTTAAAATCAAACAGGACTACAGACTGAGATACAAAGATTATTTTGCACCTCATTGCGATTAGGGTAATAAAACTATGATGATGATGATGATGATGATGATGATGATGATGATGATGATGATGATGATGATGATCTGGTAAAGCTTTTAATGTTTTAAATAACATTGTATGATACTACTTAACATAGTGATTGAACAGGATTAAAAAAAAATAAGACGGTGCCATGTGGCATTGTGTCTGAGTACAAAAGACAATTGGTTTGATGGTTCCGTAGGAATCAATTTTGACATCGGGATAAATAGGAATGCGAGTGTTAGATGAAGAGTGTGTTTTTGGAAAGAGTGTACACAGTGTTGTGGCGAGACAGGTACTGCCAGTCAACGAAATGTAGCACAGAAGAGACATTCTAGTCATGTCTAGAAAGTTTTGAGGAACATGCGCATTTTAGTGGCATCAAAAGAATGAAAATTGCGAAAATAGTTGGTGCGTCTCACCTCTGTAGATGCAGCATAGCATATGCTTATGACGAGAAGGTGTAATGAGAGAGTTTTGTCAAGTGTGTCTCCCGGGTTGGTACTGACTGTGAATTTAACGTTGCTGTTGTTGGTCAATCTGATTATTTTAGTGGGTCCAGCATCCTCGTTGCTTTGCGTAGTCACACTTTACCTACGTTTTAATTTGTTTCATCCAAAGTTTTGCCGGAGAATGCAACATTTTACAATACTTCAATAATTATAACTTTTTGTTCGTTATAAATTAAGCTTTAATTTTTTGCTGTTAATATTTTACTTTTTTCTATTCAGTTTTTTTTTAATCTGACCCAAGTATCATTTATGTCTGTATGTGTGTGTGTGTGTGTGTGTGTGTGTGTGTGTGTGTGTGTGTGTGTGAGAGAGAGAGAGAGAGAGAGAGATAGATGTTTTTTCAATCGTTTAAACAGTTGTCTTTCTTTTTTGTTTCAGATATTCCTTTCAAACCACAGATATTGCCAAAGATTTGTAAGTATCGAACTATAGTAACAATTATAATAGTGAAATATTTATATGTACCATTGTTGGGCATTGTATATATTTCCTTTATTAAGAACAGCATCTACAGATAGTAGACAAAATAGATAAAGAATCTGGGTTAGGATCCAAATATTTTCCTACAAAGTATATAATAAAAGCAAGTAAAGTGAAATCAAAATATTCTGAAACAAGGAGTATAATAATAATGGGAATTGAGAGAGTCTCGCCATTCTTCGATAAGAATGCCCGAAATCCCATTTAGATTGCCTATGATTTTTTTTCAATGAGCATTTTTCTGTGATTGTAACTCATGTGACTCTACATGGAAGTTTGTCGTGCATTTGGAACTGCAATGATGTGACCCCACACAGAGATTGATTTCTGTTGTTGTTGTTGATGGAACGTCTTTCCAGCTATAAACAGCAGTCATTGTATTTGGTGGAGAAAATAACCGGGGCAATCCCCATGAAGAACCACCAACCCACGAGAAGCTACAGGCAAAATTTCTTAGGTACACATTGGTCAAGCCTGAGACTCGAACCCACGCGTATAGAAGTCAGATGTTAGTGATATATAAAGGATAGCGCATTAGGATACTCGAATATCGTGGGCCCCATTACAGATTGATATACGCAGGCAAACATTTACTGTATTTTTCTTAATGTAATCAATTATCAAAGAGTCAAACAAATGTCGCAAGTGCAGTCCCACATATTCTTCAGTGAGATTGCCCATGAACAAGTCTTTAAATTTCCCTACAATTTTTTTGATGAAGCTGTTAAATAGGGAATGCTCTTTCGCATACTCGCTGGTGTCAATCTCATTTACCTATGATAAAACCTTACTCATATCCATGTAGACATCATTGGCGGTAATGTGTATTCTATCTCCGTGTAAATCATGTTGACGTTTCTGCCATACCATGGCTTGATACATTAGTCAAGCACTGACGCATCAGTGTAGATATGCTTTGTCAACTTTAGTTTTGATTTCGTTTACAGAAAATCTAATATAAAATTTCTTCCTAAACTCAAATGACGAGTTTGCAGTCAACCTTTTGAGTTAGTCTTGTTTATTGTCCTGAACAAGAACAATGTAGATTATATCCTGCATGTTCTCATAGTTTAAAACAAAACCCACAACATTGTTGATGAGCTTCAAGAAGTCTTTATCAGACTTGATATTCACTTTAAACAAGGTTGATATATTCTGCAAACTTGATCCAGAATCACACACGATTTCACGCTGATATGGGAACACTGACATTGTCCGGTTTGTCTGGATGCTTCAGGTCAATTTCAAAAAGTTATCTATGGTCATTGTTGTTATTGTACTTGTGTACATGTTTGCCTACGTCTACACTCATGAGATCATTTATTATTGTACTTGTGTACATGTTTGCCTACGTCTACACTCATGAGATCATTTATTATTGTATTTGTGTACATGTTTGCCTACGTCTACACGCATGAGATCATTTATTATTGTACTTGTGTACATGTTTGCCTACGTCTACACTAATGAGATCATTTATTATTGTACTTGTGTACATGTTTGCCTACGTCTACACTAATGAGATCATTTATTATTGTACTTGTGTACATGTTTGCCTACGTCTACACTAATGAGATCATTTATTATTGTTCTTGTGTACATGTTTGCCTACGTCTACACTCCTGAGATCAAACTATCTGAACGGTGCATAGAAACAACAAAACGCACTAAAACAACAGAACGCATTGAAAACACCGAAATGAAGCTTAAATTATATTGTATACAACACTTTGTTTCTTTGGTATTGTTTGTATAATTCATAACTTTGATAATGTAATATTAGCTATATTACAGAGTTACACATGTTCTATCATTAGTGATATCATAATTTAAAAAAAAAATGTAATTTATAGTACCATCTTTTTACGGTAATTGGGTTTAATGACTATGTTTATTTAATCCATTCTTTATTGATCTTCTTTGTTCCGACATCAAAAGCAAAGTCTATATTTAAAGTATAATAAAAAGAGCAATTTATCATTCGCTTTAACGGCATAATATTTTGGTGATTTAATTTAAAACCAAATTTACAAATGCCTTTACTCACCTACATTAGATGGATCATTAAAACCATTATTAATAATCATAAATTAATAACCAACTTAAGAAATCACTATCGGTATGCATTTAATATTAATAGCTTGAACATTAAACAAATGTATACAATGTAATAAATGTTGTTAATTATAAAATCATTTGCATTCAAAACTTTGTCCAAAATGTTCATTTTCCTGCTTATTAATTTGCTCTCCAACTTCTGCCTGTAAAATTTATTGTTGCATCACTTAAAAGCAGTAATTAACGTACACGATAATTTATTATAAAACGAATATGAATGATACACAACTAATGATAAACTATGGCTGAACGATATAGTTGAAGTTCACTTCGGCGTTTTCAGTGTGTTCTGGTGTTTAGGTACATTTGGTGCTTCTATGTACCCCAATGTGAACTAACCTGATGTCATTGGCTGCATATTTGTGGAACATAGCAATTTGTTTGATCCAAATATATGATGTAATTGTTTGGGAGAACCTGGTTGTATTAGTACAAGAAAGGGTTATTCGCGCAAGTGTAACAGCGACTCAATCTGGAAATCCTGCAGCAGAAACCACTTTCGATGATTAAATATTAATCAGGGCCAATCGTGGTTTTTAACAGCATCTCAGGCCATTCCTTATGATGAACACTAATGCACAGGATCCAGCTGGTACACGTGTTTAATTGTATCACAATACATCTGAGAGCGGCAACAAATCTTTACACAGGTACAGATGGTAATAATCTCCAAGGTTTTGATTAAAAAGACATGGACCAGCCTTTCTTAAAATGTACATAATCCATATATGCCAAGTCTCCCGATTTGTCCTGGAGTCTTTTGATTTTTGACCCCATTTTTTTATATAACGATTTGCTGACAAGATCTCCCAGAAATTAGAAACAAAACCTGCCAAGCATAGTATTTCCAGCTAAAACAACAATTCGAGAAAAAAAACCATAGGATTTAATTCGTCCCCATTGAAAATTATATATTTTTTTAGAACTTCTATTCATATGACCATTTGACCTCTGATGTCATTGACATGTAGGTTGCGAGAGTTGTGTAGTCATGTGACTCGGAATACAAATAGTGAGTTTCAGGTTAAATTTTGTCAACACAGTAGTTTCGGCTAGTCTGTCAGCGGATTAGGGATATAGCGAATGCTATACTCCCAATATCTGAGAAAATAAATCATATTCCTATCGATTTCATGCAGGTATATATTAATGAAAGGTCGTTTAAGTTTGCTAGACCTTCTAGTAAGCGGCTACCCTATGCTAACATAAGATGGTGTCCGCGAATTCCAACTTTTCAATAGGGAATGGACTTTGACCCTAACCCCCCACCAATGTCTAAATATCAAAAATGGGGTGGCTTGGTTCAGAGGAAACTTGGACTACACAACTTACAACACACATTCGAACATTTCTAGTGGGGGGATGATCTCGCAATGCACTTGAAAAGTATGCAGCACATTGCAAATGAAAAATCGTCACATAATGTGCCTTAAGTAACGCAAACGTGTACACCAACCTCAGTAGACAGTATCACTAAAGCAGAGGTTCTGTTTGCTAACTTTATGGCAGAGTATAATATACCATACTTGGTTGCTGATCATTTTAGTGAGCTGTATAAAGTTATGTTTCTTGACTAGCAAATTGCTCAGAAATTTCACTGCTAAAGAACTAAAGTATTAAACATTGTTAACAATGCACTATGTCCAATGTATGACAATCATGTAACTTTACTTTGCAAAGAAAACCCTTTCTCAGTGATGATGGATGACTTTAATGACAGTGATAATGAAAAGTGTGTAGAAATTCTTGTAAGGGTGTTGGACAGTTCCAGTCACAGAGTGGCATCCAAATTCCTGGCTATACCCATTTGCAGTATTGGAACTGGTGAAAACCTTTTCAACTGTCTTCAAGATGTCTTAACAAACATACAGAACCTAGTAGGGTTTAGTAGTGACAATGCAAATGTAATGGTTGAAAAGAAAAATTCCATTGAGAGTTTGTGAACTTATGAGAAAAATTGTCATTACGTTAATCTCCCTGATTTGGACCCAATCTCCCTGATTTTGAACACAAATCTCCCTGATTTGGACCCAATCTCCCTGATTTTGAACACAAATCTCCCTGATTTGGACCCAATCTCCCTGATTTTGAACACAAATCTCCCTGATTTATTTCCAGAAAACTTGGCACTTTTGATATTCATTGGTGTTTTTATTTTTTAGGCTGGTCTGTGTGTTAGTATGCACCTTGATCTGAGGAAGGGATTTTGCAGGGAAATATGCTGTTGAAGTTGTATGCATCTGTCAGGAATCCTTTTTGAACCTGATTTGTTGCATTTTCCAACTGCTTGAGGACTGATGCAAAAGCTTTGTCATAAATGACATAGCATCTTTAGGGAGTCTTGAATGAAATGATAGGATGCATGGAGGATAAATAGTGATTGGATATTTTTGTGGTGTTACAAATGCATTGGACTTGGTAGTTTTATACCCACATTAACTGTATATTTCAATTCTTTCATTATGTTTCATGTGGCAAACTGTGTGGTTTATAATGGTCTTTTATAATAGCCCACTGCAATTCATTAATAATGAAACACTTATGTATTGCCTGTTCATATTGGTTTAACTGTGACCTCACATCACTGAAAATCCCAACCTATGACAAGCTTCTATGTCGTCGACTCACATGGGCTACAATCACAGACACAAACATGTGAGGAAATACACAGTGGGGAAAAAAGTCATCAGCAAATGGTTTCAGGAATGGTAACTCAAAATTAGTGATATGGTCTGAAATTTACATTATCATATTACTGAAATATAGTAATGATGCACTGTAAAGATGGAAAAACTTTGGTTGCAAGCATGTATGGTGTAAATTTTTGTTTACAATAGCTTCCAATCATCTGCTAGTGAGTATACTGAAGGATCTATGATGGATATCATATGAGGAGATTAAAGATCCTTTGCACCATACTTAATTGTGTGTCCCAGATGACACTGAAGATACTGGAAGAAAACAACAAAATTCAGACAAACACATATACATACAGATATCAATTTAGGCCAGCATAATAATAGTATTTTATTTTAATGAAAAGTGTTTTTTAAAGCTTTATCTTTTATGTCGTAACTTCACACTGTCATTATGACTTGCTCAAATGACCATTAGGTTGACCATTCAACTTTAAATTTAAAAAATTTAAAAACAAAAAAATTTATTAGAGACCATTAGTTACAAATAACATCCACTGGTGTATTTTAATTTGGTCATAATAGTTTTTGAAACTGGTGTCTGCCACTTAAGAGTGATGAGATTTAATGTCTCTTCAACAATGCATGTATATTAATGACTTAACACTAGTCTTAGTGCATCAAGTCATACTTCATAATTTTTGTTTACTTCCTGACATTACTGTGTTCATCACTTTATCCACAAATCACTGCTCAACAATTTCTTATTGTTCCTATTGTCTTGTGGTTTAAAGCCATGCATGACACAATCTCATTAGCACAGCTAGTCTCCTAGTTTGGTATTGATTGTAATGAAACTTGGTAAATATTAGGCACCTAAAGATGCACAAATCACACAAATAGCACAGCAGCTTGTAAAATATAGTACATATAATGGTCACCATATATATATATATATATATATATATATATATAAACATATAAACTAAGTAACAAAAAAGCCATCATGTTTTGTAAAATTTCTGCAAATAATTTATTTCCCTAGAATACAAAGTGAAAATTTATAAAGAACTTACATGATTCTAAATTAAATTGTATAGCCCTCTACTTGACCTAGGTTGCAATACCAGTTCCTGAAAATTCTGTCACTTAATGAAATTTTCCATTCTAGAACATTCTGAGGTAAGAATCAAGACTGTATCTTTTAACTCAAATTCAGGTAAACATGTTTACATTAATGATGATCTGAATATTTAAATAAATTTTAATGGTCATGTATACAGTGAACATAATTTTTTAAGGTCAAGTACTAAATACAAATGTATTTATTAAGAAAAGCCAACAAATAATACAAACTAAATATACATAACATCAGACATAAATTTGCATAATTTGTAAAAAAAATGTCCATGAATTTCAGCAATATACATAACATCAGACATAAATTTGCAGAATTTGTAAAAAAAATGTCCATGAATTTCAGCAGTCTGGCATGTCAAAATTTTAAATATAATGTTCTTTTTGTTTAAAAAAAATCCTGTGCTAGAAAAAAAAGAACTACATATATGACTAAACTTCAGATGGTATAAAGTAGCTGTTGAAGTTCATACATGAATAAGGAGTTGAGAATTGGGTGTGTATTCAGAGATTATCAAATTAACAAATTTATGGAATATTGAAAATTGTAATGATTATATAATCCTTTTCATGTCTGGTACTCCCTTTGTGGCAGGACATGGACTCTTCTTGCATTGGTAAAAGTTGTTGGTACCCGGGTACATGTACATTTATGCTGTATGCAGCATGCAAGATCTCCACCATTTGATTCTGAGAATATTGTCACAGAGGTTTTGGCTCCATTTTATTTTTATTCTAGACATTGTAGTGGTATCTTGAACACCATATATATTATGTTGTTACTGACATGTCTTATATTGTTTTACATAGTCTCTGACATGTCTTATATTGTTTTACATAGTCTCTGACATGTCTTATATTGTTTTTCATAGTCTCTGACATGTCTTATATTGTTTTACAGTCTGACATGTCTTATATTTACAGTCTCTGACATGTTTTATAAAGTTTTACATAGTCTCTGACATGTCTTATGTAATGCATTAAATAGTTTCTGACCTGTTTTATGTTATGTGTTACACAGTTTCTGACCTTTTTTATGTGACTGTTTACCACTTCACCTCATTATGTACGTTTATGCTGTTACATCTTTCTTTATAGCAAAGTCAATTTTAATGGGGTCTCAGTGGTATACTTTTGAGTTTTCTATACAAAATAATTCAGCAAATTTACATTAATGATGGCAAACCTTGACAGCAAGAAATCTCAGTTTTGAGTGCATCAATTAATGTCACTTTCAGTTAGAAATATAATTTATATCTGTTGATCAGATGACATTGGAGTAGAAAATTCCAGTTCAAGTCATTGGCCCTTTGTGCAAGTCATTGTGGGTAATTTTCTGCCAGGCATCATGGTGAAGACTGGTATTAGATTATCCTTTGGGAACATTTTGATTGACATATGGATAGTGTAGTAAAACATCAACAACAGTTGAACAGGACCAGTTTTTACAATTATGCCTAACACAACTCTACCAAAACAGAAAGAAAAGAAAAGCCATTCAGTACTTTTTCCTGCCAAAACTTTAGATAAAACATTAGTACATTCTGGCATTATGACCTTTCGTCTTTGTACAAATGATGCAGATACACCTTAAAATATAATCACAGATTTTAAAGATTTAATGACACCCTCTCTAAAACAAATGAACAGAATGTAGAAGTAAAATTTTCAGAGAATTATTTTCACCCACACAACCTGAGGATATGCTATCAAATATAAAGCCCATTAACTACTCAGAGTAAAAAGAAATTTTAATATTTTAACAATATCAACAACAGTAAGTATTCTGGCAAGAAATGTATTCTTCAGTTTCATTTTGAGACCATGAGTAATGCTATTTTTTTTGCAAATATGACTATTGTCACAAAATAAATTAGGAAATCCAATTAATATTGACAAATAAAATAATAACATCATTTTTGCATCACTTTTCAAATATATACACATGATGTAGACCTGCCACTAAATATAGTTAAAAATATTTATAAATAAAAAGAGCCAACTACAAATATAGCACTTATCATGAAGTCTACTAAACAGAATTTAAAAAATATACAGTACTTATCTTGAAGTCCACTAAACAGAATTCAAAATATTCAGTACTTATCATGAAGTCCACTAAACAGAATTCAAAATAATCATTACTTATCATGAAGTCTTCTAAACAGAATTCAAAATATTCAGTACTTATCATGAAGTTTACTAAACAGAATTCAAAATATTCAGTACTTATCATGGAGTCCACTAAACAGAATTCATAATATTCAGAACTTATCAAGAAGTCAACTAAACTGATTTCAAAATATTCAGTAGTTATCATGAAGTCCACTTAAAAGAATTCCACATATTCAGTACTTATCATGAAGTCCACTAAACAGAATTCAAAATATTCAGTACTTATTATGAAGTCCACAAAGAAGAATTCAAAATATTTAGTACTTATCATGAAGTCCACTAAACAGAATTCAGAATATTCAGTACTTTTCATAAAGTCCACTAAACAGAATTCAGAATATTCATTACTTTTCATGAAGTCAACAAAAAAGAGTTCAAAATATTCAGTACTTATCATGAAGTCAACTAAACAGAATTGACAGTATATAGTATTTATCCTTAAGTCCACTAAACTGAATTCAAAATATTCAGTACTTATCATGAAGTCTACTAAACTGAATTCAAAATATTCAGTACTTTTCATGAAGTCCACTAAACTGAATTTGAAATATACAGTACTTTTCATGAAGTCCACTAAACTGAATTCAAAATATACAGTACTTTTCATGAAGTCCACTAAAAAGCATTCAAAAGCCTTTGCAGCAAGGCCTTTCAGCTTTTAGTGAATGATCTGGATTAAATGTAGATCTGGGTTATCTGGATCAAATGTGGAGTTTAATTGGTAATAAGTGGATTGTGTATAACCTGTGAGCTGCTGCCAGTGATGACATTGGTTCAGAGGAAAATAGTGCTTATCTCATGTTGAGAGACCAAAGCATCAGGACCAACAGGTCAGCAGAGAGCAGGGAGGGCATTCGATGGATCCTTTGACGATTGTAGGGGTGGGCCATGTATGGTGGCTACTTGACCATCTGACAGTGATGGAACTGAAGTGAAAATCCAAGCTTATTCAGACTCTCTATTTGAGTAAAAGTTGTATATATTTGTATACATCCTACTTGTGGAGCAAAGATGATCTGTAATTGTACAAATTCTAAACTTTTTTCATTCCTTATTACAGAGGTCATTGTATAATGTGTAAATAATGCCAAAGACAAAGGTGATTTGTATCATGTATATAGTCAGCAAAACTTCACATCATTGTGTGCTTTTTATACAGCAAATATGATAGAGATGTACAGTGTATATAGTAATTGCACCAAGCATGATGGCAGTAAATACCTACATTAGGACAGGAGAAAATTACAGGCTCCAGTTTAATTTATGTGAGATATGTTTTCCAAATCTTCATTCTACAGCTAAAAATGAATTATTATGTTTTCTTGGTTGCAGTTTATTTATAATCACACATGTGGCAAATAGCTGCTAAAACGAAGTAACTGAATAACTATCCCCTTTGTAAGAGAGAAGTTAATAATTATTGCTTTTGTTTTCATTTTCTTCTAAAATATTTACTATATTGCTTATTGCTAAAATAGGACCATATTAATAATATTTCAGATTCTGTAAAGAATAAATAAATCAAAGATGCTTAACTGGCCAGCTAAATTTATTAGAAGTAAAAAGCTTTGATTTGTTTATGGATCATGGTTGGAAATATGCGTACTTAAATCTTTGTGCATGCAGGAAAATTGAATCGATAGTTTATTTTCGTAATGTCCTCCAGTTTGAAACAATAAAAAGCAGCACTATGTTTATGCTTTGTGTAAAATTTTACATGGATTCATTCAATTTTTATGAGAAAAGTGCATATTTTACATTCAGATTTGATAAAATTGATGTTTGAATCATCATGTCTTAACATTGATCTGTTACAATCATGCTGTATCTTTGTGATGTCTTAACCATACTGTATCTTAGTTATAATGTGTCTTAATTATGCTTTGTCTTATTCATGATGTGTCTGGATCATGTTGTGTCTTAATCTTGCTATGTCTTTATCATTCTTTGTCTTAATTATGATGTGTCTGGATAATGGTGTATCTTAATCATGATGCATCTGGATCATGTTGTGTCTTAATCATGTGTCTTTATCATGCTTTGTCTTTAATCATGATAGATCTGGATCATGTTGTGTCTTAATCATGTGTCTTTATCATGCTTTGTCTTTAATCATGATGCATCTGGATCATGTTGTGTCTTAATCATGTGTCTTTATCATGCTTTGTCTTTAATCATGATGCATCTGGATCATGTTGTGTCTTAATCATGTGTCTTTATCATGCTTTGTCTTTAATCATGATGCATCTGGATCATGTTGTGTCTTAATCATGTGTCTTAATCATGCATTGTCTTATTCATGATGTGTCTAGATCATGTGTCTTAATCTTGCTATGTCTTTATCATTCTTTGTCTTAATTATGATGTGTCTGGATAATGGTGTATCTTAATCATGATGTGTCTTAATCATGCTTTCTCTTTAATCATGATGCATCTGGATCATGTTGTGTCTTAATCATGTTTTGTCTTAGTTATGATGAGTCTGGGTCATTGTGTCTTAACCATGATGTGTCTTTATCATGCTGTGTCTTAATCATAATGTGTCTTAATTGTGATGTGTCTTAATTATGATGCGTCTTAACTATGCCCTATCTTAGTTATGGTGTGACTTAATCATTCTGTGTCTTAATTATGATGTGTCTTTATCATGTTGTGTCTTAATTGTGATGTGTCTTAATTATGATGTGTCTTAACTATGCCCTATCTTAGTTATGGTGTGACTTAATCATTCTGTGTCTTAATTATGATGCGTCTTTATCATGTTGTTCTTAGACAAGACCACCTTCTGAGGATTGTAGATTTTATTTGCAGTGTTAGACATAGATTATTACAAAAGCATTCTCACTGAAAATGGATCATTTCTTATTCAGCACCATGTCTTGGTTATTTTTGTGCCTTCGGTGCTCAGTGTGTGGTGAATCTCACCGACAACAGTCCCCACTGTAAATGTCAAGAGATCTGCTTGGACACTTTTTCACCAATATGTGGCAGTGATGACATTACCTATGACAGTGAATGTCTGATGAAAAAGACCAGCTGTGATGAACAGCGTCGAATCAAGGTTGTTCATATTGGACAGTGTGGTAAGTGATATTCATATAAGTTAATAAATATACTGTAATACAATGTGTAGTGTGAGCATAATAATAATAATATATATAAATATATATATATATATATATATATATATATATATATATATATATATATATATATATATATATATATTTATATATATATATATATATATATATATATATATATATATATATATATATATATATATATATATTTATATATATATATATATATATATATATATATATATATATATATAAAAATATATATATATATATATATATATATATATATATAGATATATATATATATATATATGGTCCGCAAACATTATAATTTTTATTCAAAAAGCCCATATGTTTGAAGTTGTTAACCTCCCTGTTTGGAATCATGACATTTTTATGAATAAGTCAGTGTAGCAATATAAAGTGTACTGTATAACCTGTATTATATCATTTTTTGGTAATAAAAAATATTTTGTGCAAATTAATTGCAATGCTATATATTCTAAATAGTAATAATCCAATGTTTGATCATAAATACTTGTTTGTAAGTTAGCTGCACAGAACTAGATCTTCCATCGCTTAATGTGCAGGCAAATTTGGGTCTGCCTCTATATAGTTTCTTAGTTGAAATCAGATGAAGAATCAACACTCTGACCCTAATCTGATGGTGCATTGTTACTGTATATCAGGGTCTATTTTATTAACAGTGGACCTGACTTATCATTGATTATATTCAGTAGGCTGTACTGGTACATGTCATAGAAGGTAATGAAGGAAGCAGAATTTCTGTTGATATCTGGTGACTTTACCACCTGTTGTAGCACAGTGAGTTTTAAGACCCTCAGTTTTAGTTCCCTTGCTGAATGACCCTGTATACATTGTGTGTCAGGTGTGCATCGACACAGTTGCTTATGTCCACTCTGTAGGTCATATTTTAAACCTAACTTGATGAATCTTTACTTGTATTATCAAGATCTCAAATAGACTGAGATCAATGAACTATTAATGTGACTAAGATCAAGTCAATGAATCGTTAATGTGATTTTTATACACCTGATTACCTGGGCTTGCTTTCACTTTCAAGACCACATTTTTCCATGTAGAAATACAGCAAGGCCTTGGAGAAGATTGATGATGAAGAAGATTCATGCATATTAATGAGGTCATCTTGCATCTGATGAGCTGACCCACTCCAGAGACTATTTTAGATCTGATACTGAACATGTAAATAGACTTAATCATCAAGCTGTCATTTATCATTGAGGTCTATGTATATTAATGACATAACCTTGCATTTGATTGGTGAGCTTGTCAACGCTTTCACAACTCATTTTCTGATGAAATTTGGTATGTAGACCATGATCCATATATCTAATGAGATTTATTATGAACTTAATGCATATGAAAGCAATTATCTTGCATCTATTTGGCCCAGCTTCTTATCGCTCAAGAGGTCACATGTCTGACCTAGTTTTAATCACACTTCATAAATAGGCATATGTCAGCTAGATGTGTTTAAGGAATTTTATTATCAGAGAAACCTATGCATATTTTTGAGGTGATCTGGTGATTTTGTTTTCTGTTAGTTAAACTTGTTACCACTTTAAAAATTAGCTTGTTAACAATCCAGAGGCTAGAAGCATTTTGATCAGGCTTACAGAACCAATAGCTAAGGGTGATCCATGCACAGTAATGGAATAATCTTGCATCTGATTGGTCAAGCACTAAGGAAGCTTTCCATTGACTTGGATCAACCTTGTTAACTAAAGTTTTATACGGGTTTATTAAGATGCTGGTTGAGTTTTTTATGAGGCAAAAGAGGTAAAATGTGTCTTATTCATTGCGCATGTGCTTTTCTGGAGATTGATTTTCAATACACAAGCTTATCTCATCATTGACTTAGCTTCTGTATAAAGTGACATCTGAAGACTGATTTTCAACACACAAGATTATCTCATCATTGACTTAGCTTCTGTATAAAGTGACATCTGAAGACTGATTTTCAATATACAAGCTTATCTCAACATTGACTTAGGTTCTGTATTAAATGACATCTGAATGTGTTAATGAGATTAGGAAGATGCAGTTTCACCATTGATTGTCTTGACCCTTGACATCAGACAAATACATTTGGATGCCTTTGCTGCATTCTAGTGGAAACACCTTTAGATGGCTGTGTGGTTTGCATACAAAAGCATTTGACTGTGCACCATCTGCATTGAAGAATTTTTTGATGCCTATAGTTAACATCAATCAATTTAAACTTATCTTCATAGCGTTACTTTGCCAAAAAAAAAAAAACAACCCTCCTAACTGGATACATTGATGGCTATTGAAAATAATGGGGTTGGATTATTCCTTATCCAAAATGTCATTCAGCACTTTTTTGAGTTTAGATGATTAGAAGTATGACTAAGAAGGCTTCAAAATGTCTGATTTCAATGTAGGCAACACTGATTCTTATAATTTGTGTTTGTATACATCACTGAGTTTATGAATACAGCCATTTCTACAAATGCAAGTGAATTTTCACTAGGTATTTCATTTAGCTGTATTCCAATGAACAATTTGATAGTCAACACTCATACATTCATTTTGACTAGATATTGCATTTATATTACAAATTACATGGGACATATATGTCCATTGAATTATTTTAAATTAAGTATAAATTGTTCTTTTCAAATTGAACAATAATTTTCTTTAATTAAAGTCTATTCAATCTTGTTTATTGAGTACATTGCACCTTAGTTGTCACCAATATTCCAGATGAAAGTTATCTATTGCTCTGGACTTTTACAATTGGTGGCCTTGTACTAAACTTGGGTTAAAATAAGAGCATGTTGACTGGAATCATCACAATTCAGGAAAGTATGAATTTGTTTATTAATATATGTAGCTTTCATTGCAACATTTAATATGGATTATAATGGATCACCACTTTAGGTTCATTTCATCCAAAAATGTCTGCCTACTTTAACATTGATTTTGCCGTATTATGCACCTCTCATGGTGTCTAAATAATGAAGTGAATACTTGCCACTTAAAAGTATGTAGAATAAGATTCTAAAAAATAACACCCATCACTGAAATAGTTGGTACTTTAGTTGCGTTCCAATGAACAATTTGTTAGTTTGCTCTCTAACATTAATTTTGACTAAATATTGCATTTTTTTTCATTTCAATGAACAGTTTGATAGCACTTTAACAGTCATTTTTACTAAATATTGCATTAATTGCATTCCAATAAACAATTTGATAATCTGCATTCTAACATTCATTTTGACTAAATATTGTATTTAGTTACATTTCAGTAAACAAGTTTAAACTTTGGCAAGTTGATAATCAACACTCTAACAATGACTTTGACAAGTTGACAGTCAGCACTCTGACATTGACAATGACAAGTTGACAATCAGCACTCTGACGTTGACAAGTTGACAGTCACATTTGAGGACAAAGATCTTATCTCAAGTTTATAGCTGTACAGCATGTTACAAAGCATATTAGTACAAACACGTATACATTGGTTTTGCATCAAACCCAGTCCCCCACTGCCACATACACAATATCAAAATTCTTGGTTTAACAAACTTAGCATGTGAGAATATCTTGACATTATCTGGTATGCATTCAGTGTTTTTCTATCCATAATTTTAGGTTCATTGTTGGATGCCATTTTAAATAATTTCATTCTGCACTTACAGGAATCATGTGAACATGTTAGTTTAAACATGTAAGGGAACTTTTCTTTAACCAAATATTGTGTGCCACAATTTCTCAAGAGTTTTGCAATAGTATCATACAAGGCTTTCATACTTGGCAGCTATTAGGATGTAAGAAATTGGCATCTTTTGAATTCCTGGAAATCTTTTAGGACATCAGAGTGTCCAGCTCTTCTTTTTTCTCTTGTTTTGCTGCTATGTTGATTACAGTAGTTTTCCAGGTCAGTGGATTTAATTAGTGGTTTCCTTGGGTACAAAATATAAACCAGTAATATCCTTGTTGTCAAAATGTGTCGGGGATTAATCTCACGTGAAAAATGTTTTAAAATTAATGCTGGAGAAGACATGGTAGAACAGTTGGGAGAACACTGGGTCTGTGGTAAATGCATTTACCTCCAATTCCCTCTCTATGATATAGTTAATACTATGTTAAAAGTGGCGTTATCACCACCAAAATGAAACAAAACATTACACTAATTCATTAAAGACTTTGTTCATTTCAGGATGGACTTTTATTTTTTTCTTGCTTTACTTTTTTCATTTATCAAGTACTTAATCTGTAACACAATAGCCTTGACAGTACTTCTAAGTGACATGTCAAAAGGCAAAAAAATATGTTATTATATTCCTATCAATTTTGTACCCATCAATGAGCCAGAATTTTGATATTAAATCCCCAAAAAGTAAAATGATAATTTTTCTGATCCCATACTACATTGCTTTCAAAGGAGGCTGGAACTAGTCTGTCCTTGAGGTTTCACGGTTAGAACTGAAAGAGAGTGAATTACTATGCAGTAGCCTCCCTTGACACAGAAATAGAAAATGAGTAGCATTGTCTTTCACAAACCTGCTCCAGTGGCCTTGTGGTTAGAGCATATGCCTTGGATGTGGGAGGTCATGGGTTTCAAAACCTTTCTGTCATACAAAAGATTTTTTAAAAAATGGTACTAACAGCTGCCTCACTTGGCACTCATCATTAAGAGGTTGGTGTTAGGACTAGTCAGCCTGGTGTCAGGATAATGTGACTGGGTGGGACATCATGCTACATGTCTGCAGCATGATGCTCCAGTGCTAGACATCACTATAAACTGCCACACTGCAGACATCATAGTGATATGACTGAAAAATAGTTTAAACTATGTTAAAAATCTGAATCACACACACACTCTCAATATCTCTCACAAATCTGTATTATGAAGTTGCAAAAGTTTGTTTAATGCCACTGTAAATAAGTGAAAACTCATGGTGTCATTTCCATGCAAAATCCCCATTGTAGGCTTTCACAATGATATGCTTTCACAATGATATGCTTTCATTTGGATCTCAGGTAAAATGTTACCTTGTTATTCAGTTGGTGAAATCTTACATATTGCAGAATTTGACAACTGTTCAATAGCTGCAAATCAAATATATGGATTTGCTACCCCTATGAGCTCAAGAACTTTTGTTATTACTGGTAACAGTGATAGTCGTGAAAATGAGTGACTGTTATTAATTATGCCCGCTTCATTCATATAACTATTATTGATGCACATATCAAAATTTTTAAAAATGAAATTCAGTCTAAGACTCAAGCTGAAGTTCATATCAGAAAGTTTGAAATGTTAAGCAATTTCCTTTTATCAGTTACAGTTTGAGATTTTAATAATTTATAAGAAAATTGCTGGGTAAATGGATATATATATATATATATATATATATATATATATATATATATATATATATATATATATATATATATATATATATATATATATAAACTGGAAGATTGACAGCAAGGTCTTCAGAAGCATAATTACACAGACAAAATTATCAACAAAGATATACTTAAAGCAAAAAGAAAAGGACCAGTCAAGGGAAATAACTGTAAAAACATAAATCCATCATCAAATGGAATTATTTTAATTACATCCTATAATCCGTGGAATACAAATATCATACCAATGGTATGAACATGTGATCAGTTACTTTAATGGAGTGAAAAAACAAAAAATGTCTTGGAAAAAAGAAAAAATATTAATAGTAAAAGCCAACCCAAAATTTTGAAATAAATTATTACCAGGTCCAAATCTGACTTCATTAAAAGAAAGGCCTCAGTAACCTAATGTAGTAAATGAATAGATGCAAAACTTGTTCAAATATAATAGAAGGAAACTCAAAAAAATTTTAAAATGGTAAGCTATTTAAAGTTAAAAATGACATAAATTTTCAATTCAAGAAGTGTTATTTATGCATTAATATGTGAGATGTAAAACCTTTTACAATAGGTCAGATGAGAAATGAACTAAGAAAGAAAATGACAGTATATAGCAAACAAAAAAAACCAGAAGAACTCAGGTTTTTGATGTATAAGTAAGGAATTTTGTTTTCTTAGTTTGATTTATTAATGTTTTGTCAAGGAAAATTTTTATTGGTATGTAATGTTTTGTCAGAAAATATATTTGGTATATAATGTTTATGTCAAGCAAATTTGTATTGGCATGATAACTTAAATATGCTGTGTAAGATTCCATTATTTCTAAAAATGTCTGCATATTCACCATTTGCCTGTCTTGAGAATCCATACAACTGTCACAGAGGCTGTTTGCAAGATAATGCTACTGTAGAACCAAATATAGTGTGCACTATACAATCTTACAAGATCCATATGAATTACTCTGTCATGAAAAAATAAAAAAAAAAATTCATATTTCAGACAAGTATTTCCCATGCCTGGTTGTGGAAATCCTATATCTCCATACTGCATGAGTGCATCCTGTTGAATATCACCCAGTACAACTGCTGTAATTAAACCCAAATGGCTGTATAGCTGTAATATACAACTGGTCTTGTACTAAAAACCAAGTGGCTGTACAGCAGTAACAGACAACTGATCTTCATGTAATAAAACCTAAATAGCTGTATAACTGTAATAGTCAACTGATCTTGTAATAAAGACCAAATGGTTGCACAGCTATAATAGACAACTAATCTTGTAATAGAAACTAAATGGTTGTACAGCTGTAATAGTCAACTAATCTTATAATAAAAACTGCATGACTGTACAGCTGTAATAGTCAACTGATCTTGTAATAAAACCTACATGGATGCACAGCTGTAATAGACAACTGATCTTCATGTAATAAAAACTAAATAGCTGCACAGCTGTAATAGTCAACTGATCATGTAATAAAAAATAAATGGCTGTACAGCAATAATAGTCAACTCATGTTGTAATTTAAACTAAATGGGAATACAACTGTAGTAGACAACTGATCTTGTACTAAAAACCCAGTGGCTGTACAGCTGTAACAGACAACTGATCTTCTTGTAATACAAACCAAATGGCTGTACTGCTGTAATAGGCAACTGATATTACTGTAATAGAAAGGAAATGGCTGTACATCTGTAATATATAACTGATCTTGTAATAAAAACTAAATTGCTGCACAGCTGTTATAGATAACTGAATCAATCTTCATGTAATAAAAACTAAATGGCTGTTCAGCTATAATAGACAACTGATCTTGTAACACAAACCAAATGGCTATTCAAATATGCATTCATGTTGCCAATTCTGTATGTGAGATCCCCTTGTTAGGTCTGTTGTCTGGGTTATTGACATATCCAATGAATGAATTATCAAATACATAAAATGTAAAAAAAGTTATCAGCTCTTTTTTTTATAATTTACCTCTGAAGTTCAAGAAGTGAAAATGAGCAAGTAGAGCTAGCACATTTTTGAAAGGTGCACATCTGGAGTAAAACCAAGTGGTATACTCTCTAACCCATATTACACCCATCAATCATACACCATAATAAACGGAATTAAAGGTTCTTTGAACAATACATAAGATATACAAAGTCTTTTTTAAATAGCTAGTATAACTAGTGAGGAAACCTGGGGAAATTCATTTTCTATAAAATTCTAACCCAATGCTAAATACGAAACTGTAGAGTGCCAACTTATGACTTTAACAATCTACATTCTGGGACATGATTCAAAAACATGGATGCCCTGCCCCATTTCTCAGGTCATTGAATTTCTTTTGAATTTATATCTTGCCTCCATTGCTGAAGTGACAGAAATTCTTTTGATTTTATGCCTTGCCCCAATTGCTAAAGTCATTGAAATACTTTTATTTTGATGCCCCACCCCCATTGCTGAAGTGACTGAAATGTGTTACATATTTTGAAGTTCTATTGTTAGAACATAGAATGGTTAATTAAAGGATGTGTATATGTTACAATTAAACTCCTGCACCAGACCTAAACTTGTTACCACTGCAAACTACAAAAGCTCTGTCACAATCCTGCCTTGGTATTATAAATAATACTGCAGATCTATTACAGTATTGTAATTAAAACTGCAGAAATTATATAATTTGTACTTGCATAAATTATAATTATATATTATAATTATAATATAATTTGTGCTTACATAAATTATATTTATATGTTATAATTATATAATATGTACTTGCATAAATTATAATTATATATTATAATTATAATATAATTTGTGCTTACATAAATTATATTTATATGTTATAATTATATAATTGGAGCTTGCATAAATGTACATAAAATTAATGATGTTGTTATGGCTCATTGATTTCTAGGTCAATACAAATATTTTCCAGTATCCACAACAAGTTGAAATAAACTAGTTGAAACATAATAATATTAAAGGTTTAATTCCAGCCATGTAAAGTTTTGCAAACACAATGGTTTTTGTATTTTATTTGTTTGATTTGTCTATGTTCTGTATATGACTTTGAAAAAGTCTCATTAAGAGTCGAAAGCACTCAGGCTAGTTAGATACTAGTTTTGCAATGTTCCTTGTTGATGTAATGCATTTATCTTAATCAATCAATGGAATATGTGATCCCTTGCTGGATCCAGTGCACTTGAAAGGACTGTTATTTGCCATATGATTTTTATTATATATACACACACAGTGATTTACAAATTTTCTGAAAGTGAGCTTGCCCTAGCCCATCTTACTAGAAAATTGTACTTGCCATACTGAAAATTGAGCTTGCCCTAGCCCATCTTACTAGAAAAATGTACTTACCATACGGAGAATTGAGCTTGCCCTAGGCCATCTTACTCTAAAATTGTACTTGCCATACGGAAAATTGAGCTTGCCCTAGCCCATCTTACTTGAAAATTGTACTTGCCATATGGAAAATTGAGCTTGCCCTAGCCCATCTTACTAGAAAATTGTACTTGCCATATGGAAAATTGAGCTTGCCCTAGCCCATCTTACTCGAAAATTGTACTTGCCATATGGAAAATTGAGCTTGTCCAAGCCTTAGAATCTAGCTAGAAAATTGTACTTGCCATATGGAAAATTGAGCTTCCCTTAGCCCATCTTACTAGCAAATTGTACTTGTCATATAGAAAATTGAGCTTGCCCTAGCCCATCTTACCAGAAAATTGTACTTGCCATACGGAAAATTGAGCTTGCCCCAAAATTGACCAGGGAGAAAAGGGTTTAAAAATGACCTGATTTTTAAAAGAGAGAGATTTAAACAACCACTAACAAAAACTGCATTCATTTTCATACATAACATTATTCTTTATCTTTCAAATTTAATTCATTAAATATATAATATATTTATTAATATATTAATATAATATATATTAATATAATATATTTATTAATATATTAATATAATGATTTAATTATGCATCCAGGAGGAAAACAATGTAAAATTAAGTAACTGAAAAGACACAAATTTGTCAATGATTTCATTCTATAATGCTTTTCTGGGTCATGTTATGTCCATTCACATGTCTGCTTTCACTTCCATTTATCATCTTGTCACCTTGAAATCACTGACATGCATTAAAATATTTGGCAGGCCAGCTTTTGAGATAAACCTTATTTGTATCCATTTACTTGCTTGCCAAGAACTGTTTACTTATCAAGCACTCTGGTGGTTTAAGCTGTTGGAGTGTTTGCCTTGCATGAGGGAGGTCATGGGTTTGAACCCAGACCATATCTTACCAAAGACTTATAAAAATGGTACTAGTTACCACACTAGGTGCTCAGTATTAAGAAAGTAGTGTTAAGACTGGTCAGCCAGGTGTCAGGATAATGAGCTACATGTCTTTGGCATGGTGTCCCAGTGCTAAACATCCCTATAAACTACCACAATGCAGACATGGTAAAGATAGGCCTATAACTGATAAATTGTTAAAGCTATGTTAAAAATCCAAACACACAAAGAAATGACTATTTACTTATCAATTTCCTGTTAATTACCACATAGACAACATATCACAACCATAGCAATTCTGGTGGGTGTTACATTTTCTGTTCATCAGTCATTTTTTTGGATGAAATCCAGGTGGTTAATGATTATTGATGAATGACTTTATTTTCAAACACTTGTCAGTGAAATATCACAAGTTATATTATTAACAATTAACACCTTACTCACCTAAAGATGGCAACATGCATATTTGTATAATCAGCCAGGTAACAAACTATCTGAAATGCTAGGTTAAGGACCTAAACTTCACTTTATCTCAGGTATGTACAAATATTATGATTAAAATGATAAGTTAGAATAGCAATGTTCCTTTTTTGTTAAGCATGGATGCAATTAATAATGAAGCACTAACAAACCCCAGTTCAGATTTTTGGAGTTAACCGTGGGCAAGTTACTTGGGAAATTGATTATGCCCAAGCTAAATTTGAACTCCTCCAGTGAGTAAAGAAAGTTGATTTTGTAAATCTCTGACACATTTAATGGCTAAATTAAATAGCTGAACTAAGTCTAATCAATGATCTTTTATGTATTATTAATGTATTTTTGTTGTAGAGAGAGAGAGAGAGAGAGAGAGAGAATTGTAATATACTAAGGGTAACAACTCTTACACTTGTAAATTTGACAAAATCATATGAATTATTTCCCTTCAAACCTTATTGACTAAAGCATATAAAAAAGAATACCTGAATATGTAGGTTATATTTGATTATATTAATGATAGTAGGTGATATCTGATAATATTTATATATTTTGATATACATATTTAATTTTATTGATTTTTTGATGATTGATTCCCAATGTTTTTTTATTAGTTATTATTAATATAAAGCAAAATTTATTTTTTGCATGTGTTGTTTTATACATGTACAGTTTTGATAAATCATTATTCTCAGATTGAATATTAGTATGGGATTATATCTTGCAGAATTGTATCACTTTTTCCTCTAATTGTTGGCCCATCTGTAGTGTTATTAATTTACTTTTATTATTTGTATTTCATCACAATATTTTAGTATGGACAGTGTGTAAATGAATTATCATATAAGACTATTGATGAAGAATGATTATGATGGTGTTATTAAGACATCAACAATTGTACTATTATATTATATTTTCATGAAAAGACCATTGGACCAGTCTAATAAATTTTTACCATTACAGTATTTTTTTTCATGATAAAACAATTGGAGCCAGTCTAATAGATATGTCCAACTCTAGAGGATGGGGTTATTATCAGAGACAATTATCCCTGGTACCTTATATACTTACCAATAAGTCAGGTCTAACTGTAAACAACATAGACACTGATTGGCCATTGCATAATGTTGCAGCATATCAGGGTCTTTTTTGTTTGTTCTACAGAGTATTCATATGAAACTTCATTAACCCAGATTAGCAGGTGATTATGAGACTGCAGATCAGGGTCTATACATTTTGTATTTGAATGTGACTTATAATACATGAATGTTTTGGTAAATATTGGCTGCAAAATGTTTGAAAAATTGTGGATGAGCTCATTAGAGGAAATAATCTGAATGTACACTTCAGCTGTGCTAATCCAACTTCCAAGCATCTGAGAATTCCATAAATAAAAAAAACAACATACTTTGGAGAGATTTCATTGCAAGATATGAGAGGCTGACCTGTTGATCAAACCTTACATTCCTTCTGATATTATTTCAAAAATGACAAGCTGTCATATTAAAACAACTAAATTGTGTTGGAAAAGATAATTTTCTGTCTTGTTAAAACTTTAAGATGTAGGAATCAATGAATTGGTTTCTTTACATACCTTCAAATTAGGAATGGTGATAAATGCCTTTGGTAAAAGTATGTGTGTTTGGAACAAGTTTTCATTTAAAACTCATTTTGTGATTGCACATGAGCCCAAACTTCCAATCTTACCTTTGTCTGAAGTTTAACTTATCATCTTTTGCTAATTAGAACCTAATTGTTTTAACTTGCCTTTCTGCTTGCTAAACATAAAATAGTTGGATTGGCTTGAAATTGAAATTTGTCACCTGTTGTAAAACAAACACTGTTTCATGGATGTGTAAACCAGTTTACTTTAGAAAGATCATGCTATAATACAACCAACTCTAATTAGAAGCCACTTGTATATTGTCATGTCTTGAGGCAAAAAATTAAGTAACAAGACAAGGTAAACCCAACTAGTATTCAATTTTCCAAAATCTAACTTTATTGAAATAAAATTCAAAATCAAATACATTAAAAGTATTAAAAATAACTTACACTGTATGAATTCCTAGAACATCTTAAATCATTCTATCAGTTCCACACTAATCTAGAAACAGCTCAAAGGTATTCTGAATGAAGGTTCTAAATTTAAGATACTGTGCTCACACCCCCGAAAAATCACAGTTCTATATTCAAATGTTTTTACTTTAAGGTAATCCCATAAAAGTATAATATCAATGAAGTGATTTAAAGATTCACATAATGTGATAGAATAATTTAAATATTCAAGTCCTTGAATGAATTCACATAATTCAATAGGTACTGGGTGTTTAAATTAAAGATTTACCCATATACTAAAACCAATGAACAAAAAAAATAAATCATTATTTCTTCTCAATCACTCTGATAGAACTGGCATAGACTGATGAATAGAATATGTGGTGTTTGCATTCTCATTATATAGTCTCTATAATTATGCCAAATCAATAGAATGTGATTAACTAAAAGATTCTCAAATAATTAAATCATTATTTTGAAATAATTCAAACAATGACCTTAAACTACTGAACCAACCAACAATTAGGGCATGCTTGATAGCTGCACAGGGCAGATGTACTCCTAATTTCAGGTGATATTGAATGTGTGGCACATTTGACTTAAAAGTTGACTTGATCTTAGCAATTGGCCTTCATTGATGAATAAGATTTCTACAACATAGTGTACATGCACTTTGCTATAGTGCTAGCTGGCCACGAAAATAAAGAATTAAAATGTCATAAACCCAAATGACTTAAATAAATAAATCCTATATTATAAATTTAACAGATGATACATACAAACATACATACATACATACATACATACATACATACATACATACATACATACATACATACATACATACATACATACATACATACATACATACATACATACATACATACATACATACATACATACATACATACATAAATTCACACATACATACATACATACATACATACATACATACATACATACATACATACATACATACATACATACATACATACATACATACATAGATACATACATAGATACATAGATACATACATACATACATACATACATACATACATACATACATACATACATACATACATACATACATACATACATACATACATACATACATACATACATACATAGATACATACATACATACATAGATACATACATACATACATACATACATACATACATACATACATACATACATACATACATACATACATACATACATACATACATACATACATACATACATACATACATACATACATACATATACATGTATTTCTATCCCATGCCAATGCATATGATACAGTGATTGTATTACTTTTTCATCAAATATCCATTAAAGACAGGTATGACTGAGAGAATATTATAGCTTACAATGATTTGTTTGAAAGATTTTACAGTATCAGTGTTTCCTGGGCATTTGCTTTAAGATTTTATGAATTTTAAGCATCAATGCCAGTCTCAAATAAATCCACAAATTTGCTATGAACTTTATTACATTAGCATTATTAAGGCCTTTATTATATTAGCATAGCCGACAACTTTATAACATTTGCATTGCTGGGAACTTTATTACATAGCATTTCATTTTGAATTAAAAATACAAATCATTGCAATTGGCATTTTTCCTGCTCTGGCATCTAAGGAAGAAAAATAATGCCTCTGCTTATTCCTATTGTCTTTTCTTCTCGTATTTTCAGGTAGAAGAAAAAAAAGAGTTCCATGTTTTTATTGCTTCAGCTATTAAGAAAATTCCTCCTCCTTCCCATTTCAATTTGAAAAGGAAATGATGAATTTTACCTTAATATTTAAGGTAGTCTGTATGTTTTTTCATCAATGATTATTCAAAAAACAAATTGAATTAGTGAGTCATTTTGTCATATTTATTAAGGGCCACAATCTTTTTATTCACAAAAAGTACAGGTACATCTTCTAACCTAAGTTTAAGACTGATTCCATAAATTGATCTATTAATGTCAAACAGTAATTTATCTCAAAGAAATTTGCTCAGTCAGAGTAAATATCAGAAGAATTTAAATTTGAAAAACTTACAATTTAAAAACTCTGAAGCCAGATTAAATGCATGTAGTCTCACACTATCACTTGTCTATATAAGGCTACATAACATTAATATCACTTGTCTAGATAAAGCTATATTTCATTGATATCACTTGTCTAGATAAGGCCATATTACACTGATCACTTGTCTAGATAAGGCCATATTACACTGATATTATTTGTCCAGATAAGGCCATATTACACTGATATCACTTGTCTAGATAAGGCCATATTACACTGATATCACTTGTCTAGATAAGACCATATTACACTGATATCACTTGTCTAGATAAGGCCAGATTACACTGATATCACTTGTTTAGATAAGGCTACATTTCATTGATATCTCTTGTCTTGTTAAGGTTGCATTACATTGATATCACTTGTCTAGATAAGGCCAGATTACACTGATATCACATGTCTAGATAAGGCCATATTACACTGATATCACTTGTCTAGATAAGGCCATATTACACTGATATCACTTGTTTAGATAAGGCTACATTTCATTGATATCTCTTGTCTTGTTAAGGTTGCATTACATTGATATCACTTGTCTAGATAAGGCCATATTACACTGATATTACTTGTCTAGATAAGATCATATTACACTGATATCCTTTGTCTAGATAAGGCCATATTTCACTGATATCACTTGTCTAGAAAAGGCCATATTATACTGATATCACCTGTCTAAATCAGGACATATTACACTGATATTATTTGTCCAGATAAGGCCATATTACACTGATATCACTTGTCTAGATAAGGCCATATTACACTGATATCACTTGTCTAGATAAGACCATATTACACTGATATCACTTGTCTAGATAAGGCCAGATTACACTGATATCACTTGTCTAGATAAGGCTACATTGCATTGATATCACTTGTCTTGAAAAGGTTGAATTACATTGATATCACTTGTCTAGATAAGACCATATTACACTGATATCACTTGCTTAGATAAGGCCATATTACTCGGATATCACCTGTCTAGATAAGGCTACATTATATTGTTATCATTTGTCTAGATAAGGCTGCATTACATTGATATCACTTTTTTAAATAAGGCTACATTACATTGATATCACTTGTCTAGATAATGCTATATTACATTGATATCATTTGTCTAGATTAGGCTACAGTACATTGATATCACTTGTCTAGATAAGGCTACATTATATTGATATCACTTGTCTAGATAAGGCAACATTACATTGATATCATTTGTCTATATAAGGCTACATTACATTGATATCACTTGTCTAGATAAGGCTAATTTACATTGATATCACTTGTCTAGATATGGTAACATTACATTGATATCACTTGTCTAGATAAGGCTACATTACATTGTTATCACTTTTTTAGATAAGGCTACATTACATTGATATCACTTTTTTAGATAAGACTACATTACATTGATATCACTTGTCTAGATAAGGCTACATTACATTGATATCACTTGTCTACATAAGGCTACATTATTTTGATATCATTTGTCTAGATATGGTAACATTACATTGATATCACTTGTCTAGATAAGGCTACATTACATTGTTATCACTTTTTTAGATAAGGCTACATTACATTGATATCACTTTTTTAGATAAGACTACATTACATTGATATCACTTGTCTAGATAAGGCTACATTACATTGATATCACTTGTCTAGATAAGGCTACATTATTTTGATATCATTTGTCTAGATATGGTAACATTACATTGATATCACTTGTCTAGATAAGGCTACATTATTTTGATATCATTTGTCTAGATATGGTAACATTACATTGATATCACTTGTCTAGATAAGGCTACATTACATTGATTATTCAGTTTTTGGATAGAATTATAATTTGTGAGTGAAATTGAACCCATTTAAGATAATTTATTCTAGAAAGAAATACACCTCAAAAGATGGCATAAATCTAGAAGTGTTGAATGTCATACAGAAAGACTGAACTTGGAATTACCCTCTAATATGAAATTGGCAAAGTAACAGCCTGGATAAAATGAACATCCCAAAGGACATAAGGAAAGTAGCTTCCTGGATAAAATCAAGATATCAAAAAACATAAGGAAAGCATCTTCTTTGATAAATGGTTCAGAGAACGTAGCATGCTGGATAAGTTCAGCTTCACATATGACATGGAGAATCATTTTTTTGTAAGGTCAATCTCTCATATGATAACCAAAGAGATGAGCCTAATGGATAAAGTAAGCTCACATGAAAAAGAGAGAATCTCCCTGCATGATGTCAGATTCTCATATGATAGCCTGGGAGGGTAGCCTCATCCATAAAGTTATACATTGGTATAGTACAGAAAGGTTATCTTCATGGATAAAGTCATGCATTCATATGATAGAGAAAGAGATTATGTTCAATGATAAAGCCATGCATTGATATGGTATAGAGAGATTATCTTCCTGGATAATGTTGTGCATTCATATGGTACTTAGAGATTATCTTCCTGGATAAGGTCTAGTCATACACTACAAATGCTATTCCTATATTTCCAGTAACTCCTAATGAACTCCATCTTTGTAAACGGGGGATTTTAAAACAATAAAACCTCCTTAGTTGATTTGGTGTTCATTAATTACGGAATGATTTCCCACGGTGTTATTGCCCAGTGTGGATGGAGAGATGGAACATTAACAAGTAGCTGAGCAAGTGATTGAGAGAATTAACAACTACGAGCCCCCTTTTCCAATAAATAAAACAAATTTAATCAATATATAACCAAACGTTCACTTTCAACTAATACAACAGATTTACTAAAATAAATGTAATGAATTAATGCATAACCAAAATCTCACTTTCAAGTAATACATGGCCAAATTTTCACATTCAGTCCCACTGATTCACATTGATACAATTTAGTTGCAGTGTTTAATTTACATCATTTTATGAGTAGTGAATTCTGAGTCAGATCCTATGATTTTTGACAGCATGACCTGGTGTCTGTCTTCTCTTGTCTTGTTTCCACATCTAATGTGTGTGCTTTGGTCCTTTTTCTGACCCTTGCTTAGTCTGACCTCTCGTAGATGTGGATTTCCCCTTGTCTCATTGGGTTTTTCATTGCTTATCTCCTTTTTCTCACTCTCTCTCTCAGAGTATGAAGCTGTTTCCTTAAATATAAGAGTATTATGAGAGTTAAATTCTGGTTCAACAATTATTTGCATAGAGATGTATAACTCTGCTTAAATTCAGATAAATTGATTCGCACTGCACAAATTTTGACATAATGTGATCTTACAAATAATTGTCTTTACAGATTCTGTGTTTCAGTAAGGTTCCGTAACATAAGTAAAAATGACCTTCACTTGTAAAAATGACCTTCACTTGAAGTTCATTGCACTCGTTGTGGCAGTTGATTATGAATTACCATGTGCTTTTTCAGACAAATGCAGCCGTATATACCAGCATACATTACTACATGTCTTTTTTACATTTGGCTAGCCAATTTTGTTAAATAAAATAAATGCTTAAGTACTAATTTCAATATATCCACTAAATCTAGCTACAATAAGCAATAACCTGTAAGATCATTTAAACATTGCAAAATCATATCTAAATATACACTTGTCATAACAGGATCATCCTACACACATCTTAAACATAAAATATGACACATTTGTATATTAGGGTTAATTCCTAAATCCCTATGAAATACTGCATATTGAATATTTGATTAAATACAATCCATCAATTCTTTCATTGAACTAATAATTACCAATTTAAGAATTAAATTGCATGACACTAACATATCAACAAATCTCGATGAAATGAATATACTATAAATGCGTGAATCATAAGCATATGAACACATTTGCAAAGAAATCAAAGAAATGAAATAGAATATTAAATGAAAATTAATGCCATTTCTTTCCACACAACCGTATCCTAGCCTATAGTCTGTCTTCCTTTTCAAGACAGGTATCTGACCTTCCTTCATTAAAGAGGGAAACATAATTATATTATTCCCATGGAATCAATCTGACTTCTTCCAACAAGATTCTTGACTAAAGAATTCTAGCAAATCGGTCCACTAAGTTCTGGTTTCCCAAGTGTACGCCCTTGGTTTCCCAAGTGTACGCCCTTGGTTTCCCTGACCAATTGGAAATAACTGTTCACAAAATGCTCTCCAAATAATCACGTCTTTCATCAGATTTTGACAGCCTAAGAACCTGTTGCAATTAGCCTTCCTATGAAAAATCAATTATTTGATGTGCACCCCTTTTAAACCGATATGGTTGGAGTTCTAATGCATATATGTCACTGTACCATTTATGATAGCCCGTTCAATGCTACTGAAGCTTAAGCGTAGACACTTTTATGTTCCAGAGATGAAATAAGAAATAATCAGTCAACATTCTCAAGCCCTTTCTGGCTTGACTATGTTAACTTCAAAGCACAATTTATTCAACCTTAAGTTTAAATACTACTTAAAATCGATATATGTAAAATCAATTTTATGTAGAGTCAAACCCATTTACACTTAATCTTAACAGATTTTTGCAGTTATATTTTAAATGTAGATGATACAAAAGACTTCTTTCTTAATGACGTCTGGAACAAAAATTGTACTAAACCCATGCATTAAACATGAAGTATACTAAACCCAGGCATTGAACATGAAGTGAACAAAACCAAGGCATTGGACATCAAGTGTACTAAACCCCAGTCATTGAACATAAAGTGCACTAAACCCAAGTATTGAACATAAAGTGTACTAAACTTAGGCATTGGACATAAAATGTATTAAACCCAGGCATTGGACATAAAGTGTACTAAACCCAGGCATTGGACATAAAGTGTACTAAACCCAGGCATTGGACATAAAGTGTACTAAACCCAGGCATAGGACATAAAGTGTACTATACTTAGGCACTGAGAAGATCATGAGCAACCTGATTAATTCAGAAGAGAATTGGTTGATGTGATCAAAGCTTGACATGTTTTGTATGCAGACAGATTGATTCAGGAAGTCTGAGCAAACAGCAGACTTTTGTTTCGAAAAAACAATCTCATTCAGTCACAAATGGTATTTTAATTTGATTGGAATCTTCCAGAAACTGGCTGATTTAATGAAACAAAGGGAGATGAAGTTATTTCTCAGAATTCCCACTGGCAATAATGTACCATACTTCTTATGCCATTTGTCATGAAATAATAAAATAATAAAAGAAAAGAGACTATGGTCTATTGGAACTTATATAAAATAAAATAAATTTGGTGCATATGTAAATTTATGATCTAAATATAATCTTAAAACATTAGCATGCCAGATAAAACTGCAGTACTGGTACAAATTCATGATACATATAGAATTAAAATTTTGTCTTCGATATTAGACTTTGTTACTTCTTCTAATGATGGAATTTATTATCTGTTTGTAAGATTTATGAAGGGACAAGTGACATAACTAGAGTATTACAAATTTGTCACAATGTTTGAGATTTTAACAGTCAACATTTGAAAAATATTAAAATTTCACTGATCATTTTCTGAACATACAAGTTACACAGAAAATTAGACAGATGGACTGCTTGGATATATAGAATATATTAAGTTAGAATGAACTTGGACTCAGATAGACTGTTTGGAAATATGATGAACTTGCATATTTTATGCAAGTTAGACATGAACTTAGACACAGAAAGACTGCTTGGAGACAGGGAATATATAAGTTAGACATGAATTTAGATTTGGACTGCTTGGAGAAAGTTGAACTTTGGCTCCAATGGACTGCTTGGATATATGGAATATGCAAGCTAGACATGAACTTAGACTCAGAAGGACTGCTTGGATATATGGAATATGCAAGCTAGACATGAACTTAGACTCAGATGGACTGCTTGGAGATATGGAATATACAAGTTAGACATGAACTTATACATAGAAAGACTGCTTGGAGATATGGAATATGCAAGTTAGATATGAACTTAGATGCAGATAGACTGCTTGGCTATATGGAATATGCAAGCTAGATATGAACTTAGACTCAGATGGACACCTTGGAGATATGGAATATACAAGTTAGACATGAACTTAGACATAGAAAGACTGCTTGGAGATATGGAATATAAGTTAGATGTGAATTTAGACTTAGATGGACTGCTTGGAGATATGGAATATATGAAATTGCTTTGTGGAAGCTACCAGATCAGTTATTGACAAAATTTTTCATAGTTAAGGATGGATTCATTTAAGATTTAATATCCAATTTTACATCCATTTTTAAAATTATAATTTTAAAGATATATCTAAAAATGATTGTATTACTTTGGCAAGGCATTTGGTTTACTAGACCAAGCTAGACTGTTCTTTGGTAGGTAAAACATTTGGTTTACTAAACCAGATTAGACCCATTTTCTGATAGGTGAGACACTTGATTTATTAGAGATGGCTAGGTCCTTTTCAGCAGGTAAGGCATTTGGTTTACACCAGGCTAGACCCTTGTTTTGGTAGATACAACATTTGATATTTTTTATCAGGTTGAACCTTTCTTCATTATGTAAGGCATTTGGTTTACCTGATCAGGTTGAACCTTTCTTCAATATGTAAGGTATTTGGTTTACTTGATCAGGTTGAACCTTTCTTCAATATGTAAGGCATTTGGTTTACTTGATCAGGTTGAACCTTTCTTCATTATGTAAGGCATTTGGTTTACTTGATCAGGTTGAACCTTTCTTCAATATGTAAGGCATTTGGTTTACTTGATCAGGTTAAACCTTTCTTCATTATGTAAGGCATTTGGTTTACTTGATCAGGTTGAACCTTTCTTCATTATGTAAGGCATTTGGTTTACTTGATCAGGTTGAACCTTTCTTCAATATGTAAGGCATTTGGTTTACTTGATCAGGTTGAACCTTTCTTCAATATGTAAGGCATTTGGTTTACTTGATCAGGTTGAACCTCTCTTCAATATGTAAGGCATTTGGTTTACTTGATCAGGTTGAACCTTTCTTCATTATGTAAGGTATTTGGTTTACTTGATCAGGTTGAACCTTTCTTCATTATGTAAGGCATTTGGTTTACTTGATCAGGTTTAACCTTTCTTCATTATGTAAGGCATTTGGTTTACTTGATCAGGTTGAACCTTTCTTCATTATGTAAGGCATTTGGTTTATTTGATCAGGTTGAACCTTTCTTCAATATGTAAGGCATTTGGTTTACTTGATCAGGTTGAACCTTTCTTCAATATGTAAGGCATTTGGTTTACTTGATCAGGTTGAACCTTTCTTCATTATGTAAGGCATTTGGTTTACTTGATCAGGTTGAACCTTTCTTCATTATGTAAGGCATTTGGTTTACTTGATCAGGTTTAACCTTTCTTCATTATGTAAGGCATTTGGTTTACTTGATCAGGTTGAACCTTTCTTCATTATGTAAGGCATTTGGTTTATTTGATCAGGTTGAACCTTTCTTCAATATGTAAGGCATTTGGTTTACTTGATCAGGTTGAACCTTTCTTGAATATGTAAGGCATTTGGTTTACTTGATCAGGTTGAACCTTTCTTCATTATGTAAGGCATTTGGTTTACTTGATCAGGTTGAACCTTTCTTCAATATGTAAGGCATTTGGTTTACTTGATCAGGTTGAACCTTTCTTCAATATGTAAGGCATTTGGTTTACTTGATCAGGTTGAACCTTTCTTCAATATGTAAGGCATTTGGTTTACTTGATCAGGTTGAACCTTTCTTCAATATGTAAGGCATTTGGTTTACTTGATCAGGTTGAACCTTTCTTCAATATGTAAGGCATTTGGTTTACTTGATCAGGTTGAACCTTTCTTCAATATGTAAGGCATTTGGTTTACTTGATCAGGTTGAACCTTTCTTCAATATGTAAGGCATTTGGTTTACTTGATCAGGTTGAACCTTTCTTCAATATATAAGGCATTTGGTTTACTTGATCAGGTTGAACCTCTCTTCAATATGTAAGGCATTTGGTTTACTTGATCAGGTTGAACCTTTCTTCATTATGTAAGGTATTTGGTTTACTTGATCAGGTTGAACCTTTCTTCATTATGTAAGGCATTTGGTTTACTTGATCAGGTTTAACCTTTCTTCATTATGTAAGGCATTTGGTTTACTTGATCAGGTTGAACCTTTCTTCAATATGTAAGGCATTTGGTTTACTTGATCAGGTTGAACCTTTCTTCAATATGTAAGGCATTTGGTTTACTTGATCAGGTTGAACCTTTCTTCATTATGTAAGGCATTTGGTTTACTTGATCAGGTTGAACCTTTCTTCATTATGTAAGGCATTTGGTTTACTTGATCAGGTTGAACCTTTCTTCAATATGTAAGGCATTTGGTTTACTTGATCAGGTTGAACCTTTCTTCAATATGTAAGGCATTTGGTTTACTTGATCAGGTTGAACCTTTCTTCAATATGTAAGGCATTTGGTTTACTTGATCAGGTTGAACCTCTCTTCAATATGTAAGGCATTTGGTTTACTTGATCAGGTTGAACCTTTCTTCATTATGTAAGGCATTTGGTTTACTTGATCAGGTTGAACCTTTCTTCAATATGTAAGGCATTTGGTTTACTTGATCAGGTTGAACCTTTCTTCATTATGTAAGGCATTTGGTTTACTTGATCAGGTTGAACCTTTCTTCATTATGTAAGGCATTTGGTTTACTTGATCAGGTTGAACCTTTCTTCATTATGTAAGGCATTTGGTTTATTTGATCAGGTTGAACCTTTCTTCAATATGTAAGGCATTTGGTTTACTTGATCAGGTTGAACCTTTCTTCAATATGTAAGGCATTTGGTTTACTTGATCAGGTTGAACCTTTCTTCAATATGTAAGGCATTTGGTTTACTTGATCAGGTTGAACCTTTCTTCAATATGTAAGGCATTTGGTTTACTTGATCAGGTTGAACCTTTCTTCAATATGTAAGGCATTTGGTTTACTTGATCAGGTTGAACCTTTCTTCATTATGTAAGGCATTTGGTTTACTTGATCAGGTTGAACCTTTCTTCATTATGTAAGGCATTTGGTTTATTTGATCAGGTTGAACCTTTCTTCAATATGTAAGGCATTTGGTTTACTTGATCAGGTTGAACCTTTCTTCAATATGTAAGGCATTTGGTTTACTTGATCAGGTTGAACCTTTCTTCAATATGTAAGGCATTTGGTTTACTTGATCAGGTTGAACCTTTCTTCAATATGTAAGGCATTTGGTTTACTTGATCAGGTTGAACCTTTCTTCAATATGTAAGGCATTTGGTTTACTTGATCAGGTTGAACCTTTCTTCAATATGTAAGGCATTTGGTTTACTTGATCAGGTTGAACCTTTCTTCAATATATAAGGCATTTGGTTTACTGGATCAGGTTGAACCTTTCTTCAATATGTAAGGCATTTGGTTTACTTGATCAGGTTGAACCTTTCTTCAATATGTAAGGCATTTGGTTTACTTGATCAGGTTGAACCTTTCTTCATTATGTAAGGCATTTGGTTTATTTGATCAGGTTGAACCTTTCTTCAATATATAAGGCATTTGGTTTACCTGATCAGGTTGAACCTTTCTTCATTATGTAAGGCATTTGGTTTACTTGATCAGGTTGAACCTTTCTTCAATATATAAGGCATTTGGTTTACTCAGCTCTAAATATAGTCCTACAATATCTAAATTGTATTATCACAAAATTTCTCAAAATTAATTTTGATCAATCTGAAGAATAATGTTGACATGTTATTTGAAATGTTTTGTCATGAAACACAATAATATGGAATAGAAGGATTTTTTAAATGTCAAAATCAAAGGCCTAGAGTTGCATAAATACCAGTCACTGGAGGCTGATGTAGATGTGGCCTTCTTTGTTAGCATTTATTATCAGTTTTGATGAGTTACATGCCGACTCTGGATTTATTATCAGTTTTGATGAATTACATGCTGACTTTCTTGATTATTATCAGTTTTAATGAATTACATGTCGACTCTGGATTTATTATCAGTTTTGATGAATTACATGCTGACTTTCTTGATTATTATCAGTTTTGATGAATTACATGTCAACTCTGGATTTATTATCAGTTTTGATGAACTACATGCTGACTTTCTTGATTATTATCAGTTTTGATGAGTTACATGCCGACTCTGGATTTATTATCAGTTTTGATGAATTACATGCCCACTCTGGATTTATTATCAGTTTTGATGAATTACATGCTGACTTTCTTGATTATTATCAGTTTTGATGAGTTACATGCCGACTCTGGATTTATTATCAGTTTTGATGAATTACATGTCGACTCTGGATTTATTATCAGTTGTGATGAATTACATGCTGACTTTCTTGATTATTATCAGTTTTGATGAATTACATGCTGACTTTCTTGATTATTATCAGTTTTGATGAGTTACATGCCCACTCTGGATTTATTATCAGTTTTGATGAATTACATGTCGACTCTGGATTTATTATCAGTTTTGATGAATTACATGCTGACTTTCTTGATTATTATCAGTTTTGATGAGTTACATGCCCACTCTGGATTTATTATCAGTTTTGATGAATTACATGTCGACTCTGGATTTATTATCAGTTTTGATGACTTACATGCTGACTTTCTTGATTATTATCAGTTTTGACGAGTTACATGCCCACTCTGGATTTATTATCAGTTTTGATGAGTTACATGCTGACTTTCTTGATTATTTTCAGTTTTGATGAGTTACATGTCGACTCTGGATTTATTATCAGTTTTGATGAATTACATGCTGACTTTCTTGATTATTATCAGTTTTGATGAGTTACATGCCCACTCTGGATTTATTATCAGTTTTGATGAATTACATGTCGACTCTGGATTTATTATCAGTTTTGATGACTTACATGCTGACTTTCTTGATTATTATCAGTTTTGACGAGTTACATGCCCACTCTGGATTTATTATAAGTTTTGATGAATTACATGTCGACTCTGGATTTATTATCAGTTTTGATGAATTACATGCTGACTTTCTTGATTATTATCAGTTTTGATGAATTACATGCTGACTTTCTTGATTATTATCAGTTTTGATGAATTACATGCTGACTTTCTTGATTATTATCAGTTTTGACCAGTTACATGTCGACTCTGGATTTATTATCAGTTTTGATGAATTACATGCTGACTTTCTTGATTATTTTCAGTTTTGATGAGTTACATGTCGACTCTGGATTTATTATCAGTTTTGATGAATTACATGCTGACTTTCTTGATTATTATCAGTTTTGACGAGTTACATGTTGACTCTGGATTTATTATCAGTTTTGATGAATTACATGTCGACTCTGGATTTATTATCAGTTTTGATGAATTACATGCTGACTTTCTTGATTATTATCAGTTTTGATGAGTTACATGCCTACTCTGGATTTATTATCAGTTTTGATGAATTACATGCTGACTTTCTTGATTATTATCAGTTTTGATGAGTTACATGCCCACTCTGGATTTATTATCAGTTTTGATGAGTTACATGCTGACTCTGGATTTATTATCAGTTTTGATGAATTACATGCTGACTTTCTTGATTATTATCAGTTTTGATGAGTTACATGCCGACTCTGGATTTATTATCAGTTTTGATGAATTACATGTCGACTCTGGATTTATTATCAGTTTTGATGAGTTACATGCTGACTCTGGATTTATTATCAGTTTTGATGAATTACATGCTGACTTTCTTGATTATTATCAGTTTTGATGAGTTACATGCCCACTCTGGATTTATTATAAGTTTTGATGAATTACATGTCGACTCTGGATTTATTATCAGTTTTGATGAGTTACCTGTCGACTCTGGATTTATTATCAGTTTTGATGAATTACATGTCGACTCTGGATTTATTATCAGTTTTGATGAATTACATGCTGACTTTCTTGATTATTATCAGTTTTGATGAATTACATGTCGACTCTGGATTTATTATCAGTTTTGATGAATTACATGCTGACTTTCTTGATTATTATCAGTTTTGATGAGTTACATGCCCACTCTGGATTTATTATCAGTTTTGATGAGTTACATGTCGACTCTGGATTTATTATCAGTTGTGATGAATTACATGCTGACTTTCTTGATTATTATCAGTTTTGATGAAATACATGCTGACTCTGGATTTGTTATCCGTTTTGATGAATTGCATGCTGACCTTCTGGATTATTGTTAATTTTTATACTCATAAAATGATCAGGTTTACAACTCTAAAAAAGTTCTGCTGTTTATTGGATTGCCTCCATTTTTAGGTGACTATTTACTTGAATTATCTATTGCAGATCCAGATCCCAAAATCTAGATACATGTCTACTATAATTTTAGTAACCTTTTTATGGATTCTTTAAAAGAGTCTAATGGTTATTGATGCTATGGGTAATTGAGGTTTTCCTGTGATATATGCTTTATTTCTTGTCTTTTGTAACAGTTTATGTACTGTGCAGAGCTTTCTCTGATACTGTCACAGCTTCTATTTCCTCAGAACCAGAAGCAGAAACCAACTATTGATCCAGCAGAGTTCTACTAAAATGGATTCTTTCCAGCCATTTCCATAAATTATTCTAGGTTAGGCTGCATTATAATTACAAACCTAATTGGTTAGAGCAAAGTTGTTTTAGTGTCTTGTGATCAAAGTCATCTTTGGTTTCAGATTAGTATCTTGTGCATCTTTCGTCTATACTATGCTGCAATTTTGTTTAATTGTGATTTATGTCAGGCCTATGTCAGCATTTAATATGACAAACACATTTTCCAAACTTGATGTTTGCCTGAAAGTTGTTAGCTTTCTCCTGTAGTAATCATTTATTGTCTTAATAGATGAAATGGTAATGTTATTGTGTCTGCATCCACTCCATAATGTTGACAATAAAAGCCACCCCATGATTACATGTGCCATTTCATTGATCTACATAGCTTTCAGTATTCTAACAGTGTCAACAGATCATTGTGGAATTGTCTAGAATGTCTTACTACTTTCCCTAATAAATTTGCATACATGGAAACTTTCAGTAAAAGACAAGAGGGTCAGAAGATGCTATCAAACTCTGAGGATAAAACACCCACCTATGTGAGATGTTCACATTTATGTTGTTATTACATGTATTATAATCTCTTTCAACTTTTACACAGAACATTGTGGCAGACATTAGATAGAAGGGCAAGTCAGGTCACACCATTGTTATAGACTTCTTGTTAGGTCTTTAAAAAAAGTGTCTTATACTACAGTTCCAGAAATTTTTCACTTAATTTGACAACTTGTCAAAATTTAATACATTTTTTTTCCCAGTAAGTAATAAAGTATTGTTGATGCTCTCTTGAAGGTTTGTTGGTTGACTGTAATGGTGGCACTCTACAGTTTTGTATTTAGCATAGGGTTAGAATTTTAAAGAAAAAGAGTTTTCCCGGGTTTCCTCACTTGTTATACTGGCTATTTAAAAGAGACTTTGTATATCTTAGGCATTGTTCAAAAAACCTTTAATTCCCTTTATTTTGATGTATGATTGATGGGTGTAATATGGGTTAGAGAGTATACAGCTTGGCCTTACTCCAGATATGCACCTTTCAAAAAAGGGCTAGCTCTACTTGCTCATTTTCACTTCTCAAACTTCAGAGTTAAATTGTAAAAAATAGAGCCAATAACTTTTTTTTTACATTTTATGTATTTGGTAATTCATTCATTGCACTTTTAGAAGCTGGTATTGTCTAGTTTGGCAAAATTCATTTTCCATATTTTAATAGCTGCCAAGAATCGTGTACTTTAGACAAATTCAGGTTGATTTTTGGAGCACAAGGGAGCAGTATATTTAGTTAACAGTGTCCTAAGATCATTTAAAATTTTCAAAAGTACAATATCCAAAGACATTTCAGCCACATTACATGAAAGTAGCATATAAGTATGCCAACATTCTCTCCACTGTGCATGTTTAAAATGCAAACAGCTTCACCTTACATACATCACTCTCTCAAAAGTACATAAAAACTGGTGAGTGCCACCAATAATATTCTTAAGGTTAATCCATTGAAATCAGAGGCCCATTTTGGTTGTCTCCCTTTTTGGTGGTCTCCCATTTTGGTGGTTTTCCTTTTTGGTGGTCTCCCTTTTTAGTGGTCTCATTCACTCTGTAGCATCTCAGGAATGGAGGTACCAACAGCACTAGTTCTTTAGCAGCTTTGTAACTCTTGACCATTTTACCAGTCAAAACTAGCAATGATGTGTCCTCATCAAGACTGACCATTAAGCCATCTCAGAGATCTTTAAATGGATGCAGCCTTAACAGTCATTGATGTAACATAATTTCAAGTCTCCTTCTAACCTGTCTTTAGATAGATGAGGTAAAAGGATCGAGGTTGGAAGTCTGTAGACTCCTCCATCCATCACAAAGTGATATGGGAAGGATATAAGACTTGAATACTCTCCTGCCATGCATTCCTCTTGCTGGGACCCCCATTTTCTTTCACCACTCAAAACTGGCTCAATAAAGATAATAGATGCATACCTTTCTGGAGAAGGGTGCAGTACAGAGGGTGGCAGATGTCCAGTTTCTAACTTTCTACTGAAGGATTTTCCTGGTCTCCAAAAGTGGAGGAAAGCTTAAGTTTATTATCAATTCTTCCACCTAAATATGTGTTTCAGAAGGAACCATTTTATATGGAGATTACTGTCTCAGTCTGGAATACCATAAGGCACATTGACTGATGCACTGGTTGTAGTCCCATTGCAAGATGAATTTTCTTACCAACCTTGGATGTGTTTGTGTTCCACTAAACATGATGGATAGAATTCTGGTTCTGTTGGTGGCATTTCAGGCCAAGACATCACTGGCTTACCTACATTTATCATTCATTGGGATCTTGAGCTCCAAGACAGACAAGGTTCCTTTAGGAAGACTGTTTCTGTGCCCTCTCCAGATTGTTCTAAGGGTGAATAAGAAACTGCACAAGGATCCCCTGTTAGCTTGGACTTTGGAGCTGTACAGTGAAGGGTTAAGAATTATAATTGATTTTCGAAATTTTAGGTATTTTGGAGAGTACAATAATTTTTACAGTTACATATACATGAAATTTGAGACATCTTGCTAATTTGTTTGGAGGTATGTGTAAACAGACTATATATGTATATATATGTAAGAACATATTCGTCAAAACTCATGACATATACAGTATAAATTTCCTCTTAATTATAAACTCATGGCTTGCAGTTTAAATTCCCTCTTACTCCAAAATTACAAGAAGCCAAGCATAAATGTAAAATCACAATACATGATGCAATTCTAAGATATGAATGGCCATGGTATTTGCAGTAAAACACTTTTAATATCCATCCTGGAGTAAGACCAAGCTTTGGATAAAACTTTTACTTATTCCCTTGTTTTAATTTAAAACATTAAATTCCTCTTCTTAAATCTGATATACCAACTGTAAACCAAGCTTCCCAGTCTGATTAGTGGTTTCAATTGGAGGCTAAGCTTCATTGCTTTATTGACATGGCAACAATCCTAATGATATGTAATCACAGAGTATTTCTTACTGACAAACGTTCATGTACAAGTATTTATTGAACATCAATGCATTCAGTTCCTTAAGAACTGTTTTGCATTGATAGGGTAATGGTAATATAGAGAGAAATGTATAATGATCAACTTTAGTATCAGTCCTTGTACAAGTCAAAACTGCATGACCCCAAGGCACTTTAAATCCATGGCCAGTACCTGATTTAGACATAAGCTAAACAAGCTACAGCTTAGGGCATCAAAGTCTGAACTCAGTCTGGAGGGGTTTCTCAAATTTATTTTATACCAAATATGACCTCTATAACTTCCCATAGCTTAGGGCCTTGCTTTGTCTAAATCTGGCACTGCCTGTGGCGTAACTATGGGATGCAGGGATGCAGACTGCACCGGGTGACACTATCAGAGGAGGTGACACTAAAATGACTGGTTTTAAAATTTTTGAATTTTTGTGTGGGAAGGAGGTCCATGGGGGTGACACCATGAGTTACAGCACTGGGTGACACAAACCCTAGTGACGCCACTGCTTTTAAAGTATCAGACCTTGTACCATTTTAGATCAAAGGCAACTATGACAAACATAAAACAATTCCATCATTATTAGGGTACATTATTGAGCAATGACAAAATAGGTTCTTGTTTGCCACAACACATACAGTAGAATGATTTTAAAAGCACTCCCAATGATTCAGTTATTGGTCCATTTAAACAGCCATTGCATTTACAATCAATGAAATATATCCATGGCAACACCTCCATCATGCAATGGTAAACTGTAGCAGAGGAAAGTTGATTACTGGTTATAGTGTTGAAGACAACATATTGAATCCATTTACCATACATACATGCTTATAGGTTGAATACAACTGTAAGAAGGACAGGGCCTAAATCTGTCATTGCATAATATACCAGCAGATCTGGTTCAGTGCAATTGGTTGGGAGTTATCAGTAGAATAAATGACATTGACCATGGTCTATCAGTGCATTATGAGATGGAAGATCAAAGTCTATGTTGTTTGCAGTTGGAATTGACATAGAACTGAGTAATAATGGTACATTCTATAAAAGCCATTTCACCAGCACAATGATGACATGATGTTTGATATCTCTGGTTGAGTTTCAAGGGTCCCAGTCACTACTCATGGTCCTGTTCACTTGTCATGGTAATGGTCATCTACTTGTGGTCCTGGTCACATGTCATCATCCTGGTCACTACTCATGATCCTGATTGCCTACTGTTGGAGACATGTACATTATTAATGTTTCCTGATTGACCAGTATTTATGAAGAATACATTTTAAACTAAGGTTAATATTTGACATTTGATTTGGACTCATGTTCAAATTACTACAAGAAAACAGGGTTGATTGCAAATTCTGGTTAAAATCTACTTTTGAAAGGTTTTTGATTGGCTGAGTGAAAACTCAATTTCTTGTCTCTGATTGGCTGTGAATGAAAACTCCATCTGAAACTCAAGCTCAGAGACATATTACGGACGGATGGACGGACAGACAGACATATGATTTCCAGACCTGAAGGGTAATGTTCGAGATCATTTTCCATGATAACACTGTTGAAATTTTTCTCCAAAGTAAATATTATTGACAGTCATATTACCGACCATGTGACAAATGTGTGCTACCGTATAGATTTACTTATAAGTGGGGTCTAACTACAAATGTCAAGGACCCTAATCTAGTGTTGCATCAAGTACAGACAGATCAAGGTCTATGTTGTTTACTATACTGATTACTCCAAACAAACTGCATAGACATAGCGCTGCAAATGCAGTAATTGCAACAGCAGATCTGGGACTATGAAGATTGCAATTGGATCCACCTCACATGTGAGTACCTATTGTAGATGACATGCAATGGCAATAGTAACATATGGTGCATCCCCAATAATAAAGTCTTACATTGTTTCCAAATGTCTGATCCCTATCATCAGAAAGATTAACAAAAAAAGATGTTTCCCACAATTTCTAATGTAAGAGTAGACATGGTTCTATTGTCTAAATATGTATGTATGTGTGTGTGTATATATATATATATATATATATATATGTATATATGTATGTATGTATGTATGTATGTATGTATGTATGTATGTATGTATGTATGTATGTATGTATGTATGTATGTATGTATGTATGTATGTATGTATGTATGTATGTATGTATGTATGTGTGTGTGTGTGTGTGTGTGTGTGTGTGAAATACCTTCTAATGTACAAATTGCATTTTTTATACACTGTACATACTTTTCTAATGTACCTGTGTGTGTGTATGTGTGTGTGAAATACCTTCTAATGTATAAATTGCATTATTTATACACTGTACATACTTTTCTAATGTACCTGTATTTGTGTGTGTGTGAAATACCTTCTAATGTACAAATTGCATTATTTATACACTGTACATACTTTTCTAATGTACCTGTATTTGTGTGTGTGTGAAATACCTTCTAATGTACAAATTGCATTATTTATACACTGTATATACTTTTCTAATGTACCTGTGTGTGTGTGTGTGTGAAATACCTTCTAATGTACAAATTGCATTATTTATACACTGTATATACTTTTCTAATGTACCTGTGTGTGTGTGTGAAATACCTTCTAATGTACAAATTGCATTTTTTATACACTGTACATACTTTTCTAATGTACCTGTGTGTGTGTATGTGTGTGTGAAATACCTTCTAATGTACAAATTGCATTATTTATACACTGTATATACTTTTCTAATGTACCTGTGTGTGTGTGTGAAATACCTTCTAATGTACAAATTGCATTATTTATACACTGTACATACTTTTCTAATGTAGCTGTTACATTGTTTCTACATTGTACTTTTTGCTGAAGAAACTGTTTCATGGATGAGTAATGAAAATGGTGCACAAGTGATTAATAAAAGAAGAAATGTTGCTGATTCAGTTTAATAATAGAGACAAAAACCTATGTTGTATTGATTGTGGGTGCAGTGAATATTTGATACATTACATTAAAACAACAACAAAAAATCAGATAATTTATCATATGGATGACTTAGTGTTTCATCAGACAAGAACTAGTTATTGATTTTAATTCATTTGCTCTTATTCCTCATTGATGATGCCAAAACCTATATGCTGCTGCAATTAGACCATGAGCTCTTAGTCCACTTGAAATATGTAAGATTTTGATTGACTTTACAACTATAAAATCAGGCATTAAAGTTTAGTAATTATTTTTGTTGCTATGCTTATGTTATGCTTACATATTAAAGTTGTATCCATCTGATTGTCACATCAACCTGATCTCTAACAGGCAGCAAATTCAACCATAAATTCTTGTATTTCAATGCAGTACACTCTCATTGTAATGTTGTCCATGCTAAAAAGCATAGTACTTTAAAGTGAGACTACCTTATAATGATACAGTACTCCCACATTATAATACTGCCCATATAAACTATTGAGCATATTGTTTTAATAATAATAATAATAATAATAATAATAATAATAATAATAATAATAATAATAATAATAATAATAATAATAATAATAATAACAACATAAATAATAATAATAATAACAACATAAATAATAATAATAATAAAAATAATAATAATAATAATAATAATAATAATAATAATAATAGCATAAATAATAATAATAATAATAATAATAATAACATAAATAATAATAATAATAATAATAATAATAATAATAATAATAATAATAATAATAATAATAATAATAATAATAATAATAATAATAATAATAATAATAATAATAACAACATAAATAATAATAATAATAATAATAATAATAATAATAACATAAATAATAATAATAATAACAACATAAATAATAATAATAATAAAAATAATAATAATAATAATAATAATAATAATAATAATAATAATAATAATAATAATAATAATAATAGCATAAATAATAATAATAATAACATAAATAATAATAATAATAATAATAATAATAATAATAATAATAATAACATAAATAATAATAATAATAATAATAATAACAATAATAATAATAATAATAATAACAACATAAATAATAATAATAATAATAATAATAATAATAATAATAATAATAATAATAATAAATCCTTTATGTTAAGGGGGTAGATTGATGTTTGATTAGTTATTATATACTATTCTCCCATGATTAGGCCTTTAGAATGAACATACTAGTTAAAATGCAAAGCAAACAGTAAAGTATGCATAAATACATTAAAGATAACAACACAAAATGTACATTCAGTGCATTAACAGAAATAAAATGGAACATATGTATATCAATATTATAATAAAACCGCCTTCTGAGTTAGAAGTCATATGAATTCATTTTTAACACATTTAAATTTGTTTCTCGTCTAATGATTTTGGGAATTCATTGCATAGAATAGGACAGAGTGAAGCAAATGATTGTTTTAAAACTATTTTTTTTTGGAAATGGTGTTCTGCAATGATCATGTATATATCAGTCTTTGTTTAACTCCTTGGTTTTTCAGACTTAAGATTAAACATGCCAATGTAGATGTTGTCGACAAATTTCATTCTTTACCTGAACATTGATGTAGACTTTTGGTAGGCAAATCTGCATTCAGATTTCAGCCATTTCAAATCCAATAATAGAATTTTGAATGGTGTTTCAAAAGGTAAATGTGGGGTAATTCTGCCCTTTTTAAGTTTGTGGATTGTTTTGATATTACTATCAGTTGTATTTCTCCGTATTGTGCAGCAATCGTCTAAAAGTGGAAGAATTATGGCAGTGTAAGAAAATTTTTGACAGACAAGTGGTTACATATTCTTTATTATCCTCTCTTAAAGATATATTCTTGACTGTTTCATTTGATTATAGAGTAAAACCTGTCTTGAAAGACCATTGCTATGTGAGACCACCTTTCTTGAGAAACCATACTCTCAATGAACAAATTTAGTGATTATATAGCATTGTTACCTGCAGTGAGTGACCACCTGTCTTGAGAGACCATAATTTGTTGGCAAAAGAGGTGGTCTTTCAAGATAGGTTCTACTGTACTAGATTCTTATCAACAGGAACTTCCACATGTTAAAATGAATGGCCAAATAGTGAAAGGCTGAGTTATGATGTAATATTTCCTTTTGTCTGAAGTTAACATCATGCCACAGTTCACTGTGTTCCAAGTAACATAAAAATAATATGCACAAGGATTTACTTGGTACCTGCTTTGTTGTGGATTAAGATGAGAACATGATAAAAGGTAACTTGCTGAAATTGGAGGATTTCTACTAAGACCAGTATAGTTGGGGACAGTTGATTTCTAAGCCATTACATCTTTGCAGAGCAGAGAGTTCATGTAGCAAGTGAAATCGAGATCTGTTTTTTGGACAATTTCATACAATCTACACACAGATGTACATATAGCCCAAAAAATTGAAATCTGAGATTGTATATCTGATATCTTATAGTCAAGAAAAAAACTGGAAAAATCCTAATTTCCTGGTTTGTTCACAAGGATGTGTGTGTGATGTGTGTTGTGTATGTGTCATGTGTGTACAAGTATATGTCATTGTGTATGTCTGTTGTGTGTGTATGTGTCATGTGTGTGTCAGCCAAGATCAGTTGAGACCCTGTTGATTGTGTTTCATTTAATTCAGTTGACATTCACTGTATTACCATCATAAGCTTGATATTTGATTCAGTTGACATTTACTGTATTAATATTGGATTTATACTTTATTCAGCTGGCATTTACTATATTACTTACTACAGGCTTGATACACAAGTCAATTTTCTAAATTTTGACCATTGTCAGCTGGTTTTATAAGATTCTATTTGATATCTCAACATGGATCAATATTCTATGTGTCTGGCCAAATACCCATGAGATTGCGGTAACAAAACTCTAGCCACAGTTAGAAAATGAAAGGCTTCACTGGGATTTCTGGGACAGATCATTTTCATGAAGGCATTGTCTCATTCCAGTTTGACCATACTGCCAGCATTACAGTAGATTCTGGTTATACCTTGAGTAGTATTAAAATAGAAATAAAGTAAATGGCATGATGTGCTTAAAGAGACAGTACTGGTTCAGTGCAGAATGAAATTGTTTATTTATCTACCAGCCATATTTTGTATTTGTTAAGCACCTATGACAACTCTGGATAGGGATTTTGTGGATGCAGCTGCTCTTATAGTTTTTTTTGTTGATCATTTTGAAACATATAACACATTATGGTCATCATTAGGTATTTAGTTGATCATTTTGAAACATATAACACATTATGGTCATCATAGTATTTAGTTGATTACTTTGAAACATATAACATATTATGGTCATCATTAAGTATTTAGTTGATTACTTTGAAACATATAACATATTATGGTCATCATTAGGTATTTAGTTGATTACTTTGAAACATATAACATATTATGGTCATCATTAAGTATTTAGTTGATTACTTTGAAACATATAACATATTATGGTCATCATTAAGTATTTAATTGATTACTTTGAAACATATAACATATTATGGTCATCATTAAGTATTTAGTTGATTACTTTGAAACATATAACATATTATGGTCATCATTAAGTATTTAGTTGATTACTTTGAAACATATAACATATTATGGTCATCATTAAGTATTTAGTTGATTACTTTGAAACATATAACATATTATGGTCATCATTAAGTATTTAGTTGATTATTTTGAAACATAAAATTAGTATGGTCATCTTTAAGTATTTAGTTGATTACTCTGAAATATATAATACTTTTATGGTCATCATTAAGTATTTATTTGATAACTGAAACATATAACATATTATGGTCTTCATTAAGTATTTAGTAGATTACTGTAAAACATATAACATATTATTGTCTTCATTAAGTATTTAGTTGATTACTGTAAAACATATAATATTATTATGGTCATCATTAAGTATATATTTGATAACTGAACCATTTAACATTTTATGGTCATCATTAAGTATTTAGTTGATTACTGTAAAACATATAATATTATTATGGTCATCATTAAGTATATATTTGATAACTGAACCATTTAACATTTTATGGTCATCATTAAGTATTTAGTTGATTACTGTAAAACATATAATATTATTATGGTCATCATTAAGTATATATTTGATAACTGAACCATTTAACATTTTATGGTCATCATTAAGTATTTAGTTGATAACTGAAACATTTAACATATTATGGTCATCATTAAGTATTTAGTTGATTACTGTGAAACATATAACATATTATGGTCTTCATTAAGTATTTAGTAGATTACTTTGAAACATATAACATATTATGGTCATCATTAAGTATTTAGTAGATTACTGTAAAACATATAACATATTATGGTCATCATTAAGTATTTAGTAGATTACTGTAAAACATATAACATATTATGGTCATCATTAGGTATTTAGTAGATTACTGTAAAACATATAACATATTATGGTCATCATTAAGTATTTAGTAGATTACTGTAAAACATATAACATATTATGGTCATCATTAAGTATTTAGTAAATTACTGTGAAACATATAATATTTTATGGTCATCATTAAGTATTTAGTTGATTACTGTAAAACATATAACATTTTATGGTCATCATTAAGTATTTAGTTGATTACTGTAAAACATATAACATTTTATGGTCATCATTAAGTATTTAGTTGATTACTGTAAAACATATAACATTTTATGGTCATCATTAAGTATTTAGTTGATTACTTTGAAACATATAACATATTATGGTCATCATTAAGTATTTAGTTGATTACTTTGAAACATATAACATTTTATGGTCATCATTAAGTATTTAGTAGATTACTGTAAAACATATAACATTTTATGGTCATCATTAAGTATTTAGTAGATTACTGTAAAACATATAACATTTTATGGTCATCATTAAGTATTTAGTAGATTACTGTAAAACATATAACATTTTATGGTCATCATTAAGTATTTAGTTGATTACTGTAAAACATATAACATATTATGGTCATCATTAAGTATTTAGTAGATTACTGTAAAACATATAACATTTTATGGTCATCATTTAGTATTTAGTAGATTACTGTAAAACATATAACATTTTATGGTCATCATTAAGTATTTAGTTGATTACTGTAAAACATATAACATATTATGGTCATCATTAAGTATTTAGTAGATTACTGTCAAACACATATTATGGTCATCATTAAACTTGTTATAACTCTATGGTCACAAATTGAATAACAGAAAGAAACAAAACTAACAAATTGTATAAAACTTAAACAATTTAATTATCAAAGTTATAAATGGAAATGTGAATGGAACTTACAGTATTATGATAAGAATCCTGAATAATTCTGACAAAATTTAATGAAAGTCCTAAATGAATGAAAAGTTCCTTATAAATGTCAAAACTTGAAATGCACAGGTCTGCCAAAAAAAAAACAACAGGAAATTGTCATTGATGGCATTTCTCTTTATTACTTTTTAATTAACTACAATTTCAGAAGAATATTATAGTCCAAATAATGAACACTTTCTTTTAACATTGAACAGTCCAAACAAATGTTTTTCTTCCTGAAAAATATCTTGGTACAATATAAAATACATCTGCTGACTTCAACTGGAGCACAAGCAATGAGGATATGAATCTGATTGCTCTCTTCTTTTGCCTTATATACACCACATGTTGTGACTATATTTCATGATATTACTCCACTTGATCGATCTGTGTGAGTTAGAGTCCAGACTCGGCTAACGTGGGTAAGTGAGACAGCCTGCCAGTAGCTTCTCGTGGGTCGGTGGTTCTTCCCTGTGTTTTCCAGGGTTCTTCCTCCACCATTAATACTGGCCGCCATGTATAGCCTATCTTGTGCTGAAAAATGGCGTTAAACTCAAATCAACATCAACCACTTGATCGATCTTACTACTCATTATGCCTTGAATCTGCCTATTCCTTTGACCCAGCCCAACCAATGGGAAGTTACTAAATTCTTCTAGAACTGTCAAAACCCCATTGGCTAATGAGACATTAATCCAAAGGCATCATTAAATATTAATATTAAGATTATTATTACTAATTGTCAGCATAAAACATCATTTTGGAGATTCTATGTGATATTTTCTCCTAACTGGCTCAGGTCATGTACGGAAAATCTAAGATATTCCATACAACTTATAGCCATGATAAAAAATTACAAAAATTAAAAAAAAAATTTTAAGAGGAGTCACAAAAATAAATATTTACATAACAACATATGGTCATGATTACATTTTTTAGTGACTTTCTGTGAAACATATTACATATCATGGTCATGATTAGTTTTTAGTGGATTACTGTGTAACATATATTACCATCCTGATCAATGTTCCCTCTAAGGTGCATGTTTACAGGTTTTAGTGGATTACTGTGTAACATAGTAAATATTATGGTCATTATTACAGCTTTTATTGGATGAAACATAGTACATATTATGGTCATGATTACAGTTTTAAGTGGATGAAACATAGTACATATTATGGTCATGATTACAGTGTTTATTGGATGAAACATAGTACATATTATGGTCATGATTACAGTGTTTATTGGATGAAACATAGTACATATTATGGTCATGATTACAGTTTTAAGTGGATGAAACATAGTACATATTATGGTCATGATTACAGTGTTTATTGGATGAAACATAGTACATATTATGGTCATGATTACAGTGTTTATTGGATGAAACATAGTACATATTATGGTCATGATTACAGTGTTTATTGGATGAAACATAGTACATATTATGGTCATGATTACAGTTTTAAGTGGATGAAACATAGTACATATTATGGTCATTATTACAGTGTTTATTGGATGAAACATAGTACATATTATGGTCATTATTACAGTGTTTATTGGATGAAACATAGTACATATTATGGTCATTATTACAGTGTTTATTGGATGAAACATAGTACATATTATGGTCATTATTACAGTTTTAAGTGGATGAAACATAGTACATATTATGGTCATTATTACAGTGTTTATTGGATGAAACATAGTACATATTATGGTCATTATTACAGTGTTTATTGGATGAAACATAGTACATATTATGGTCATTATTACAGTGTTTATTGGATGAAACATAGTACATATTATGGTCATTATTACAGTTTTAAGTGGATGAAACATAGTACATATTATGGTCATGATTACAGTTTTAAGTGGATGAAACATAGTACATATTATGGTCATTATTACAGTGTTTATTGGATGAAACATAGTACATATTATGGTCATGATTACAGTGTTTATTGGATGAAACATAGTACATATTATGGTCATTATTACAGTGTTTATTGGATGAAACATAGTACATATTATGGTCATTATTACAGTTTTAAGTGGACAAAATAAAGTACATATTATGGTCATTATTACAGTGTTTATTGGATGAAACATAGTACATATTATGGTCATTATTACAGTGTTTATTGGATGAAACATAGTACATATTATGGTCATTATTACAGTGTTTATTGGATGAAACGTAGTACATATTTTGGTCATGATTACAGTGTTTATTGGATGAAACATAGTACATATTATGGTCATGATTACAGTGTTCATTGGATGAAACATAGTACATATTATGGTCATGATTACAGTGTTTATTGGATGAAACATAGTACATATTATGGTCATGATTACAGTGTTTATTGGATGAAACATAGTACATATTATGGTCATGATTACAGTGTTTATTGGATGAAACATAGTACATATTATGGTCATTATTACAGTGTTTATTGGATGAAACATAGTACATATTATGGTCATGATTACAGTGTTTATTGGATGAAACATAGTACATATTATGGTCATTATTACAGTGTTTATTGGATGAAACATAGTACATATTATGGTCATGATTACAGTTTTAAGTGGATGAAACATAGTACATATTATGGTCATTATTACAGTGTTTATTGGATGAAACATAGTACATATTATGGTCATGATTACAGTGTTTATTGGATGAAACATAGTACATATTATGGTCATTATTACAGTGTTTATTGGATGAAACATAGTATATATTATGGTCATTATTACAGTTTTAAGTGGATGAAATATAGTACATATTATGGTCATTATTACAGTGTTTATTGGATGAAACATAGTACATATTATGGTCATGATTACAGTGTTTATTGGATGAAACATAGTACATATTATGGTCATTATTACAGTGTTTATTGGATGAAACGTAGTACATATTTTGGTCATTATTAAAGTGTTTATTGGATGAAACGTAGTACATATTTTGGTCATGATTACAGTGTTTATTGGATGAAACATAGTACATATTATGGTCATGATTACAGTGTTCATTGGATGAAACAGTACATATTATGGTCATGATTACAGTGTTTATTGGATGAAACATAGTACATATTATGGTCATGATTACAGTGTTTATTGGATGAAAAATAGTACATATTATGGTCATTATTACAGTGTTTATTGGATGAAACATAGTACATATTATGGTCATGATTACAGTGTTTATTGGATGAAACATAGTACATATTATGGTCATTATTACAGTGTTTATTGGATGAAACATAGTACATATTATGGTCATGATTACAGTGTTTATTGGATGAAACATAGTACATATTATGGTCATGATTACAGTGTTTATTGGATGAAAAATAGTACATATTATGGTCATGATCACAGTGTTTATTAGATGAAACATAGTACATATTATGGTCATGATTACAGTGTTCATTGGATGAAACAGTACATATTATGGTCATTATTACAGTTTTAAGTAGATGAAACATAGTACATATTATGGTCATGATTACAGTGTTTATTTGATGAAACATAGTACATATTTTGGTCATTATTACAGTGTTTATTGGATGAAACATAGTACATATTATGGTCATGATTACAGTGTTTATTGGATGAAACATAGTACATATTATGGTCATTATTACAGTGTTTATTGGATGAAACATAGTACATATTTTGGTCATGATTACAGTGTTTATTGGATGAAACATAGTACATATTATGGTGATTATTACAGTTATAAGTGGATGAAACATAGTACATATTATGGTCATTATTACAGTGTTTATTGGATGAAACATAGTACATATTATGGTCATTATTACAGTGTTTATTGGATGAAACATAGTACATATTATGGTCATGATTACAGTGTTTATTGGATGAAACATAGTACATATTATGGTCATGATTACAGTTTTAAGTGGATGAAACATAGTACATATTATGGTCATGATTACAGTTTTAAGTGGATGAAACATAGTACATATTATGGTCATGATTACAGTGTTTATTGGATGAAACATAGTACATATTATGGTCATGATTACAGTTTTAAGTGGATGAAACATAGTACATATTATGGTCATGATTACAGTGTTTATTGGATGAAACATAGTACATATTATGGTGATTATTACAGTTTTAAGTGGATGAAACATAGTACATATTATGGTCATTATTACAGTTTTAAGTGGATGAAACATAGTACATATTATGGTCATTATTACAGTTTTAAGTGGATGAAACATAGTACATATTATGGTCATTATTACAGTTTTAAGTGGATGAAACATAGTACATATTATGGTCATTATTACAGTTTTAAGTGGATGAAACATAGTACATATTATGGTCATTATTACAGTTTTAAGTGGATGAAACATAGTACATATTATGGTCATTATTACAGTTTTAAGTGGATGAAACATAGTACATATTATGGTCATTATTACAGTGTTCATTGGATGAAACATAGTACATATTATGGTCATTATTACAGTGTTCATTGGATGAAACATAGTACATATTATGGTCATTATTTCAGTGTTTATTGGATGAAACATAGTACATATTATGGTCATTATTACAGTGTTTATTGGATGAAACATAGTACATATTATGGTCATGATTACAGTGTTTATTGGATGAAACATAGTACATATTATGGTCATTATTACAGTGTTTATTGGATGAAACATAGTACATATTATGGTCATTATTACAGTGTTTATTGGATGAAACATAGTACATATTTTGGTCATGATTACAGTGTTTATTGGATGAAACATAGTACATATTATGGTCATTATTACAGTGTTTATTGGATGAAACATAGTACATATTATGGTCATGATTACAGCTTTTATTGGATGAAACATAGGACATATTATGGTCATTATTGCAGTTTTAAGTGGATGAAACTTTGTACATATTATGGTCATTATTACAGTTTTAAGTTGATGAAACATAGTACATATTATGGTCATTATTACAGTGTTTATTGGATGAAACATAGTACATATTATGGTCATGATTACAGTGTTTATTGGATGAAACATAGTACATATTATGGTCATTATTACAGTGTTTATTGGATGAAACATAGTATATATTATGGTCATTATTACAGTTTTAAGTGGATGAAATATAGTACATATTATGGTCATTATTACAGTGTTTATTGGATGAAACATAGTACATATTATGGTCATGATTACAGTGTTTATTGGATGAAACATAGTACATATTATGGTCATTATTACAGTGTTTATTGGATGAAACGTAGTACATATTTTGGTCATTATTAAAGTGTTTATTGGATGAAACGTAGTACATATTTTGGTCATGATTACAGTGTTTATTGGATGAAACATAGTACATATTATGGTCATGATTACAGTGTTCATTGGATGAAACAGTACATATTATGGTCATGATTACAGTGTTTATTGGATGAAACATAGTACATATTATGGTCATGATTACAGTGTTTATTGGATGAAACATAGTACATATTATGGTCATGATTACAGTGTTTATTGGATGAAAAATAGTACATATTATGGTCATTATTACAGTGTTTATTGGATGAAACATAGTACATATTATGGTCATGATTACAGTGTTTATTGGATGAAACATAGTACATATTATGGTCATTATTACAGTGTTTATTGGATGAAACATAGTACATATTATGGTCATGATTACAGTGTTTATTGGATGAAACATAGTACATATTATGGTCATGATTACAGTGTTTATTGGATGAAAAATAGTACATATTATGGTCATGATCACAGTGTTTATTAGATGAAACATAGTACATATTATGGTCATGATTACAGTGTTCATTGGATGAAACAGTACATATTATGGTCATTATTACAGTTTTAAGTAGATGAAACATAGTACATATTATGGTCATGATTACAGTGTTTATTGGATGAAACATAGTACATATTTTGGTCATTATTACAGTGTTTATTGGATGAAACATAGTACATATTATGGTCATGATTACAGTGTTTATTGGATGAAACATAGTACATATTATGGTCATTATTACAGTGTTTATTGGATGAAACATAGTACATATTTTGGTCATGATTACAGTGTTTATTGGATGAAACATAGTACATATTATGGTGATTATTACAGTTATAAGTGGATGAAACATAGTACATATTATGGTCATTATTACAGTGTTTATTGGATGAAACATAGTACATATTATGGTCATTATTACAGTGTTTATTGGATGAAACATAGTACATATTATGGTCATGATTACAGTGTTTATTGGATGAAACATAGTACATATTATGGTCATGATTACAGTTTTAAGTGGATGAAACATAGTACATATTATGGTCATGATTACAGTTTTAAGTGGATGAAACATAGTACATATTATGGTCATGATTACAGTGTTTATTGGATGAAACATAGTACATATTATGGTCATGATTACAGTTTTAAGTGGATGAAACATAGTACATATTATGGTCATGATTACAGTGTTTATTGGATGAAACATAGTACATATTATGGTGATTATTACAGTTTTAAGTGGATGAAACATAGTACATATTATGGTCATTATTACAGTTTTAAGTGGATGAAACATAGTACATATTATGGTCATTATTACAGTTTTAAGTGGATGAAACATAGTACATATTATGGTCATTATTACAGTTTTAAGTGGATGAAACATAGTACATATTATGGTCATTATTACAGTTTTAAGTGGATGAAACATAGTACATATTATGGTCATTATTACAGTTTTAAGTGGATGAAACATAGTACATATTATGGTCATTATTACAGTTTTAAGTGGATGAAACATAGTACATATTATGGTCATTATTACAGTGTTCATTGGATGAAACATAGTACATATTATGGTCATTATTACAGTGTTCATTGGATGAAACATAGTACATATTATGGTCATTATTTCAGTGTTTATTGGATGAAACATAGTACATATTATGGTCATTATTACAGTGTTTATTGGATGAAACATAGTACATATTATGGTCATGATTACAGTGTTTATTGGATGAAACATAGTACATATTATGGTCATTATTACAGTGTTTATTGGATGAAACATAGTACATATTATGGTCATTATTACAGTGTTTATTGGATGAAACATAGTACATATTTTGGTCATGATTACAGTGTTTATTGGATGAAACATAGTACATATTATGGTCATTATTACAGTGGTTATTGGATGAAACATAGTACATATTATGGTCATGATTACAGCTTTTATTGGATGAAACATAGGACATATTATGGTCATTATTGCAGTTTTAAGTGGATGAAACTTTGTACATATTATGGTCATTATTACAGTTTTAAGTGGATGAAACATAGTACATATTATGGTCATTATTACAGTGTTTATTGGATGAAACATAGTACATATTATGGTCATGATTACAGTGTTTATTGGATGAAACATAGTACATATTATGGTCATGATTACAGTGTTTATTGGATGAAACATAGTACATATTATGGTCATTATTACAGTGTTTATTGGATGAAACATAGTACATATTATGGTCATTATTACAGTGTTTATTGGATGAAACATAGTACATATTATGGTCATGATTACAGTGTTTAATGGATGAAGCATAGTACATATTTTGGTCATTATTACAGTGTTCATTGGATGAAACATAGTACATATTATGGTCATGATTACAGCTTTAAGTGGATGAAACATAGTACATATTATGGTCATTATTACAGTGTTCATTGGATGAAACATAGTACATATTATGGTCATGATTATAGCTTTTATTGGATGAAACATAGTACATATTATGGTCATTATTGCAGTTTTTAGTGGATGAAACATAGTACATATTATGGTCATGATTACAGTGGTTATTGGATGAAACATAGTACATATTATAGTCATTATTACAGTTTATAGTGGATAAAACATGATACATATTATTGTAATTATTACAGTTTATAGTGGATGAAACATGATACATATTATTGTAATGATTACAGTTTATAGTGGATGAAACATATTACATATTATTGTCATTATTACAGTTTATACTGGATGAAACATGATACATATTATTGTCATTATTACAGTTTAAATGTGGATAAAACATGATACATATTATTGTCATTATTACAGTTTTAAGTGGATGAAAACTAATATGTATTATGGACATGATCACAGATTTTAGTGGATAAAAAATAGTACATGTTTTGGTCATGATCAGTGTTTTGGATGAAAAATAGTACATATTGTGGTCATTATTATAGTTCTGAATTTATCATTGTGAAATATACCTCATTTCATCGCAGGAGGATTTGATTTGCAAATTATGTTTGTCTGTTACACTCTTGTCAGGCTAATATCTCAAAAAGTATTTGTGATATTATTTGGAATCTTTAAATGCATTTGTATTTTGATGAGTTTGTTATTCTTGATTTAGGTTTGTGTTATGGAATACTTTTTGACAATATTATTTGCACTTGGGGGTGGGGGTATCGTGTAAGGGCTGTCTTGATGACAGATCAAGTTGCTAGAGGTTTTCCTTTTCAGAACAAAACTTTTCTGTCTGGTTTGGTTCTTTGCAGGATATACTTGTAAGGTTTAGTTTATTGTATTTCCATGGTAACTAAATTGGTGAATATTATAGCTTTAATACAGTTGGTCCTAATTTGATTCATAGATTTTTAATGCTTTGTTTGCTGCCAACTTAATATGTATGAAATTGGTACCCTGTGAATCATAATTGAATCTGCTATTTTGTCTTAAATAATTAGATACATATTGAGACTTTAATTCTGTTGCTTTATTTATTAAATATATTTAGGCAGGGGAGAGAATTATTATAATGCACATTCACAAAATGGATACTATGTGCAGTCATTGATGTTTTTGATGTATTGATTACAATTTTTACATGATCAAGACAATTCTGGCCAGTTGAATGCTTACCTAATTATAATGTCAACTTTATACTGTTCCAAAATATATTTCAATTTCACATAATTTTTTATACTGAGTCATTCATAAGTAAAGTATCCTCTTTTGAATATTGATTTTCAACATTTTATATTGTGTGTATGGTTGATAATGTAAGAATAGGAGGATTATCAAAATTTCTTTCTATACATACATATTTTCAAGGCAGAATTACTAAAAGTTTCTAAGTTATAACTGAGGGACATATTGCAGGGGGGGGGGCAGGGAGAGTCCCTAGAAGGCTAATTCTGGTTACATCAGTGACTTGACTTTTCATGCTGAGAAAGTATATATAGTGTGGTTGGGTGGATATCTCTGGCTTCAAAGTTATATCCAATGGACAGAGTTATACCTAAGTAGGAGAATGCTAGAGCAATAAGGATAGACCCATAAACCTTAATGCCAACTGCATAAATGAAATCCTCCTGTAATGCTAAGTAAATGAATGCATACTGTAGGTGTAGTGCTATGGACCATTACCAAGTAATGACTCAAGTGCCAGTGTTGATGAGGCAAGGGTAGACCTAGGGACCAATACTGGCTACATAAATGACTTGAACTTTTCATGACTAAAAATGGAATATGTAGTTATTACAGGGTGGTACTCGATGGTTTTAATTTCAGTGTATGACTTGAAAACCTGGTGTCTGCGGAATGGACCAAGGGTATTGTCAATTTAAAACAAAGTTAATTGTCTACTTATATTCCAAAAATAGATGCATTCACATACATTCAGATGAGGTGACCTTTTATGCCCCTCACCACTTTCCCATCTCAAATGGTATTTGCTTTGATGAAAAGAGAAAAGCAATTCCCTCTTCTAAAAGATTACATTTGGCAAGTTTCATCCTATTCAAATTGGATTTTCATTTTGATTTTGAGCTATGAGATGGCATGACAAGTTAAAATTTAGTTTCTGATTCCACTACTGACAACACTATGCCTTCCATTTTTGAATTGCACAATACTAATGCTGTTTGTGGGGGTTTTGGGAAGGAATACATATAACAAATGGTATGAATGGCAGTTCATATCAAGTATGCTTTAAATCTAAACTTGACATGCCCCTGGCATCAATCATTGTTCATTTATGTGGAATCAATAATGGAGAAATATTGAAATCTATTGAGTCTGCTAACTTCTTGGCACTTCCTTACAGCTTTTCTGATCATTATTTATTTAGTTGCTTGTATTGGTGATGCTGTGCAAAGCTGACTCCAGAAAGTAATGTTGAATGGCTTTCTGTCTTGGTCATCACACCACATTGCTCCTGTAAATCAATATCATCAAAAGCCAGTACTGCAGTACACTATCAGCATTATGTTATTCTCTGCCAGTAATGGAAATATTTCATGCTATATCAAAGTCTGATTGAAGAGTTCCAGAACCTTTCATTTGATGCCTTATTTTATGTGACTTACACAAGTGTTGTTTGAGTGTTAAATCTTTAAGTAATGACAGTTATGTGCAAGAACTCGGTGGTTTGTTCTTTGTGAGGGGCTAACTGAAGGCAGCAGTGGTCTGATTTTAGCTCTCTCTGACATTTACCAATGCAGAATTCAGCAGTGCATTGAATGTTCTCCTGATAGAAATGTCTGCAAGGTTAAGCCATACGTGTCAGTTGCAGTAATGTGAGAATTCTATTCACTAATCAAGGAATCACTTTTAGGAAGGCAAACAAAGGATAGGACTATAGTGTGTCAAGGGTCAGGGCTTTTATTAGCTCAAATTAATGTTTCTTGAGGAATTTGAAAAAATTAATTCTCTGCTTGGTAACAACATTTGATTTAAGATTCTTGGAACAACATTTGATTTGGGATTCTTGGAAAAACATTTGATTTGGGATTCTTGGAACAACATTTTTATTTGGGATTCTTGGAAGGAGCTGCTAATATGGCTTGGTTAGTAAGTTGATTAGTAAGCAGCATTCCAATAGTTACAGAATTGTATAAATTGCAGCAATTGAATGATGGCTTGATTTTGTTTAAATATTTTTGGAGTTAAATTTTAAAATGATTTTAGTATTCTATTTTCTTATCATTGTGTTCTTTCAATAATGATTAAACAGTGATATATCCCCAGATCAGATTTGTTGGCCTTTCAGTAATGCTTAGTAAAAAATATTTGATGCATAAAAAAGCAAAATATACCATGAATAATTTTTTTTCACAAGTAAAATAAATTTGCTCATTAGGCAATTAAAATTTTAGAATTTAAATGATTATAATGGGTCCATATTTATGCATGATGCCATTCATGAATATACAATCTGTAATACCTTTATGGCCTGATTGTGCTGAATTGACATCAGTGTTAGTGGTTTAATGACTGAAATATTTTCCAGTACATAGAATGAGCTAGATCATTATTATGCAGTATATAAATAAAAGTTAGTGTAGATAGAGTTTCTTCCAGGGTTAGTGTAGATAAGTATTGATTTAGCGGAATAAAAATACAGTGTATAATTAAAAGTTAGTGTAGATGTATTAATTATATTAAAAACAAATAACGGTTCATATTGCCACCTTAGCGTCAGCATCAATAAACTATTGGAGAAGACAATTTTAATTAAAGGTAAGTTAATAAAAGATATTTAAAATATATTGATCTTGCCTAATTGTATCAGTCAAAATCCACTTTAAAATCTATCACCTGTAATTAAAGTTCCTACCTCTTGAAAATAATGCCATATTGTATGATATATGGTTCACAGTATCCATCAGAAGCTTTTAAAATAGATTTTAAGGAAGAATAGATGTGCTTTTGTATAGTTTCCATATGCATGTTTTTTTTAAACACTTTTGGTAGAAGACTGCTAAAAAAAATTTTTTTTGATAAAGCATATTTGTTAATTTTTTTACAAATTTCTTTGCATCCACAATTTTTTTTAGTTTGCTAAAACCTTTTAATGGTGTGGCTTTTGAACAATGAAAGAAAAATCACCATTTGCCATGCTTAAAGTACAATGACCTCCAGTATTTTTATGTACAATTTGAATGATTTGAAATATCCTGGAGAATACCAAAAACACAGGTAACATTTTTTAAAACCTTTTTCTCAGGTGCATGTGACCTTATGAGTCATATTACTTTGAAAATGACAGCTATTTGTGTCAGAACAATTTGCTTCATTGAAATATGTACTCACCTTAAATCATTTTATATTACATCATAAATGACTTGTATAATGCATTATTCGGATGATGATTTGCTTCTTAATGAAATTGTTTCATGTCAGTAATATTAGGGTAAAAAAAAACGCCTTCATTTCTATTCGATTGATTTTGGAAAACTAACCACAAGTAGGCATAAAACTGGTTTAACAATTTATAAATCTTTGGCATCTAGTATTGCCTTTTGTGATAATAAGTACCCTGCCCTGCACTCATAATTGTACTAAATTAGGGGACAATTAATGTCCCATATGTTGGCAAGGTACTGTATCGGAAATGCTGATGCTGAAAGAAAGATGGAATTACAGGGTTCGTTACATTATATAATATATAGAAATGAGCAGTGATTTTTTATGGTTAATGAATTTTTTTTAAAAAAAAAGCAAACAAACAACAGGTTATATGGGAATCATAGATTACATACTAAAGAAAGTCATTATCACAGAGTATGAGTTCCTAACATATGTACAGACCTCAATTCTCAATTTGGGCAGTTTTTCTTGCCGGGATTTATTTTGGTTGGATCCAAGCTGAAATTTATAAAAGAAGTTTAATATATTCTATTCTTTGTAAACCTTGACAAACAGAAGATTAGATTAATTCAATAAATGTCATTTCATTCAGAGTAAGCACATATTTAAAAGTGTTTATACCATAATAAACATCAGTAATTTTAATTAACAAAACTGAAATAGAATAATGAAATGACATTGAAAATCATTTTGAATCTACTGTCTACTTTGCCATCTGTTTGTCTGTCTGTCCTTTGATCTGTTCATTTCTCCTGGCTTTGTTTTATGCAGCCTAACTTTACTAGGCATTTTAGATTTCAACCAAATTTTACATGCAGCTTTATATTACTGACACCATAATTGATTCCAAAATTGCACACTACTATTTACAGAAGGCATGACCCCTGATGGTCATCCGCCTAGCTTTGCACATCATTGACAGGAGTTATGACCCCTGATCTGCATCCTCCTAACTTTCCACTTTAAATACAGGACCCATGATGCTATTACAAGTCTATATTCTTAAAATAAGTTAAAAGAGTGAAGAAAATAAGCTTGGTAAAATATAACAAAATAATTTATTTCCCTGGAAGCAAAATAAAAAGATGAGAAAAAGAACTTATAGTATTGTGAATTATTCAAAATATAATCCAAGAAGCATAGTCCTAGTAATAAAAGTCCTGAATAAAACTCAGTTCAAGTCCCAAAGAGATCCAAAATTGAAGGCAATGACATGTCTGTTATAGCCTGTGAAGTGCTGATGTGTCGACAGCAAATTGTGGGATCACAGAAATATTATTCCAGATCTGAATTCAGTATAAATTCCGATGAATTTCTTTATCCAAGAATTTTGTCAAATCACTTTTGTATTTGTAATTCCAGAGAAAATAATCACTTGAATTCAGTATTTTGAAGGCAATAAAATTCAACCTAAATTGGTCACAGCATAACACAACTTAAGGTGCTAGATGATAAAGCATGACTGGTAAAATCCTCACAGTCACAATATTAGCATTTTCTAAAATCAACCATTACCTAATGGAAAATAACCTTCTACCATGATCTAATGAGCCTTGTTTATTTACAACACAATAGCCTACAAAATTCACTTAAGTATCTCCGAAACCCTGACCATGATCAACATATTTACTCCATTTTGTTTACCTGAATAATAATCCTGATAATAAACTGATACACATAATGAAGCTATTATTAAGTTGTTTACATAAATAAAAAAAAAATTAAAAGAAAGACAATCAGGTCAAGCAGAAATGAACTCAGTTTTGGACAAGGTCAAGTCCCGCCTACAATGTTTTATTACAATAGCATATAATGAACTTAAAAAAAAAATTAAACTACAAAATAAAAATGAAATTAAATATACATAACAATGCTCATCATCCTCACTTTCCACACCTTTTACTGAATTTTTTACCTCTGATGCTCACCCTCCTAACATTCCACAAATTTTGCTTGATGCATGACTGCTGATGCTCATTCTCCTAAACTTTCCACATTATTTACAGGAGTTATATCCCTTGATGCTCATTTTCAGCAGCATAACTTTACTTAAGAATACTGGCTTTCAGTCATATTCCATGAATCTTTATATTGATGAGGCCTTGAATGAGTTAGATTTCAACCAGATTTACCATGCATCTTTACATTGATGAATCCTCATATGAGTTAGATTTGAACCAGATTTACCAGGCATCTTTATGCTGATGAGGCCTTGAATGAGTTAGATTTGAAGCAGATTTACCATGCTTTTTTATGCTGATGAGGCCTTGAATGAGTTAGATTTGAAGCAGATTTACCATGCTTTTTTATGCTGATGAGGCCTTGAATGAGTTAGATTTGAAGCAGATTTACCAGGCATCTTTATGCTGATGAGGCCTTGAAAGAATTAGATTTGAAGCAGATTTACCATGCTTTTTTATGTTGATGAGGCCTTGAATGAGTTAGATTTGAACCAGATTTACCATGCTTTTTTATGCTGATGAGGCCTTGAATGAGTTAGATTTGAAGCAGATTTACCATGCTTTTTATGCTGATGAGGCCTTGAAAGAATTAGATTTGAACCAGATTTACCATGCTTTTTTATGCTGATGAGGCCTTGAATGAGTTAGATTTGAACCAGATTTACCATGCTTTTTTATGCTGATGAGGCCTTGAAAGAATTAGATTTGAACCAGATTTACCATGCATCTTTACATTGATGAATCCTCATATGAGTTAGATTTCAACCATGCATCTTTACATGAGTGAGGCCTCAAATGAATTAAATTATAACCTTAACTGTATCTATTAAGCATAGCTGTAACCATAACCATAGTCCTTAACCCTTCTGCATCAAACAATATCCTTAAAATCTTTTTAATCAATAAGTCACCATCTGTCTAATGTTTTAAAGGTTTCTATGCATAATAGGCTTTAGAGTTGGATGCTAATTGAGCAATCTGGTATGAGAAAAAGATGGTTGTAGCCCTGCAGATCTTCATCAGAACTAAAACACTGCAAGGTTTTAAGACTTCTGTTCATCCTTGCTTTAATGAATTATTTATGATTACTTTCCTTTCTGAAATAGTTTTATTGTTACCTTTTGTAAAATAAATATAGAATCAAGCAATGTGTAGTAACTATCATGGTAACCTTAATTTAGCATATGGATGCCCAGACTCAAAATTTCAGTAGCCTCTTTGTTCCAGACACAAGATTAGTTAGTGCTTTCATAATCATGCTTAAAGAAATATAATTCACAGTTATTAGAAATTTAGGAATGATTGAGGCTTAAGTTAAAATGAGATATAAACCAGTATTATAACCCAGATCTTATTGAGCTGTTTGAACCATCACATAACATTCATCAAAAGTTACAAATGTACACAGAGTCTCTGAAGCAAGCAGTATAGTCAGATTAATATGAATCTCAACCTTTGTCCTAATCTGTACATTGGCTTGACAACTGGCAGCCTTTTGTGTGGAAGCCATTGACAATGTGCATAATCATATATCACTCAGATTCAAATTATTTCATTTTCTTCTTTTCTTTCCCTCATATTAAGAAAGCATTCACTTTGCAAGGTCCGGTCTTTGTTGAATATATCTGGCAATTTAGGTAAACTATCATTCAAATAAAAATGATATTATTTTATTAAATTGTACAGCTACATTGCATGTCTTCATAAATCAACTGTTCTGTATGAACCTACATGTCATCTAATAGCAAATGGGCTACTGGGGAGATTTCAAATTATGAATTTTATGTATTACCTGGCCCTGTTACTGAGGTAAGAATACCTGCTTAATTGGCTTGTCTCTGTTGTTAAAGTGGATTCCCATTGAAGGTGAACACTGACAGTAATACACATGTTCATTTACATGTACTTGGTTACTGATTTTGTAAATGTTTACAGCCATTTATTGCTGTTGTGGGTTTTCAGCACACTAGACTATTCATGGTGGTGAGCATAACTGATGGAGGAAGAACCCTGGAAAACCTTGGTAAAACTACTGACACACTTTCTAACATACACACATTAGCATAGTCCTAAAACCGACATAAAGATGAGATGGCAGTAGCTGGTAAAAGCAAGTGCTTTAGACAAACTTGACCACCTTGGGCCCCATTTACAGGCAGTAATAAACAATGTCATTTACACACATTAATGTTGCAGCCTTATTGCTGGAATTGAAATTTCACCAAACTAGTTTTTCAATGATTTATATACACTCTGTTTCTTGGAAGCTAATTGCTGCTACTGTCATAGTGACTAATAATCCATCTTTGATAATTGGCAAACTTTCTACTTAAATTGACAGTGTTGGTAAGGAAAATTGTTATTGATGCTAATTTCACGATGGTAATTATTACATTTTCTGATAGGAAATTCATTTCATGCCTGTGGGGAAGTTTTCTATTCAATTATTTTGTCAGCTACTTATAACAGTTTGGAATAATTCATCATTTATTATCTATTGGGATGCTTTATGGGCTATTATCATGTTTTTGGTATAGGAGGCTATTTTTTTTCTTCAATATTTCCTTGCTGTCAATGGTATATAACTTATTTTGTAAGTTCTTAATTCTTAGAATGACACTCAGTTAGTATGGACCCGCTTGTTACAAGACTATACATGAACTTAATGATAGAAATTAATGGCTGATTTCCATGAAGTGGGTTTCCAGTTTTTTTTACCCACGACAGTTGCTATAATTGCAAGATATTTAATACAGCTCCACCTCTAAATGAGTGCTATCTGCCTCAGGGGAAGGAACAACAGTGGCTCAGTGGTTAATGTGTTGGACTTGCAAAGGTATGGGTTCAAATCCTAATATGCTTGGATGGCTACTGTGTTGTGTTCTTGGGCAATGCCATTTATTTTAATTACCTTGGTACTAAATAATCTAAATCAACAGCAACATCTGCTTATAGGGATAATGTTTGATGTCAGTCTCACATGTGTATTAATTAGGATATAATGTTTTTTATCAGTCTCATGTATGTATTAATTAGGGGATATTTGATGTAGGATTCACATGTGTATTAATTAGGGAATAATGTTTAATGTAGGTCTCACCTGTGCATTAATTAGGGCATAATGTTTGATGTCAGTCTCACATGTGTATTAATTAGGAAATAATGTTTGATATCAGTCTCATGTATGTATTAATTAGGGGATATTTGATGTAGGACTCACATGTGTATTAATTAGGGAATCATGTTTAATGTAGGTCTCACATGTGTATTAATTAGGGGATAATGTTTGATGTCAGTGTCACATGTGTATTAATTAAGGCATAATGTTTGATGTCAGTCTCTCATGTGTATTAATTAGGGGATATTATTTGATGTAGGTCTTAAACATGTATTAATTAAGATATATTCTCTGGATTCATACCAAACATAAATACCATGATATTGTACCCAGGCTGATCATTATCTTTTTAAGTATCCATCTCAAAATTTAAAATATGGTTAAGACAGTGCAACAGCATAATAAAAATGGGTATGATTGTTAAAGTAAATAGCTACAAAGTTAAAATTTGTACTTGTATAAGATTTTTGAGTCATTAATTAATGATGAATTTATTTTGAAATTTCCAATTTAGGTATGGTAGATGTATTTTTATCATGCCATAAAATCTATTGATGGGATGAGCTCCTTTGGACATAAATGCATATCAGGTGCATTGATGTATTTTTTTGATTCTTCCAGTACAATGTAGTAAAGCTTTACTGTTGTAGCTCCACCAAACTTTTGTAAGTGGTGAAACTGTAGTAGTTGTCATGTGTGGGTGGGTGGCAGCTACTTTGGGGAATTAGCTGGTAGAGCAAACAAAACAAATGTATAGGCTACATATTTCTTTAATGGTTACTTTTCACTGTCTCCAAATTCCCACCTCTCATTCAAATTCAAAAACTCAATATATATCTAGTCCTAGCAGATATCACAGGAGACTACTGATATCATATTTGTATAACTGGCTTGATTGTTTCTGGCACACATAATCTGTGTTTCCTACATTAAACTAAACATTTGATATCTCACTAATGAGTTGTCCAGAAGTTGATTTAAAAACATATAAATGATTATAATATATCTGATCAGACTCACACTCACTTTCAACCTCTCTCTCAAAATATAAATCTTGAATAAATGAAGTTTATAGGTAAGGATTGGCAAAGATTGTCAGAATTCAAGTATAAAATAAGATATATTCTTTGAGAGACTGACATCAAACATTATGTCTTAATTAATACACATGTGACACTGTTGTAAGTGGTGAAACTGTAGTAGTTGTCATGTGTGGGTGGGTGGCAGCTACTTTGGGAAATTAGCTGGTAGAGCAAATCTATTTCAAATAGACACATAAATAACTTGATAGTCCCAAGAGGTCTTATAGACACTAACGTTTAGGAAAATATTGTGATACATGTACATGCTAAATAGTTTCAAATACTCAAATATTAATCAAACTAATAATTTCTACATCTTTGTCTATCAAAGTCATATGAATGACAGTTCCATAAATGTCTGAGTTCAAGGTTGATAGGAAAATATAGCACAGCAAAACATATAAAATGAGTCCATACCTAAGAACTAATTGAATGAGTCCACTTCAAATTTTCACTTTGCAAAATTTTTTCTCTTTCCTTTTAGTGTTTATGTCACATGAAATTCCCAGAGTAAAAACTGTTGTAAAGTTTCCTCAGGTTCCCATGTTGTTTTGGGGAAATCTCAACATTGAACTCTATAAACGTGCTTGCCACAATGCCAACTGCAGGCTAGAATTTTATCAACAATACACCATTCCTCCTTTGACTGCAATGTTGCAGGTTCCTCTGTTTTCAAGGACTTGGAAGATGAATCTATTGTAGGTTCTAGAACATCTGTTGTCTCGTTTTGGACAGGTTTGTTTGATGGTTTGTTACTAGAAGTTGTGGTCTGTAAAGATGCCTGTGTCTCTTTTGATGTTGTGGTTTCTTGCAGTGTAACTGTCTGAGTTTGATGGTTCAAATACTCATTTCTATTGTCAGGGCTGAAGTAATGTTTTAGTCTGTTTGAGTGGACTAATGACCTTTGTAATTTGTGACTATGACACTCATGTAACTTGAATGTATGTGAAATTTAAATTTTTTCCTGCAAAATGTCCAAATAATAAAATCTCAATTAGGGAGCTGTTGCATCTATCAGGTGACTTTAATAAGTGGTTATGTGATGTGATGTGATTATGATTTTTAACATAGCTTTAACAATTTTTCAGTCATATCATTACAATATCTGCAGTGTGGCAGTGTATAGTGATGTCTAGCACTGGGGCATCATGCCGAAGACATGTAGCATGATATCCCACCCAGTCACATTATCCTGACACCAGGCCAACCAGTCCTAACACTAACCTCTTAATGCTGAGCAACAAGCAAGGAAGCTGTTAGTACCATTTTGGTAAGTCTTTGGTATGACTCGACTGGGGATCAAACCCATGACCTCCCTCATCTGATGCATACGCTCTAACCACTAGGCCACCGAAGCGGTTATAGGTGGTTAGGATTCCATGAATAAAGTCAGAATTGATTTTTATTGACACTAAGTCCATTTTACATTTTTAACATCATCCTTTTTTCCAACATTAGGTGACTTGTGTTGTATCTCTTGCATTCCATTTAGCAGACCAAATCCTAAGAGGATTGGAAGCCATGGGTTGACTATTTATAAAGTCAGAATTGATTTTTGTTGATACTAAGTCCATTTTACATTTTTAACATCATCCTATTTTCCAACATTAGGTGACTTGTGTTGTATCTCTTGCATTCCATTTAGCAGACCAAATCCTAAGAAGATTGGAAGCCATGGGTTGACTATTTATAAAGTCAAAATTGATTTTTGTTGATACTAAGTCCATTTTACATTTTTAACATCATCCTATTTTCCAACATTAGGTGACTTGTGTTGTATCTCTTGCATTCCATTTAGCAGACCAAATCCTAAGAGGATTGGAAGCCATTGTCGTCCTGAAGTTCTAATATGATACTATTGCCCTCTTGTAGACTTAATCTGATCCTTTCATTAGTGAGAATTGAGTTTGCTGTGAATGAAGCTGGTCACAAGGAATCAGCTTGGATAATTTAGGTTCTATTGTGAATACTGTATGTACTTGCTTGTAAGTCAAGTTCAACTGCAAACAACATAGACCCAAATCTGCCATCTCTTAAAGAGCCATCCAATCTGCGTCTGTCTTTGTTCTACTGATTAATCCTCACAAACTGTAGTGACCCAGAGATCTGCCAGCACATTATGCTATGGTATATCTGGGTATGTGTGCAGACAGACTTGACTTATAAGTGAGTACAGATGGTAATGGCTGAATTTTTCCCAGTGATGTTTGAATCTATGCTTAACCAGCCATTGAACTTTTAAAGATGATTTGAAGTGGACATGAAATTCCTGCATTTTGACAATTTTGATGTGTGAATATATGCTTAACCAGCCATTGAGCTCTTAAATTGTTAATGATGCTTCAAGCCCCAAATATTACTGTATTTTATTTCTTTGAATGCAGATGATATTACTTTTATATTGTTTGCATTTTAACAACTATAGTAATTTCTTTTGATGGCACCAGTAGAAAATCTTTTTGTAAGGATACTCTCTCTGCTTTGTGAATTTATACTTGGTAGTTGAGTATGTTTTTGTTGTATCCATAGCAACTGCATAAACATTTAGTTCTTAGTGAAAATTTTACAAAGCGAAAAGTGTGGTGTGCGGAAGCAGATGTATCACATAAAGTATTCATGAGACCAGACAAGAAAATATTGTTTTAAAAGGTTTTTGTCATTTCTGATTGTCATAATTTTAGAAATATTAATGACCATATTGTTTCTGTCATGCAAGGTCTAAGTTACTAGCTCTATAGTGCACATGGGAATCTACAGTCATGCATATGTAAAATGGTGGTACTCAACTAAACAGTGAAGAAAGAAAATATGGACACATTTTGTGATGGACAAAATTAAAGAGAAATGCAATTAACATGATATTATTGCTGTATTGATATAAATTGATTTGTTTTGTCCACCTCCATCTTGTCATCATTTTCATGTTGTTTATAAACTGAGATTATATTTTGTAGTACAAATGGGAGTTGTATAATGGAATAGCAAAATGTAGTAGTGTTAACTAATTACTCTCAGACACATGTATGTAGTACTTCCAAGGAATCAGGATAACACTTTGGTTAGAAAATAAAGTTTATCTTACATTTAAAATTTTTTCATACATATAAGACATTAGGATATATGTCTGTACTGTAGCTTAATTAATAAAAAATTTCGCAGAGCAAAATACAAATGGATGTTAAATAAACAAGTTTGAATGGGCAAGAAATAACGCAATAGCTGAGTACCAATATGAGGTTCCTAACTGGCAATAAGTTGGATGTGAGAATTAGGAAAATACCAGGTCAAATTTCCTGAATTCAGGAAGGCAATGACAATCATGATTAATCTTGGTCATATTCCTGCAGTTTCAGCACCATTTAATTATGGTATGATCTGTGGGGCTGGCATCCTTAATTTAGCAATGGTTTTAGCCAATCATATTCTGTTTGTTAGGGAAGTGGGTGTGTGTATACATAATATATATATGTCTATATATATATATATATATATATATATATATATATATATATATATATATATATATATATATATATATCTATATATGTATATGTCTATATATGTATATGTATATATATATTTCTATATATATATATATATATATATATATATATATATATATATTTCTATATATATATATATATATATATATATGTCTATATATATATATATATATATATAGAGAGAGAGAGAGAGAGAGAGAGAGAGAGAGAGAGAGAGAGAGAGAGAGAGAGAGAGAGAGAAGTTTGACATACTTAAAGGATTTATAAGATATAGTCAGAAAAAGAAATTAAGATATAGAAGATGGGAATTAATTGAAAAGATAGAATACCTAATAGATATTATGGAGTGATAGGCATTATGAGTGGACAGCTATATGAAAGAAACCATGTAAAAGTTAAAAGTAGTATGCAGACAATCTCTTGGAGTAACTCATTACATAACATACATATAATTGATATGAAACTAAATGCAAAAGGTTTTAATGAAGATCACTTAAATGTACAGGGTATAGTGGGAAAAATAGACCAAATTAAGTTAATGTTTCCTTCCAAGGAAAATAATATAGATGTTTTAGGACTCACTGATATCAAACAAAATGCTAACCACAATGATGATCTATTTCATTGTCAAGGCTACAATAAACCATTACACAGGGACAGAGAGACAGCAGGGGGAGGTCTTGTTGTATACATTAGTGAAGAGGTAAATGCAGAAAGGCGACTTGACTTGGAGTCACAAGAAATTGAGAGTATCTGGATGGAAATGTTTCAAAATAATGCAAAATCATTTCTAGTTGGTATCATTTATAGGCCACCTTCCTCCAAAACAATTTGGAATGATATCTTTTTGAAACAAATGGAAAATGTTCTTGCACAGGAGAAAGAAACATATATACTCTGTGATATAAATAAGGACCTTCTTAAAAAATAAAAATAAGGAAGAACTGGACAGAATTTATTGAATCATTAGACCTAGTAGAGATGGTAAATGACCCCACTAGGGTAACAGAAAAATCAAGCACTCTTATTGATCACATTTATACCAACCTACCAGACATTGTAACTTGTGTTAATATACCAAAAGTTGGTCTTAGTGATCACTATCCCACTTTTTTGACAAGAAAGGTGGAATGCAAGAGAAATAAGAAAAATACACACAAAACTATCACTTACAGATCATTCAAAAATTTTAATAAAGAATAATTTTTCAAATACCTATATAAAGTTCCATGGAGTATGATCCAAAATTTGGATGACATAGATGTAGCTCTGAGGGTGTGGACTGACTTATTTATGGATGTAGTCTCTAAGCATGCACCACTGAAAGTACATTGAATAAAGAATGTAATCCAACCTAATTGGCTTACAATTGAAATCCTTGATGATATGAAAACAAGAGACCAATTCAAGGCTATAGGAAACCAGGCACAATATAAAGTATGGAGAAATAAAAAAACAAGTATGATTAAGAAAGCAAAACAAAATTATTATCAATCATTGCTTGAAAGCAAAAAGAGTGACAAAAACTGTATTTGGAAAGTCTTCAATGAACTCACTGGAGGAACACACAAAGATCAGATAAATAACATTCACTCACTTCTGGTGAATGACACCATAGTCATTGATGACAATGACATTGCAATTGTTTTCAATGATTGTAAAAGTTCTGCAGCAGCAAAATCTCTAAGGAGGAGGTATTCTCAATCCCACCAGTATCAAAAAACTTTTGTTAAGAAATGTCTCAGTGAACTTGATACTAAGAAAGCTACAGGACTTGATCAGATTGGTCTACAACTCATTAAATCTTCTGCCTTTGTCATTGTAGATAACAACATTCATAATCAATTTAAGTATTGCATCCTCATCTGTCCCTAAAATATAGAAAACTGCAAAAGTAACTCCTATTCACAAATCTGGTCCTAAGGATGATGCTGATAACTACTGGCCAATCTCAATATTACCAAACTGGTCAAAATTGATTGAAAAGCATGTCCATGATTCATTCATATCATATTTAACTAAACACTTTCTGTTACACCCTAATCAATCAGGCTTTAGATAGAAACATTCATGTGAGACTGCCTTGATCTCCCTAAATGATAAATGGCTTCAAGCACTTGACCAAGGTAGAATAATAGGTTCTGTATTTGTAGATTTCGGGAAAGCTTTTGACATGGTGGATCATGAAATCCTTTTGAAGAAACTGAAAATCTACCAATGTGATGAAAACACAGATGATTTACTTCATACTATTATACAACATGTTTATATAAATAATATTCTGTCTGAACCTGGAACAATTAGATGTGGACTACCACAAGGCTCAATTCTGTGTCCATTACTGTTTATTTTATTTATTAATGACCTACCACTTGTACTAGAGGACTCAGTATCATTTACAGATTTCTATGAAGATGACACAACATTGTCAGACATCCAAAACACAAAGCAAGAACTCAAAATTTCTTTCCAGAATTCCCTAAACAAACTGGACAACTGGTGCACATGCAATGGCATGGTGGTTAATACTGGTAAAACGAAAATATTACTTATCTCAGCACAGAACGAAAGAACAAAACTTGATAGTGATGAACTATGTCTCACATGGAAGGATAAAAGGTTGCAAATGGTCTGTCACAATAGTCTACTTGCTGCTTTGGTAGATAATAACCTATTATGGACTTAACATATCAAACATATTATTAAAAAAGTCAATTCAAGTTTATGGCTTCTCAGTAGGATAAGACACTTTCTCCCAAAAAAGTACAGAAAACTATTTTATAACAGTTACATACAACCCTATTTAGACTACTGTAATACATTATGGGGTAATTCAGTAAAGCTGGCATATCACCAAAAAAGAGCTTTTGAGTTGATATCAATCCAGAAAGAAAGCAAGGAAAATTTAGCTGGTAAGTTAAAAATATTACCTATTAAAGACCGAATCTATTTAAGAAAAGCCACATTAATGTACAGGATAGCCAATAATAGTGCTCCTGAATATTTACAATCACTATTCAAGTATAGGCTACCCGTAAATACTCCCCTTTCTGTGATCAGTGTCTACCAAACATTACAAAATTCTCAAACCAAATAAGGAATTATTTAAAAAAAGTTTTCAATACTCTAGAACTTTGCTTGCTCTGGAATAGTATTTCAGTTGAGATTAGAAATGCCAACTCTATTTCCATTTTCCAAACCTATTTTATACAGTTGTTTCAGAGATGCTGCAAAAAAAGAGTAAATTCCTTTAAATGAGGGCCTCAAGGTAGATTGGTTTTTAGCTAATTGAGTTACCCTCTTTGAATAAAGTCATAATAATTTTAGCGAAACTGTAGTGAACAACATGGATGGGTGGATAGAACTAAATTAGAGTGTGTATATCAGATACAATAATTGCCAGTGCATCAGTTGATAAATGTAGGGAAGATTTCTACTGGTCAAAACATAACCATTTGATCAGACCCAATTGTATTTATTCTGTATAATGGTTGTTGTTGTTGTTGTTGGGCTTAACGCCATTTTCAGCACACGATAGGCTATTCATGGCGGCCAGTATTACTGGTGGAGGAAGAAACCGGGAAATCACCGGAAAGAACCACCGACCCACGAGAAGCTATTGGCAAGCTTTCTCACATATCCACATTCGCCCAATCCTAGACTTGAACACATGCAGACAGAGGTGAGATGGCAGTGATCCGTAACGGACATCGCTTTAGACCACTCGGCCACTCGGGGCCCCTATTCTGTATAATGGTACTTTATACTTATAGAATCATGTGCAAAGTAACTAATACAAACACTAAATTGGAAGGTATACACACTGTATGCTTTTAAAATTAAATAAAAATGGTGGGTTTATATTTTTTTATAGAAAATTTAATAAACTGATTTGACAGAATCAGATAATAAATCTATGTATTTTTTCTGAAGATAAATAATTCTTTTTTTGATTAGATGTGAGAAAAAGCAGGAAAAATCAAAATCTGCAAAAACGAACATTTGAGCTTAGAATGCTGTACAGCGATTTCATCATGACTCATTACAAATGAAATTTAAATCTATAGGTAAATAGATATAATGATGTGTAGGAGAGGGATTGAAAGACTTACATTATAACAATTGGATTCAAAAATCCTATGATGTAAAACACTGGCTAGTTACAATATGGATAGGTCGTTAAAATCCCACTACTCCCAACATCATAATTGTCATGGTCAATATCTTGCACTGTTTGACTATTGGACCGCCATCACTATAACCATTTGCCGATAGTCTTAGTTTTATTTGTTAGTAGCCCCTGTAAGTGGCCTGAATTGTTAATATATGTAAACATAGATTTGAAGAAGCAGAAATTGGTTACTCATGTGTCTGGACAATAACGATTTGGCCAATTCATGCTAAACTCTTAAAAGTCATCAAAGCCAAAAGTCGTTCATATGTCAAACAAAATAACACATCCTTTGCTGTCAATATTGAACTTCTACTTAGATCACATAGGCCAATTAAGTTAAAATATTAATACCATGCTATAGAATGTTTGAAAACTTAGATCACCTACCATTTGGTAGAATTCGTTTAATGCTGATGTAACTATTACATTGCAGATAGAGAATCCCCTGTTCTATAAATAGCTATGTAGCAGATACCCTAAACAAATATTTGCATGATTAAAAAGCCTCTAAAACTGATAGGCAATATCCTTAAAATAATGGGCTGTAATGGGAGGGACTGGCTACAGTAGAGTAGAGGGTAGGGTAGGAGAGGTTATATGTATTACAGAAGTGACTTCTCCAATGCATTCACAAATTGCCCTCCACATTATTGTACTACCATTCACAAATTGCCCTAAACATTATTGTACTACCATTCACAAATTGCCCTCCACATCATTGTACTACCATTTACAAATTGACCTCCAGGTCATTACTCTACCATTCACAAATTGATCTCCAGGTCATTATACTACCATTCACAAATTGCCCTCCACATCATTGTACTACCATTCACAAATTTCCCTCCACATCATTGTACTTTGACCATTCACAAATTGCCCTACATATCATTGTACTACCATTTATAAATTGCCCTCCACATCATTGTACTACCATTCACAAATTGCCCTCCACATCATTGTACTACCATTCACAAATTGCCCTCCACATCATTGTACTACCATTCACAAATTGCCCTCCACATCATTGTACTTTGACCATTCACAAATTGCCCTCCACATCATGGTACTACTATTCAAAAATTGCCCTCCACATCATTGTACTACCATTCACAATTTGCCCTCCACATCATTGTACTACCATTTACAAATTGACCTCCAGGTCATTATACTAACATTCACAAATTGACCTCCACATCATTGTAATACCATTCACAAATTGCCCTCCATATCATTGTACTTTGACCATTCACAAATTTCTCTCCACATCATTGTAATACCATTCACAAATTGCCCTCCACATCATTGTACTACCATTCACAAATTGCCCTCCACATCATTGTACTACCATTCACAAATTGCCCTCCACATCATTGTACTTTGACCATTCACAAATTGCCCTCCACATCATGGTACTACTATTCAAAAATTGCCCTCCACATCATTGTACTACCATTCACAATTTGCCCTCCACATCATTGTACTACCATTTACAAATTGACCTCCAGGTCATTATACTAACATTCACAAATTGACCTCCACATCATTGTAATACCATTCACAAATTGCCCTCCATATCATTGTACTTTGACCATTCACAAATTTCTCTCCACATCATTGTAATACCATTCACAAATTGCCCTCCACATCATTGTACTACCATTCACAAATTGCCCTCCACATCATTGTACTATCATTCACAAATTGCCCTCCACATCATTGTACTTTGACCATTCACAAATTGCCCTCCACATCATGGTACTACCATTCACAAATTGCATTCCACATCATTGTACTACCATTTGCAAATTGACCTCCACATCATTGTACTTTGACCATTCACACATTGCCCTCCATATCATTGTACTACCATTTACAAATTGCCCTCCACATCATTGTACTTTGACCATTCACACATTGCCCTCCACATCATTGTACTACCATTCACAAATTGCCCTCCACATCATTGTACTACCATTCACAAATTGCCCTCCACATCATTGTACTACCATTTACAAATTTACCTCCAGGTCATTATACTACCATTTACAAATTGCCCTCCACATCATTGTACAACCATTCACAAATTGCCCTCCACATCATTGTACTACCATTCACAAATTGCCCTCCACATCATTGTACTACCATTCACAAATGACCCTCCACATCATTGTACTACCATTTACAAATTGACCTCCAGGTTATTATACTAACATTCACAAATTGACCTCCAGGTCATTATACTACCATTCACAAATTGCCCTCCACATCATTGTACTACCATTCACAAATTGCCCTCCACATCATTGTACTTTGAGCATTCATAAATTGCTCTCCACATCATTTTAATACCATCTACAAATTGCCCTCCACATCATTGTACTACCATTCACAAATTGCCCTAAACATCATTGTACTACCATTCACAAATTGCCCTCCACATCATTGTACTACCATTCACAAATTGCCCTCCACATCATTGTACTACCATTCACAAATTGCCCTCCACATCATTGTACTACCATTCACAAATTGCCCTCCACATCATTGTACTACCATTCACAAATTGCCCTCCACATCATTGTACTTTGACCATTCACAAATTGCCCTCCACATCATGGAACTACTATTCACAAATTGCCCTCCACATCATTGTACTACCATTCACAAATTGCATTCCACATCATTGTACTACCATTTACAAATTGACCTCCAGGTCATTATACTACCATTCACAAATGGCCCTCCACATCATTGTACTACCATTCACAAATTGCCCTCCACATCATTGTACTTTGACCATTCACAAATTGCCCTCCACATCATTGTACTACCATTCACAAATTGCCCTCCACATCATTATACTACCATTCACAAATTGCCCTCCATATCATTGTACTACCATTCACAAATTGCCCTCCACATCATTGTACTACCAATCCCTCTTATTATGGCCCATTTTTTGAAATGCATACAGCTATGACAGATTGAAAAATGCACAGTGAAGTGTTGGAGAGGAATCTGGAACAGAGAGTCAGGGATCTGGGGTGTAATTTAATCTGGATGAAATTATAGGGTTTGTTTGTTTGATATTTGAATGTTTTTTAAGTCTGTAATTATAACACTCACTGTAGCTGAAAATTCCAATCCAAAAGACCGCAAAGATAGAATTAAATTCCAATCATGCACAATAATTTCAATAATTTTTCACAGCATTTGTTGTTATAATGATATTCTAAGGATTCTATAACGATTTTTAGGCAAAATATGTATTCAACACTACTGTGAATGACTGCATCACAAACACTGATATAAACACCATTGACCTTGATTTAATCCCATGTGAACCTAAATGTAAACCAGACCAAAGTACATGTCACTAACTGCAATTGTAATCTTTAATGATTGTGATGAATGTGGTCTTAGCTTCAATTTATAATGCTAGCAAGTGATGTTGCATTGTTTTGGGCTTAAAGTCAATTCTCAGTGCAAGATGGGCTGTATATGGTAGACTTTGTAACTGGTGGAGAAACAGCCCTGGAAAACCCTGGTAAGAACCAATGGCCCACAGGAAGTTAGTAGCCAGCTCTCACATATAGGAAATTGGCCAAGCCTAAGACTCAAACCTGCATGGGCAAAAGTGAGATGGCAGTGATAAGTGAAGCACTTGAGACCACTCAGTCATGCACCCAGAGTCCTCATATAAGTGCTAATCTTTATTTTTCTTGATTTGATTGTTATTGTTAGAGAGTGGTGATAATAATAATAAGGATAACAACAAAGGCATCTACATATAGATAAAGAGAGTATGAATAATATATCTTATACATATAGAAACAAATAGTATGAATATATTTTATGTAGATACAAATGGTATGAATATATCTTATACATATAGAAACAAATAGTATGAATATATCTTATGTAGATACAGATAGTATGAATATATCTTATACAAGTAGATACAAATAGTATGAATATATCTTATACATGTAGAAACAAATAGTATGAATATATCTTATACAAGTAGATACAAATAGTATGAATATATCTTATACAATTAGATACAATAATATGAATATATCTTATACAAGTAGAAACAAATAGTATGAATATATGTTATACATGTAGATAGAATTAGTATGAATATATCTTAAAAATGTATATTACTTTCTAAAACCCCTCTTCAGCTGGCAGGTATGGAATTTATTTATAAATTCTTAGTCTTAATACTGGTACTTAGTCAGGAAACTTCACTTTTACCATAAAGTCTTCCATCCTTCTGTATAAACTGCAACATTAGTTATGTGTGCCTCCATTCTAAATAGCAGATTAGTTTATATGAGGATTAAAAGCCATTTCTTAAAGTGTAAAATGTAGACTTAGTGTCCCAATGTTTATGTAGAATCAATCTTTGTTGAGAATTGAGCAAGAAGTACAGGAAACTAGACTTGGAGGAGTCATTTTGAGTCATTAAGGCCCTATGAGTTTCAGGACAAATGAATAAAATGACATTTCCAAGTGTTGAGGTAGTTTGTGTCCAGTTTTTATTTGCTGCATAGTAGATGTGGTAATAGATAAGTAAACTGGGCTCACATTGGTAGACATATTTATTGACAAAATATATGAAAAATTGCTGAAATTGATCCCAATATACATTTCATGCATTTTTGTTTTTGCCTCAAAAGTTCCTTATTTGATTTGGTTAAGGTTTGGGTTTTTGTTACTATGAGCCAAGAATATGCAGCTTTTGATTTCTTGATAGTAAATCTTGTAGCTGTAATAGTTTATAGCAGTGTAGTAGTGACTAATCTGATGTAATTGCACTATGGGGAATTATTCACAAGCAAGAGGGTTCTTCTTTTCCACATTTAATTTAACCCTAATGCTTCCAGGTCTACATGCTTACTCCCTGTCCTGTCCATCCTGTCCTATCAATCCAATCCAAATATTTATAGTGGCCTATGCATCGGGTGCTTTGCGACTAGTTACAGTCCTAGGCTGAACCAGAGGCCAATGCCGGGTGCTCTCCATGCCCTGTGCTGGGCCATGACAACCTTGAGAGGGAATATGGCCCTGGCTGGGTGTCGAATTTCAGGGCAATGCTGCTCTCCTAAGGAGGCACTTAACCCTAGTGCTGGACCTTTGGCCCTAGTGCTGGGCTTTACGCTATTGTTTGACCTTAAGACCCTTGCATACTCCCACAGTACACATGATGGCCAGCCAAGGAAAAGGCAGAGGGGGACCAGGAAGGTCGGACCATGGCAAAATCCAAAAAGCTATGATTCTTCTTGAAGCAAGGTTTCAGACTGTCACTGTGAGAACTGCTGCCAATCCTATACAGCTCCTGCTTTCCTCAGTGGCAGCTCCAGGTCCTCATGGTGATACTTTATCTGGGCATTTATGATGGTAACCACAAAAAAACGATGTGTAAACACCAGGGTCGCTTTTGTGGTCAAATTCTGTCCAGTTCTGCTAGCGGACATTCTAATTCCAATGTTGTGTGTGCCACCTGTGTAATATATTCGAATATAAGAATTGTGAATTTCGTAGTAGTATAAGGTTGTATTTAGGCAGTTGGAATTTAGTGTACAATGTGTACTTATCGGGTTCTAATGAAATGCCAATGGTTGTGGTGTTGAGCCTACCACTTCATTTGGTTAAGTAAGTACATTCATTATAGTGAATAATTTTGAGGGTGGTTCTAAAGGATCAAGGGTGGATAAGGGTCACTGTAGGTCTTGTATGCCAAAAAGACCTGTAGTTTTTGCATATATTTATGAGTCCCCTATTCCAAAGAGGGTGCTCAGTGCTTGTCCTGTGAGCGGTTGCCCCATTTCCTCAAGTGGGCATCGTTTTCCAAAAGGTCCTTATGGGGCAGTTGGCTGTGCCGCCTGTACCGCCCCTTGAGTTGGGTTTGGGTATGTGCGGGTGGGGTTTTGTGGGAATACAGCCAGGCTGCAGTGGACCGCACCTTGTTTGATGGTATGTATTTGGATGAGTCCTCTGTTCCAAAGAGGGTACTCTTCTTGTCCGGTGTCAGGTTGCCCCCTTTACCTCAAAATGGGGTGTCATTTTCCGGAAGGGCCTTTTGGGGCAGTTGGCCGTGGCGCCTGTACTGCTATATACCTGTACCTAGCTTATAAACAATCCTAGCAGACTTCAGAGAAAGCACTTCTTAAAGAACTATTCTGGAGTTAAACTTATGGTTTGATTGTGTTATTTGCAGATAATTTATCTACCCATAGTCTACATATCAGTGCACAAAATCTAAATTATATAATCTAAATAAAGCCATATATCCACTCTCCAAAACACTCTTTTGGAATCTTTAATGTATATTAGAATTTCCAAAAATATGTTAAATGGGAAATTACTTGTAAAATGTATCCTTATAAGGTAATTACTTTAAAAATAAACTGTAACTACATAACTCTATTTTAAGCACTTTATACATGCTTAGAGAACTTCAAATTCCACAACAAAAATGGTCATTAAACTAAATGTTTGACTATTAAGGGAAACTTGTTATCATTGATAAGTAGGTTTACAAACACATCCATACTACTATAATAACTCTTTTGTTTGAAATTAAGTCAGCTAGCACTGTAACCTAACACCATTCCCCCTGATTTCCCCTGAATGGCTGCAAATAATACCATATTTAACCTTAATCACAACCCCTAAGTTTAACAGTAAATAAAGATGTACTCTTCTATCATAGACTTAAAATTATTAAATTTATCAAGAAAATTTAAAACTTTATACACAACTGTATCTTCTATTCTAAACCCTATATTGATACCATACTACCTGAAGTAATTATATTTACATGTAGTATCTAGCCATTTTTACAACAAAAACATTTTGTCTGCCTAAATCACCACTTGGGTGTTTTGGAGACTGGTTCTGATAAATTCTGAATGGAAATCCTTTACTTTGAATAAAGGTTACCAAAAAGGTTACCATTAACCAATTTTCTCATCACAGAGCCAAACATACACATGGTTTAATATCATGGTTTACATATTTGTTTCTACCACAACAGATGGTGTGTTGCTACTAAGGTAATAGGTCTTTTGAGAGCCATTAGAAGGAAAACTGACACAGCCACCAGACATACATGAATAATTTAACTCTGTCAAATTGGTATCCAGTTTGTGTGGTAGCTTACAAAGAATCTTCAATGGTCAGTCTCATCCATATTTTCAATCAGCATATAAATTGCATTGAGGATTTTGTTAATTTGATCCTTCAATAAATTGCATAGAGTGTCTGTTATTTTGATCCTCAGATAAATTGTATTATCTGTTTTTTTGATCCTCAGATAAATTGTCTTGAGTGTCTTTTATTTGGAATATAAATTCCACTGAGGATCATCTGTTATTTTGATCCTCAGATAAATTGTCTTGAGTGTCTTTTATTTGGAATATAAATTCCACTGAGGATCATCTGTTATTTTGATCCTCAGATAAATTGTCTTGAGTGTCTTTTATTTGGAATATAAATTCCACTGAGGATCATCTGTTATTTTGATCCTCAGATAAATTGTCTTGAGTGTCTTTTATTTGGAATATAAATTCCACTGAGGATCATCTGTTATTTTGATCTGCAGAAAAGTTGCATTGTGTGTATTTTGATCTTCAGATAACTTAGATTGCATTGAGTACTGGTATCATATTTTGTTCCTAAGATAAATTATATTGAGTGTCTGTTATTTTGATCTTCAGATAAACTGCATTGCATATCTGTTATTTTGTGCCTCATATAAATTGTATTGAGTATACGTTATTTTGATCTTCAGATAAATTGTATTATCTGTTATTTTGATCTTCAGACAAATTGTATTATCTGTTATTTTGATCTTCAGATAAATTACATTGGGTGTCTGATATTTTGTTCCTCAGATAAACTGAATTGAGTATCTGTTTTGTTCCTCAGAAAAATTGCATTGTTTGTTATTTTGATCTTCAGATAATCTAAAGCAAATCATTATCATTATTTCTTTTACCTTAAATCTAATTTGACCCTTGAGCCCAGGAAGGTTAACTGATGGAGATTACCAAAGCACTTATAAGATGATAAGTGAATTTCATTGTTACTAGACAATCTTGACAGTTTCAAATCAATATGAGTGAGATTAGCTTCCACCTGAGTTAGTCACAAAAAAACATATAACATCACTGGAGCACAAGAAGGTATGACAATAGGCACCAAGTTAACATGTATACATTAAAAGACACATTTTTTGAAAAGACAAACTGTAAATTTTGACTAGATCTTTTATTGAACAAATCAATTTTGTTATAAACTGTGATGACCAATGAACTGTTGAAATGCATCATGTGTAGATGGGCCATATTTTAAATGAAAAATTTGGGATTGTGTGTCTCAAGATAGTATCATCTTGAGAAACCATATTTTTTTTGCAATACATATATTCTTGATGTCATATTTCATTTTCATTCATGGTGTCATTTCATTTTCATTAATGATGTCATATTTCATGTTCATTCATGGTGTCATATTTCATGTTCATTCATGGTCATATTTCACGATCATTCATGGTGTCTTATTTCATGTTCATTCGTGGTGTCATATTTCATGTTCATTCATGATGTCATATTTCATATTCATTAATGATGTCATATTTCATGTTCATTCATGGTGTCATTTCATATTCATTAATGATGTCATATTTCATGTTCATTCATGGTGTCATATTTCATGTTCATTCATGGTGTCATATTTCATATTCATGTATGGTGTCATATTTCATATTCATGTATGGTGTCCTATTTCATATTCATGTATGGTGTCATATTTCATATTCATGTATGGTGTCATATTTCATGTTCATTCATGGTGTCATATTTCATATTCATTCATGGTGTCATATTTCATATTCATGTATGGTGTCATATTTCATGTTCTCTCATGCTGTCATATTTCATGTTCATTCATGCTGTCATATTTCATGTTCATTCATGCTGTTATATTTCATGTTCATTCATGATGTCATTGAGTAATAGGAAGGTGAGTCATTCAGTTAGTGTGATCAAAGTCTTAATATTTTAGTAAACAATGAATAGTATAACTAATACAGTTATAACATTACTACTACATTTGGCAGAACCATTGTGTCGGTTGAACAGTGACTATTCACATGCTTGATCCCTATCCAGAATCTATATTTATCAGACAAAGTCATGGCAAACTCAGTTCTAAGTAAATCTTGGTAGCTTGGATAGGTCAGCTGGTAGAGCAACATAATCATAATCCTAAAGGTCAAGGATTTGCTACATTCCAAATTTGACTTCTTTAATTTGTTGTTAGAGGGCACATAGTTTCCATTTCTTCAGAATAATACATACTATAATGTTTTATAATTGCTGTCAAAAATCAAACAGCCAAACAACTGTACTGTTTCTTACCTGGTATTATTACTTTCAGATGTTGATAATTTTAGTAATGATTCTCATATTGGTACAAGGAAGTGATTATTATTTCATGTTGGCATTCATAATTTTATACCATCAGCTGTTATTTATTGTATGTATTTAACATGGCTGAAATTTTTCATTCCAGTTTAATGCATGAGATCCTAATTTCAACATTGTTCATCATTGTCCAGCTTTCTCTCATGAAATAGAACTTATTGGATCAATAGATAAAACATATAAGTTGAAGGTCTCAAGGTAGACTAGATACATTTGTATTTTAATTCAGCTACCCTCAAATTATCATCATCACCCTCCTCACCCTCCTCATCCTCTTCCTTACCATTATCATCATTATTTGTATGTTTCCTAAATTTCACTTTTCTTTTAAGGAAAATAAAAGAGCCTCCGATTTCTGACTTACAATCATAGTTATTTCAACATCTTAATTTGTAAATATATAAGAAATTGTCAGGGAATTGTTATTGTCAACAGGTTAATGAAACATGGCATTGCATTATATAGTGGCATGTGGAAAGTGTCATATTATTACAATGGAGGAAAATCAATAAGCCAAGTTTCCCTCTCCTTTGCAGATATATGAGAACTGTTTTGGAGATGAAATATTTACTTGGCTTGTGTCCATTAACATTTTAAATGCCATGATGTGTAAAACATTAAAACAGTAAGGATCAATTTTTGCACTTCATGTGGATATACTGGAAGCTGCAAAGTTTGACTGGTGGTAGAATGAAGATGACTTACAGTGTGTTCATCTCCCTAATGCATTATTGGAATATGTTATTCAGACATTGTCCTAAGTCCTGGATCATGTTACTTAGAAATTGTCCTAAGTCCTGGATTACATTACGCGGACATTGTCCCAAGTCCTGGATCATGTTACTTAGAAATTGTCCTAAGTCCTGGATTACATTACGCGGACATTGTCCCAAGTCCTGGAATATTAATCAAAATACATGTACCAATAACAATGCTTCTGGTCACAACTTCAGATTTGGAAATGTTTTGTGGATGAATAATCAATGTTTAATGATGGTAACCCTTTTGCTAACGCTACAGTTAACAATCTGTCAGTCATGCTACGTTTTTCCACCAGGAAAAGAGGACCCCTGTAAGAATGAGCAGTGTAACTATGGAGCTATCTGTGTTTCCTCCAAAGATGGCAAATCATCACGTTGCCAATGCCAGGAACGCTGCGACTCATATGGGGATAATGTGGGAAATACTCCAATCTGTGGAAACGACAAAATTGACTACAACAACTTCTGTGAACTACAGCGGGCATCATGCAGGAAGATGGAAGAAATTAAAGTCAAATATTATGGCAAATGTGGTAAGTCTATGTTTATATAAATACATTAATACATTTTTTATCATGAGTGTGTGTGTGTGTGTGAGAGAGAGAGAGAGAGAGAGAGAGAGAGAGAGAGAGAGAGAGAGAGAGAGAGAGAGAGAGAGAGAGAGAGAGAGAGAGAGAGAGAGATTTTGGTGGTAAAATAATATTTTTGAATGAGTGGCAATGAGTTAGAATATACAATCTTTTTTACCACAAGATGAAATATATCAAGCATTTACAATTTACACAGGAAAAGAAAATTTTCTCTTTTTTATTTACCAAATTGTTGCAGGAATTGAAGTTTATAAAAGTACACTAACCAGTCACATGGCAGAAAACTGAATGCACACACAAACACCCACCCACCCACATATACCAAAACACACAACACACACACACACACACACACACACACACACACACACACACACACACACACACACCTGATCACATGATACAAACTAAATTTAAATTTATATTAGAAACGACTGAGGGAGTGGATATTTCAATTTTATATGTTATAATTATCATTTGGTACCTAAAAATGGGATTTTCTCTTTCTCAAATATTCAACTGATGTAGGTTTCCCACTCAAGCATCTCATAACATTATGAGCAATCTTCTATTTCTTATGTGAAAATTTAAGGATATATATTTCGCATCTGAAGATAATATTAGGAATGAAAAGGGTGAAACATTATTTATCAATAGCTTTTTTATTTTTATATAAGTAGCATCTGCTATTGTTTTCTCTTTTTCATGCACAATCATTAGTCTTGTAACTCTGAGATGAACATTTCTTCTTCCAGTTACTAATTGGAGGTCTAGAACAAAACAACAAGTTCCCAGTCCAATGTTTTAGTCTGTTCTATCCATTTGGAATGCTATCCTTTTATTCCTTTGATTGTGTGTGACTCATCAATGGAGTTGTTATTTTAAGTTGTGTCAAGTTTCCACAATAGGGATTCCTCTTTATGGTCTTGGTCACTCAATCAGTTGTTAACCAGTCACTTGATACTAGTATGAGATGCTGGTCAACAGATACAGGGATCCAGGCTCCAAGCAAAATGACAGATACTTTCCAATAGGCACTGGGTCTAGGCATCTGTCATGAGTCAATAGGCAGGTGAGACAACATTCATCTGGTGTTTGTATTGACAGTGCTGAATCTTTTACTTCTCTGATTGGGACAAGGGAGAAACCTGCCTTCTATAAGGAAAGGGAGCAGGTCACTAAACATAACCACCCCTCCCACTACTTCCTATGTTTCCCCTCAGTGCCAATCAAGGCTTGGTGACTCACAAACGAATAGTGAGGATGGAACATATCTTTTCCCCACATGGTACAATAATTGAGTTTATCATGGCCTCATTGACCAGTGGACTGGGCAAGCAGTTGTCACTCCCCATTCCCCCCTTCATTTGTTTTAGCAAAGAAAATAAAGGTGTTTGAAACCACTCATATCTCCTGCATTTAGAAGGGTCCTAAATTAACAATCCACTTCTCTAAAAAAAGAGAAGGTAACAGAGTCCTGTCCAACCACTCAGGAGGTCCCATTTGAGATGGTGCCATTTACCTGTTCAGTATTCCCATCTCTTTATTGCTCTGGGCAGAAGATGAAAATGTGTGGACATTTGACAGATTAAGTTTATTACCTTCTAAACCTGGATATGCATCCTCAACCTTCCTGGTCTTCATCACAGCCTAGAGATGAATCAAGATGCAGCCAGATATCAGAGGTTTTGTCCAGTCTCCTGTACCACCATGCAACCATTGGTTTAAGTGGGTAGGTGGTTCACTCACCTGCCCGGTCAGTTAAACTTTCTTGCCTGGATTTGGGAATGTTTCATGAAGGTCATTCATGGTCATCTGGTCTTGCCAGCAAAGAGTCTCTAACTTAAGGCATGTACCTTAGTTAGCATAGCTTTGCACAGCAATCTTGTCTTGCTGTCTTCCTTAATACAGTGTTTGTTAAGGAGTAGTCCTCATCTTCAGATACATAGAGAAACTCTTGGAGACCAAAGCCAAAACAGGGAGATGTGTTCCTGTTGTCAGTTTCACTGTCAATTGAACTACCGTTTGTAAGAAAGCTGTTTTTACTTTTTCTAATGTTTTGTGGGATCATAGAAAAGATCTATTGTCTGCAGCACTCCTGGATTTAGAATCCTTGTTTGGTGGGTTAATCTCAATGGTTGCTTCAGAAAGAAATATTAGGCTCACTTAGGAATTTCATAAACCCAAATGACTGGGTTGTCTCTGACTGGGTTGTCTCTATAGATCTTCGGGATATTATTTACATATCACAGACTTTACATCCAACAGGGAATTTCTGTCTTAACAAGGATGTCTTTTAATTTCAGGCTCGTCCCTTTTGAATACCGACCTTGAACAGGGTCTTTACCAGGCTGACAAAAGTTATAGCAACTTACTTGATGTTATTGTTAGTTCCCATCATGCATTGATTTGATAATTTGGTTGATATACAATGTTCTCTGACAGATTTTACCCATAGACTCACTGTATTGGAAGACAGTGACTCCTGGATTTTATTCTCAGTCTGGAGAAGTTGGAGCTGAATCCTTGTCAGAACTTCAACTATGTGGGGATGAATTTTTTAATATTTCTTGGGTTGGTTCTTGTTTCTGACAACAGGATCACAGAAAATTTTCACTGAGTCTGGATTCTTTCATCATGGTCCATCATTTTGATTCAGAATTCTCTTTGATATATAGGTGGATATTCCTCGGGAGTTACTGCTGAGAAAGGATATGCCATCTCAGCACAGTGTGTCCCTTCTGCACAGCAATCAGAAGATGCTCCATCTTCATGCTCCACATATCATCCACCAAGAACCATTATGGAGCAAGGTTGCAGACTGCATTGTTCAGACTGGCACATATCATCCACCAAGAACCATTATGGAGCAAGGTTGCAGACTGCATTGCTCAGGCTGGCACATATCATCCACCAAGAACCATTATGGAGCAAGGTTGCAGACTGCATTGCTCAGGCTGGCACATATCATCCATTAAGAACCATTATGGAGCAAGGTTGCAGACTGCATTGTTCAGGCTGGCACATATCATCCACCAAGAACCATTATGGAACAAGGTTGCAGACTGCATTGCTCAGGCTGGCACATATCATCCACCAAGAACCACTATGGAGCAAGGTTGCAGACTGCATTGTTCAGGCTGGCACATATCATCCACCAAGAACCATTATGGAGCAAGGTTGCAGACTGCATTGCTCAGGCTGGCACATATCATCCACCAAGAACCACTATAGAGCAAGGTTGCAGACTGCATTGCTCAGGCTGGCACATATCATCCACCAAAAACCATTATGGAGCAAGGATGCAGACTGCATTGCTCAGGCTGGCACATATCTTCCACCAAGAACCACTATAGAGCAAGGTTGCAGACTGCATTGCTCAGGCTGGCACATATCATCCACCAAGAACCACTATTGAGCAAGGATGCAGACTGCATTGTTCAGGCTGGCACATATCATCCACCAAGAACCATTATGGAGCAAGGTTGCAGACTGCATTGCTCAGGCTGGCACATATCATCCACCAAGAACCATTATGGAACAAGGTTGCAGACTGCATTGCTCAGGCTGGCACATATCATCCACCAAGAACCACTATAGAGCAAGGTTGCAGACTGCATTGCTCAGGCTGGCACATATCATCCACAAAGAACCACTATGGAGCAAGGTTGCAGACTGCATTGCTCAGGCTGGCACATACCATCCACAAAGAACCACTATGGAGCAAGGTTGCAGACTGCATTGTTCAGGCTGGCACATATCATCCACCAAGAACCATTATGGAACAAGGTTGCAGACTGCATTGTTCAGGCTGGCACATATCATCCACCAAGAACCATTATGGAACAAGGTTGCAGACTGCATTGCTCAGGCTGGCACATATCATCCACCAAGAACCACTATGGAGCAAGGTTGCAGACTGCATTGTTCAGGCTGGCACATATCATCCACCAAGAACCATTATGGAGCAAGGTTGCAGACTGCATTGCTCAGGCTGGCACATATCATCCACCAAGAACCACTATAGAGCAAGGTTGCAGACTGCATTGCTCAGGCTGGCACATATCATCCACCAAAAACCATTATGGAGCAAGGATGCAGACTGCATTGCTCAGGCTGGCACATATCTTCCACCAAGAACCACTATAGAGCAAGGTTGCAGACTGCATTGCTCAGGCTGGCACATATCATCCACCAAGAACCACTATTGAGCAAGGATGCAGACTGCATTGTTCAGGCTGGCACATATCATCCACCAAGAACCATTATGGAGCAAGGTTGCAGACTGCATTGCTCAGGCTGGCACATATCATCCACCAAGAACCATTATGGAACAAGGTTGCAGACTGCATTGCTCAGGCTGGCACATATCATCCACCAAGAACCACTATAGAGCAAGGTTGCAGACTGCATTGCTCAGGCTGGCACATATCATCCACAAAGAACCACTATGGAGCAAGGTTGCAGACTGCATTGCTCAGGCTGGCACATACCATCCACAAAGAACCACTATGGAGCAAGGTTGCAGACTGCATTGCTCAGGCTGACACATACCATCCACAAAGAACCACTATGGAGCAAGGTTGCAGACTGCATTGCTCAGGCTGGGAACTGGTTGACCTGTTTGTGTTAACAGGTGTAGAGTCTTCTGAGACTGATGCTGTTTTGACTTGGCATTGCTTTGGTCTGTCACTCTTTGACCCCAGTTGCAGGCTTTCTTTTTTTCTTCCTGAAGATAAAGATCACTTATTTTCCACCATTATGGGCCATTCCTAATATTTTTAAGTTTTTGATGAACTCCATCAAATGGTCAGACATTTATGTCTCAAAATTTGTCAGGTATTCTGAGCATCAGAGATCAGTTTCCTGCTAATGACTGCCTAAGCAGAACCTTTCTTGTGTTCTTTGGTCTTTATCTTGACCTCTGTATGAACCACTGAGTGAGGCATATTTAAAGAATGTTACATTAAATACGATTTGTTTCCTTCCTAAGAGTGTGATCCATGCATCATTAGTGGGAAAGGGTTGCCAACATTTCAGTGGCAGCTTTAATTCAGTTTCTCATCTTTGTCAGCCTTCCTTCCTGCCAAGGAATCAGCTGTCTTCCTCTCATTGTTTCAATAAAATGGGATGATCAAGATAGACTTCTTTGTCTGGAGAAAAAGAGAGGAATTGTCATCAGATATGGTTTGTATCATCCCACAGTGATAGGAATTTCAAGTAGCCCAAACATGTAATGTTCATATCAGATTTTAAAGATATTTAATGAGGTGGGAGTGGTTACACTGCAAAAAGAAAACTTAGAAAATCAGAATGTAGAAAAGGACTTTCCATCTTAAAAAGTCCTAATATCTAAATCACTTTTTAAAATAATGCATTTTTTGGGAATATTTTTTGCAGAATATTTTGCATTGCATATTCTGCATTTTGAACATTCATCAAAAGCTACTTCATTTTGTATACATTCATTAAAAGCCACTGCATGTTGTACACATTCATCAAAAAGCCACCATATTTTGTACATTCATTAAAAAAGCCACTGCGTATTGTATACATTCATCAAAAGCAACTGATGTATACACATTCATCGCTATACATCACTGCTACAGATAGCATAGTAAAAAACAGGTCAAGTTTAAAATTGAAAATAAAGAATATTAATTAACAAAGTCAAAACTGGATGATGGTTTATTTGGCATCCAAATCAGTCAGAAACGAAACATTGCAGTCACTTTTCTGATGTCATTTGTTGCAGTATAATTTTAAAGGCAATGGCTAAAGTCTTTTTTTTAAGTGCATATATTTTCTAAACCCCTTGGTAGATTCTCATCAACAAATAGCATCTTTTTTCCAAACCCCTTAATGGATTCTCATAATACTTAACATTATTCTAGTTCTACATGCTGACTGCCTGATTCTGCACTGTGGCTGATGTTTGTTTATCAATGAACCTAGCAGGCCTCAGAGAAACCATTTGTAAACTTAGTGTTGACCTAAATGGATGGTCAGATTGTGCTAACTACAGACATTTATCTGATTCTAACATATAAACCAAGATACACAAAACCTAATCTCTGTAACCAAATTATAGCCATTATAGCCACATGTCCACTCTCCACTCATACTCCTTAGTAAGATGTGTATTAAAATGTCATTTATATTAAGTAGGAAATTACTGGTAACATATTCCTTATGAGCTAATTAATTCCAAATTACTTTCTAACCACTTAACTCTATTGTAAGTACATTACAACTGCTTAAAGAGATACAAATTTTGCATCAAATACTCATACAACTAATTTTTTCGATATAATGTGAGATTACTCCTAGTTATTTATTGAAAGTCTACAAATAGACCATTCCTGCCAATAATAGCTTTCATTTATTTCACTGACCTGAAAGCCTGAATGTAACAACATCCCCCAATGGGCAATAGCAGCAACAGTTAACACCATATTTAACAGGAATCAGTCCTACTAAAATTAATATTCAGTACAGATGTACTCCTCTATCATAACCAAACTATAATGAAATATATCAAGAGAATTATATTTTGAAATGTATATTTGCATCAAGGATACAGCAGGCTACACTGCCAGTGGAAACAATAAAATCTGGCACTGTAAATATTGGATGCTTCAAGCTAGGACAACTTATTAAGTAACATGCATGCCTGCCCCTCTGACATTGGGGGTCAAAGTCGGTAATACAATTTGTGCTAAGGGTTGGTTAAAGGAGTTTCTTTTGCTTATGCAGTAGAACCAATCTTAAAGGTCAGCTGTACATGTATTGGGTTTTTCAAAGTCATGTCAACCAAACTTTTAAAGATCAAACTGTATTAAGCAAGCACCTGTCTCAAAAGGTCACTTTTTCACTTTGCATTGTAGACTGCTTAGACCCCTTTTTTTTACTGTATTTCTTAATGGATTTTGTTCATGTTTTGGATCACCCAGATAAGAAACTATTACAATCAGGTGTTCAACAAGGGTCAGTTTTTGACCATTACTCTTTCTGCTAAACATAAATGATTTAGCACATCACATGTATCTATCTATCATTTTCCAAAGACACAACATTATATAACATTGATTAAACAGATCCTAAGCTGAGCACAAAATTAAATCAGGCTTGGTTAAAGTAAACAAATGGTGTGAACACAGTGGTTGGAGGATAAATGCAGTAAGGTGACAAAAGTCATGATAAGGGAAGCCAAAGTAAAATCAGAGAAAGAAAACTTCAAAATAAATCTAAAGGGAATAGTTTTAGGGCAGTCAGAAAATGAAAAACTACTTGGCATCATGTTTGACAATATCTTAAGCTGGAAAACAGGTTCATAAGTCATGAAGCATTAGCTCTTAAATAGAATAAAATCTTATCTCTGTGAAGAACAAAGAAAGATATTTTACAAGTGTATATCATGCTATGTCTAGATTATGATGATTTATCTGGGGTAATAATGATACAGAAAATTAATAAGGATTACTGAAATTTCAAAAAAGAGAAGCTGGGTTTATTCGTGATACTATTAGATACACTATCAACAAAATGTAATACACAAATACAGCAGAGAACTTGATATCAAACAGAATAAAAAGCATATAAATCCTGACATGGATTAACTCATGATTATCTCAAAAGTAATATTAAGATTTTGGCTAATAGTAATACATATGATTTATCATTGAGATCAAACAAAAATCTATATTTCCCTAAACCAAATTCCAAGATTTATTAGACTCATTTGCTGTTTCCTGAGTCAAACTGTGGAATTCTGTTCTAACCTATATAAGCTAAGTCATCTCATCCAAAAGTTTAAAAAAGTTTCTTAGTCAACATCCACAGAAATAATGTATGACTTTATTTAATTCATTACTGCTCTTTGTTAGAGCAAAGTACTTCCATGTACAAATTACCTGTAATGTAAAACACAGATTAACTACTGATCTTTGCATGAATACAGCATCTTTAATGCCTAGTACACACTTTAGTTGTAGATCAACTGTCTTGGATTTAATAGCACTCTTGTCTAAAAATACCACAACTTGTACAAATTGTACATCATATAGATGTAATTGTAGAAGGCCTAATGGAAGATTGGTCAGTTGACCAAATGAGATTCTACTTTAAATAAAGTAATTATTATTATTATTATTATTATTATTATTATTATTATTATTATTATTATTATTATTATTATTATTATTATTATTATTATTATTATCATGCTTGCTGTCCACTTTTGACAATAGAGGCAAGGGATTGTTTTACAGTAATGCTATTATGATGGGCTTGATGTATACATCCTGTCCTTGTGTCTTTTAGCCACTAATATGTTTGACATCAAAACATATATTCATTGTTATACGAACATTTTGTATGAAATAAAGTACAGTAGTATGTGTGTTGGATCCTTTATTGGTGACTGCGTTTACAGTAGTGTATGCTATTTCTGTCTACATTGCTTTTGACATTGCTTTTATAATCATTGTACTGATTATTTGCCTCTTGAGTTTGGTTTGGCTAGCCATGCACTGAGTCACCATGGCTGCTTCTCATGAATTTGGTTTGCATAACCATGGAGCCACCATGGCTGCCTCTTATGAATTTGATCTGGCTAACCACTGACCCACAATGGCTGACTCTCAGGAATTGGTCTGGTTAACCATGCACTGAGCCACTATGGCCTCCCTCTCATGAATTTGCATTCATCATTAAAAGCATGTCAGATAGAAGTGATACAAAAATCAATGAACTTGCCTGACACTCATTTAAATGGTCTCTGCATATATTTGGATAACCATTGATTTCTTGAATTTTCACCTGCCATTGTATATATCTGGCAGTGCCAGTGTTACAGTTATTGATGATGATGCCATTTTTTATAGACACTTGAAGAGCAGTCTTTTGGGTAAAATTATCCTGCATCAAAGATATTAAATTTGTTCCCAAATTTCTAGGTCTCTTTTAATCAATACACATATAGATTAGAGTATCATCATTATACATGTAACTAGATTAAAGATTCAGTCTGATATCACTGGCATTCTTGACACTATCATAAAGCTTATGAATTTCAACTTCATTTTTATTAAATTTAGGTTATATAAAAAGCTGATAAAATATAAATAAAAGTCATATATTATTTTAATGTAAGTGATTATAAAAATTCAATTATGGATGACAAAACCTTTGATATACATCCAAATAGGACTTCTTGGAGGCATTCATGTTTGAAAGCACATATGTTGTTGTTGTGGTTTTAATGCCATTTTTCAGCACATGATTGGTTAGACATGGCAGCCAGTTTATCTGGTGGAGGAAGAACTCTGGGAAGAACCACCAACCCGATGGAAGCTATTGGCAAGTTTTCTTGCATAGTCATAGAACCACCAATCCATGAGAAGCAATTGGCAAGCTATATTGCATAGTCATAGAACCACCAACCCATTGGAAGCTATTGGCAAGCTATATTGCATAGTCATAGAAACACCAACCCATGGGAAGCTATTCATAGAACCACCAACCCATAGAAAGCTATTGGCATTTAATAGACAGACTTTGCATTTACATGATCTGTGCTTTGAGGTCATGGATAGCATTTCATATGCATCATTTTGCTCATTAGTCATCGCCGAAATTTACCTTCTAATTAGACTGGGAGAGAATAAACACCAATATATTTACATGTTGGATGCAGTGTTAAAATGAATCAATTATTAAGAAACTAACTTAGAATTCTACAACATAATTTCTTAAAATAATAATTGTAAATTCTCAGAATTTGTGTTGTAGTTCTTGGATTAGGTTTTGAAACAGAATTTTGCCTGATCATTAATGGTATACATTTCCAAAAGAAAATAACCAATTTAATATAGGCCTAACAGTGTGTGTGGGGTGTGTGTGTGTGTGGGTGTTTGTATTGGGTGTGTGTGTGTGCACATATGTGTGCTGCCAGTTTCATGCTAATAAACTGTTGGAGCAGTTGGTTGGAACTAATTTTTGTACTCTTGTTTTAACCATCAATTTACTAGAAGGGAATCATGGTTGCATGACCAAATGTATTCTTTTGAGAAAAGATCTTGTCAATAGTACACAACAGCATGCTGTCATATGATAGACATGTGATATCTGTACAATTGCATATGTAACTTGCATTTTTCTGATGCTAAGTTGCATTTTTCTTATGTAACTTGCTGTAAATTTGCAGCTGGCGTTAGTTAGAGAACAGCATGCAAAGGTAGTTTTAGTATATGTCCAATGTCCAGTGGGTACACACAAATTGGATGAAATATGTCTATAACTATAAATATGTTGACAGTCACACTTGACTATTGAGCAACAGGTGGTGCATGGTCAAGAATATTGAAAGGATGATAGCAATAAGACAGAACAGTAATTATAGGAAAGGCAGAAATAAGTAAACGAGTGTCTGTGTATGTTTTTATCCCTTCATACTCAGTCCAGTCCATCTACAGCAGCAGTGATGAGATAATTAAACCTCAACTGGCATAAACTTAATAGTAAGTAACTTAATGAGTGTCATGACTCCATTGACTGATCACAAAATTCTGTAAATTCAGAATTCTGTTTGTTTTGTTTTTCTTCAATTCTGATTTTAAAGGTGGTCAGCAGGTGAAAAATAAGGGCAATCAAGAAACCAGAACTAAAACTAATTTTCATTTAATCCATATTTATACCAATGGGATGATTCACTATCATAAAAGTATTAAATTTATTAAGAATAGAAAGATATTTTTGTGGACAACAATATTCACTACAGCGTACAATGCAGCACTTCTTTACCACTGTAATCTAGTCTGTTCTTTACATTACTAATTATGAATGTGTGCAGTGAATCTAATTGGGAATGTTAGGATTTTGTTTGCATGAACATACATTTCCATTAAAAAAAACTAAACAGAACAAATTAAAAATCTTTTTCTATCAGATCCTTGTGATGGACATGAGTGTACTGATGGCCAAACATGTCAGCTTGATGCAGACAGGAAACCAGTCTGTCGATGCGACACAGACTGTGGAGATATAGTGGCACCAGTCTGTGGCAGTGATGGCCGAACCTACAATAATGAATGTCTGATGAGACGAGAGGCTTGCAAATCACGACGAGAAATCACTGTCAGATATATGGGAGAGTGCAGTGGTAAGTCAGTGAAACTTGATATGTGGGTACTATAGAATGTTGGTCATAAACATTCTTATTATATAAATTATTGAAGATCATATGCAATATTGAGATGTACTTATCAAAAGTGAAGTACATCAAAATTCAACATTCTGTGTTTTACACTTTTAAATCAAAGGGATTTACAGTATATTCAGGTGATTGCTCTTACAAAGGATAAAAAAACCCAAGCACTTTATAGAAATAGCCAAGATGACTTGACATCCCAGTATATGATTTCTTTGTACACATATATGCTAATCATGATGACTAGTGCTACATAATTACCAGAAGGCAATTTTCTATATACATTTCTCACTTTCACATTGCTGCTATGTATGTTTACTATTGATGATGTACACTGTTTCTTACGGAAGTAGTTCTTTGTCAAGATTGGATATGCTATTGATGTACACTGTTTTTTTAAGGAAGTAGTTCTTTGTCAAGATTGGATATGCTAATGATGCACACTGTTTCATAAGGAAGTAGTTCCTTGTCAAGATTGGATACGCTAATGATGCACACTGTTTCTTAAGAAAGGTGTTTCTTGTCAAGATTGGATATGCTTATGATGCACACTGTTTCTTAAGAAAGTAGTTCCTTGTCAAGATTGGATATACTAATGATGCACACTGTTTCTTAAGAAAGTAGTTCCTTGTCAAGATTAGATATGCTAATGATGCACACTGTTTCTTAAGAAAGTAGTTCCTTGTCAAGATTGGATATGCTAATGATGCACACTGTTTCTTAAGGAAGTAGTTCTTTGTCAAGATTGGATGTGCTAATGATGTACACTGTTTTGGAGATGTCATTTTTGGTCAAGATTTTACATGCTAATGGGTTCTTGTAAATTGTCACATCAGCTTCATCTGTCAATCAATGAACATGCATTGTACTGCATGCAATATTTTAGTGTGCTAAGATTGCATATCTATGAAGTTAGCAATGTACAGTAGCTATTTAGACAGGTCGATAGATTACTGGATAAAATGGATGAATCAGAAGACTATTTAAAAAAATGGTGACCAGCACATGCATATTTCAAGGAGCTATTGGAATGATCAAGCAAATTTTGAAAAGTTTTCACTTTGATTGCTTTACCTAAATCTTGAAAATCTTTATCGACATTAATTTAGGAGATTTTCATTTGTTGGTGCTTATAATGATGTCGGTTCAGATATTATCATTTGTTTCTGCTTATTTTAGAGGTGTGAGGATTTGCATGGCATTATGTACGAATTTCATGGATCAATGAAATTAGAATATTTATATTTCCCTCCCACCCCTGTGCATGAGACAAAGTAGCATTTGGAAATAAATATTTTTGTGTTGTCCATGCATGTTTCTGTCTGCTGTTTCCCATCAATTGGAAAAGTGAATATCTTAGCTTTGATCACATTCACTATATTCTTTGATTTAGATCTTTGAATCTTGACATTATTTAAAACATGTAAGGTAAAGTCAGTAATGAGGAATAGATGATAAAAAAAAAATATTCTCCCACAATAACTTGTACGTTCACTGCAGCATAACTGAGAGTGCAAGATAGTGAGAGGTACTCAAATTTGGTTAACAGTTTGCGAGTGTGGTGGTGATTTATATAACTTTTTTTCCTGCATAAATATTGTGATAGTGGATTGCAAAATTACTGGATATTAGATCTCAGAAGTTAGTTTGAATTAATTAAGACTTCTAATATAAATCAAGTTGATATACAATGCTTACAAATTCATGCATCAGTAAAGTTGGAGTTGCCTCCCTTTCAGTAGTAATACATGTGCATCCATTGTAAGATGACATCAAGTGTAATGACTAGAATAAAACAGAGCCAGAGCCAAGCATCAATATGCTTACACTGGTAAAAAAAAAATTGGTTGGTTCATCAGATTTTTTATTACTCATTCCCCCTTCCCCATCCCCTACTTACCAGAAGTAATCAAAATGTATGTTAACACATTCTTGACAATATAAAGTTGTAGGACAATTAAGATGTCAACAGTTGTATAAAAGGGTCATTAAGATGTGAATATTGGACATGAGACTAAGTTACCATATGTTAGTATAAATGTTTATACAATTTGATATAATAAAAAATTTCTCTTTTGTTCTCATTTTTTGCATTTAATGTAAATATTTAATATGCATTATGTTTTAGAGTTTGTTAATTTGTTTGTTTGTCTTAATTTGTTATATTGCATGTCTGTACTTTTTGTGGCCAGCTCTTAATAAGGTATCCATACATAGACTGCTTCATAACCTGCAGCTGTGGTAATCCAGGTATAGATTAATGAGGGAGTGGTGTAGAAACAAGTGAGAGCAGCCACAGAAAAATAGTTTATATGATTCTTTTTCACAACTTGCTTATGAAGCCTACAAATACTGTAACTTTTCTTGTAACTGACTAAATGTTTTACTAAAAACTCAGTAGTTAAAATTATAATTCCATTTACACAAAAGCTTTACAACTTTGGAGGGACATTTTTTAGCAGTATGAGGCTTTGAGACTAGGCAGCAAAAAAAATCCCAATTCAACCTCTAGTTTTCATACTGATTTCACACTGATTTCATATATGAAACAATCAAAGATTTCAAGTCAATATGTTAATATGAGCTGAGCATTTAATTAACAATTAGACAATGTAATCATTAAAGTTTATGAAATAATCTGTTTTGCTTTGATGTTTGATGGATAGTCAGTATTTATGAAGTCATGTGTTTGTGTGTCTGTCTGTCTGTGTGTAACATATTGATAATTGTTAGTCATTGTAACTTTGTTTGGCAGGCAGTTCAGTTGATGTTCAGGAAGAAAAGATATTTTTTGGTAAATTTTCATGTTGTCACAGTGTTGATATACCATATATACTCATATATAAGTCCACTCCATTTACAACACACGTAGACCCTGATCTGCAGTTGTATAATGTACCAGAAGATCATGGTCACTGTTGTTTGTTCTGCTAAATACTCCCAACAAACTGCACAAACTCAGATCTTATGGTGCATTTTGTGATGGCAGTCTGTGTGGTTTTGCAGTTGGACTTATAAGCTAGTTTGTCTTCACATATCACATGATTACTTTCTGTTGATTATTTTGTAGGAGTACAGTGGCATTTTATTGATCAATGATGGGTCCTTCTCAGTTGCGATCCTTTTGTCTTTTCAATCCAGTTAATCATACTTGATTTGTTTTCTTCATTTTCACAGAGCCCACACATTAAGACAGTATCTGTAAAAGAAAATGTGACTAAGAAAAGCTTTGCATTTATTCTTATAAACTAAACCATTAAAGTACTCATCATAAAATGGTATAACATGTATAGGAGGATGCTTATGTTATCACAACAAAAAACAGATTATCATGCATTCCATTATGAATGTATAATCAGATCTTAAATTCATAAATGAATGGTTTAATTTAGTTTAGTTTAAATCCTCTTCATGCCTAGTTGTCACATAGGATGTCTACCACTGCTCTCCATCAGTCCCTGTCCTATGCCACTTTCTTTGCTTCTCCCCCCATAGTTTCATAAACAGTACAGTTGACTAAATATAGAGTATCTTGAATTTTTAATCTCTGTAGGACACATAACAGTCATTAAATGCTAAATGTTATCCAATTAGACATAGCATTCATTAGATGTTATCTGACAGCCAATTAGACATAACAGTCATTAAATGTTATCTCACTACCAATTAGACATAACAGTCATTAAATATTATCTGACATCCAATTAGACATAGAAGTCATTAAATGTTATCAGACAGCCAATTAGACATAGCAGTTATTAAATGTTATCTGACATACAATAAAACATAGCAGTCATTAAATGTTATATGACAGCCAATTAGACATGGAAGTCATTAAATGTTATCTGACAGCCAATTAGACATAGCAATGATTAAATGTTATCTGACAGCCAATTAGACATAGCAATGATTAAATGTTATCTGACACCCAATTAGACATAGCAGTCATTAAATGTTATCTGACAGGCAATTAGACATAGAAGTCATGCAATGTTATCTGACAGCCAATTAGACATAGCAGTCATTAAATGTTATCTGACAGCCAATTAGACATAGAAGTCATTCAATGTTATCTGACAGCCAATTAGACATAGCAATGATTAAATGTTATCTGACAACCAATTAGACATCAAAGTCATTAAATGTTATCTGACTGCCAATTAGACATAGCAGTCATTAAATGTTATCTGACATCCAATTAGACATAGCAATCATTAAATTTATCTGACATCCAATTAGACATAGCAATCATTAAATGTTATCTGACAGCCAATTAGACATAGCAATCATTAAATGTTATCTGACAGCCAATTAGACATAGCAATCATTAAATGTTATCTGACAGCCAATTAGACATAGCAGTCATTAAATGTTATCTGACATCCAATTAGACATAGCAATCATTAAATGTTATCTGACAATTAGACATAGCAATCATTAAATGTTATATGACAGCCAATTAGACATGGAAGTCATTAAATGTTATCTGACAGCCAATTAGACATAGCAATGATTAAATGTTATCTGACAGCCAATTAGACATAGCAGTTATTAAATGTTATCTGACATACAATAAAACATAGCAGTCATTAAATGTTATCTGACAGCCAATTAGACATAGCAGTCATTAAATGTTATATGACAGCCAATTAGACATAGAAGTCATTAAATGTTATCTGACAGCCAATTAGACATAGCAATGATTAAATGTTATCTGACACCCAATTAGACATAGCAGTCATTAAATGTTATCTGACAGGCAATTAGACATAGAAGTCATGCAATGTTATCTGACAGCCAATTAGACATAGCAGTCATTAAATGTTATCTGACAGCCAATTAGACATAGAAGTCATTCAATGTTATCTGATAGCCAATTAGACATAGCAATGATTAAATGTTATCTGACAACCAATTAGACATCAAAGTCATTAAATGTTATCTGACTGCCAATTAGACATAGCAGTCATTAAATGTTATCTGACATCCAATTAGACATAGCAATCATTAAATTTATCTGACATCCAATTAGACATAGCAATCATTAAATGTTATCTGACAATTAGACATAGCAATCATTAAATGTTATATGACAGCCAATTAGACATGGAAGTCATTAAATGTTATCTGACAGCCAATTAGACATAGCAATCATTAAATGTTATCTGACAGCCAATTAGACATAGCAATCATTAAATGTTATCTGACAGCCAATTAGACATAGCAGTCATTAAATGTTATCTGACATCCAATTAGACATAGCAATCATTAAATGTTATCTGACAATTAGACATAGCAATCATTAAATGTTATATGACAGCCAATTAGACATGGAAGTCATTAAATGTTATCTGACAGCCAATTAGACATAGCAATGATTAAATGTTATCTGACAGCCAATTAGACATAGCAGTCATTAAATGTTATCTGACATCCAATTAGACATAGCAATCATTAAATGTTATCGGACAGCCAATTAGACATAGCAATCATTAAATGTTATATGACAGCCAATTAGACATAGCAATCATTAAATGTTATCTGACATCCAATTAGACATAGCAATCATTAAATGTTATTTGACAGCCAATTAGACATAGCAGTCATTAAATGTTATCTGACAGGCAATTAGACATAGAAGTCATGCAATGTTATCTGACAGCCAATTAGACATAGCAGTCATTAAATGTTATCTGACAGCCAATTAGACATAGAAGTCATTCAATGTTATCTGATAGCCAATTAGACATAGCAATGATTAAATGTTATCTGACAACCAATTAGACATCAAAGTCATTAAATGTTATCTGACTGCCAATTAGACATAGCAGTCATTAAATGTTATCTGACATCCAATTAGACATAGCAATCATTAAATTTATCTGACATCCAATTAGACATAGCAATCATTAAATGTTATCTGACAATTAGACATAGCAATCATTAAATGTTATATGACAGCCAATTAGACATGGAAGTCATTAAATGTTATCTGACAGCCAATTAGACATAGCAATCATTAAATGTTATCTGACAGCCAATTAGACATAGCAATCATTAAATGTTATCTGACAGCCAATTAGACATAGCAGTCATTAAATGTTATCTGACATCCAATTAGACATAGCAATCATTAAATGTTATCTGACAATTAGACATAGCAATCATTAAATGTTATATGACAGCCAATTAGACATGGAAGTCATTAAATGTTATCTGACAGCCAATTAGACATAGCAATGATTAAATGTTATCTGACAGCCAATTAGACATAGCAGTCATTAAATGTTATCTGACATCCAATTAGACATAGCAATCATTAAATGTTATCGGACAGCCAATTAGACATAGCAGTCATTAAATGTTATATGACAGCCAATTAGACATAGCAATCATTAAATGTTATCTGACATCCAATTAGACATAGCAATCATTAAATGTTATTTGACAGCCAATTAGACATAGCAGTCATTAAATGTTATCTGACATCCAATTAGACATAGCAGTCATTAAATGTTATCTGACATCCAATTAGACATAGCAATCATTAAATGTTATCTGACAGCCAATTAGACATAGTAGTTATGCAGTGTTTTCAGGCCTCCAATTGCACAACAATATTACTTAAAATAAATATTGCATCACTACAGTTTTGTTTAAAAATGACATGAGCACATTTTCAAAAACTTACTAAGTTAGAAGATAAAAAAAACAAGTTAAAAGATTGGATTATTAATATTGGACATATTTTTGTCTTGATAAATTCTTTAGACCATTACAACTAATTTATTTTGGCAGAGATTTGCATTTTCTTTAGTTTATGATCTGGTACAATTCCCTTGAATACATTAGTCTCCCCTTGTGTGTTTGGATAGTTCTTCAGCATGCATCAAGTTATGTAATTATCCAGTTTTTGTGGGTGTTATTGGTCATTATAGATGCATATATTTCTTTCCTGTATTCTCACTACATATAATTACAACATTTGCAGTTTGATTTGTCTTTGTTATTTAGGCACTCAGTGGACAGGTGAAGTCTTAACACTTGTGTAGTTAATTTTAATTCAAATTTCAAACTCTGCATGCAATAAAATCATTCTTGTTTTGTGTTCATATGCACAGTATGCATGTTTTCTTATCTGTTCCTATACTTACCTTTTTCATAATTTGTGCAAATATTGCAGCAGTGAGAGAGAGAGAGAGAGAGAGAGAGAGAGAGAGAGAGAGAGAGAGAGAGAGAGAGAGAGAGAGAGAGAGAGAGAGAGAGAGAGAGAGAGAGGGGCTAATGGTAACATTAATCATGCTGCAACAGGCATGAATTGTAATCAGGCCTATTTTACATCCACATGGAGACAGCATGAATTTTAATCAGATCTTCTAACTTGGACCCAAAAGTGGACAGCATGAATTTTAATGAGGACTTCTTTACACCCAGATGGGTAAAGATTGAATTTTAATCAGGCCTATTTTACATGCACAAGGGGACATCATGAAGTTTAATCAGGCCTTCTTTACATCCAAATGTGTACAGCAAGAATTTTAATCAGGCCTATTTTACACACACAAGGGGATTGCATAAATTATAATCAGGCCTATTTTACATGCACAAGGGGACATCATGAAGTTTAATCAGGCCTTCTTTACATCCAAATGTGTACAGCAAGAATTTTAATCAGGCCTATTTTACACACACAAGGGGATTGCATAAATTATAATCAGGCCTATTTTACATCTACATGAGGACATCAGAAATTTTAATCAGGCCTTCTTTGCACCCAAAAGTGAACAGCATGAATTTTAATCAGGCCTATTTACACCCACACAGGGACAGCATAAATTTGAATCAGGCCTCTTTTACACCAAGATGGGGACAGCACATATTTGAATAAGGCCTATTTTACACCCTGATGAGGACAGCATGAATTTTAATCTGGCCCACTTTAAACCCAAATGAGGAGACCTTGAATTTTAATCAAGCCTCTTTCACACCCAAACGGATAGCATGAATTTTAATCAGGCCTATTTTAAATCCAAATTAGGGGAGGTTGAATTTTAATCAGGCCTATTTTACAATCTTAAGTCTTGACAAGATTTGCAACTTTGCAAGTCTGTTTCATGCAAGAGATAAATTTCTTTTTAATAAGCACCTCATGTGGATGTTACATGTCACTGCAGTGAAAGAATAAAAACAGGTGTTCAATATAGTGAGCATATACAGCATGATTTTAAACCCAAGGGAGAAGCCTGATCATGTCCTGGACTCCAATAGGGTGTAATAGTAGGACTGGTTCCAGTTCTATTCAGGGTAAGTATTTGTACCCAAGTAGACTGGCTCCAATTCTATTCAGGGTATTAGAGTAAGTATTTGTACCAAATAGACTGGCTCCAATTCTATTCAGGGTATTATAGTAAGTATTTGTACCAACTGGACTGGCTCCAATTCTTTTCAGGGTATTATAGTAAGTATTTGTACCAACTGGACTGGCTCCAAATCTATTCAGGGTATTATAGTATTTGTTCGAACTGGACTGGCTCCCATTCTGTTCAGGGTATTATAGTAAGTATTTGTACCAACTGGACTGGCTCCAAATCTATTCAGGGTATTATAGTAAGTATTTGTACCAACTGGACTGGCTCCAATTCTGTTCAGGGTATTATAGTAAGTATTTGTACCAAGTGGACTGGCTCTAAATCTATTCAGGATAGTAAGTATTTATACCAACTGGACTGGCTCCAATTCTTTTAAGGGTATTATAGTATTTGTACCAACTGGACTGGCTCCAAATCTATTCAGGGTATTATAGTATTTGTTCGAACTGGACTGGCTCCAATTATGTTCAGGGTATTATAGAAAGTATTTGTACCAACTGGACTGGCTCCAAATCTATTCAGGGTATTATAGTAAGTATTTGTACCAACTGGACTGGCTCCAATTCTGTTCAGGGTATTATAGTAAGTATTTGTACCAAGTGGACTGGCTCTAAATCTATTCAGGATAGTAAGTATTTGTACCAACTGGACTGGCTCCAATTCTTTTAAGGGTATTATAGTAAGTATTTGTACCAACTGGACTGGCTCCAAATCTATTCAGGGTATTATAGTATTTGTTCGAACTGGACTGGCTCCAATTCTGTTCAGGGTATTATAGTAAGTATTTGTACCAACTGGACTGGCTCCAAATCTATTCAGGGTATTATAGTAAGTATTTGTACCAACTGGACTGGCTCCAATTCTGTTCAGGGTATTATAGTAAGTATTTGTACCAAGTGGACTGGCTCTAAATCTATTCAGGATAGTAAGTATTTGTACCAACTGGACTGGCTCCAATTCTTTTAAGGGTATTATAGTAAGTATTTGTACCAACTGGACTGGCTCCAAATCTATTCAGGGTATTATAGTATTTGTTCGAACTGGACTGGCTCCAATTCTGTTCAGGGTATTATAGTAAGTATTTGTACCAACTGGACTGGCTCCAAATCTATTCAGGGTATTATAGTAAGTATTTGTACCAACTGGACTGGCTCCAATTCTTTTAAGGGTATTATAGTAAGTATTTGTACCAACTGGACTGGCTCCAAATCTATTCAGGGTGGTATAGTAAGTATTTGTTCCAACTGGACTGGCTCCAATTCTGTTCAGGGTATTATAGTAAGTATTTGTACCAAGTGGACTGGCTCTAAATCTATTCAGGATAGTTAAGTATTTGTACCAACTTGATTGGCTCCAAATCTTATTCAGGGTATTATAGTAAGTATTTGTACCAACTGGACTGGTTCCAATTCTATTCAGAGTATTATAGTAAATATTTGTACCAACTGGACTGGCTCCAAATCTATTCAGGGTATTATAGTAAGTATTTGTACCAAGTGGACTGGTTCCAATTTTATTCAGAGTATTATAGTAATTATTTGTACCAACTGGACTGGCTGCAATTCTATTCAGGGTATTATAGTAAGTATTTGTACCAACTGGACTGGCTCCAAATCTATTCAGAGTATTTTAGTAAGTAATTGTACCAACTGGACTGGCTCAAATTCTTTTCAGGGTATTATAGTAAGTATTTGTACCAAGTGGACTGGTTCCAATTCTATTCAGTCTATTATAGTAAGTTTTTGTACCACCTGGACTAGCTCCAATTCTATTTAGGGTATTATAGTAATTATTTGTACCAACTGGACTGGTTCCAAATCTATTAAGGGTATTATAGTAAGTACTTGTACTAACTAAACCATTATTTGTACATAAACAGTTGCAAAATAACATTAAAATCAAAACCAGTTGTTGCCTTGAAACAACCAAGGGGTCTAATTAGTTTTGAAACTCTCATATTTCAAACCAGCAGTTAATTAAACAAATGTGAATTCCATAATCAATCAATTTTTTTTCCCCAGTGACTGACTCAGTCTCATTTCAATTCATCCCAAACAAATCCCTGTCTTGTGTATAAACTGGAAAAAGGCATATGATTTTATTTTGTTGCTACCAGAGAAATTAAATGTTTTTTTTACTACAGTTCAGTAAAATCAGATATACATTTTGATTAACAACAATAACAACAGACCAAAAAGAACCCCCCATATAATCCAATTTAGCAGTATGTTACAGTAGTCCAACAGTGCTGAACATGTAGTGTGATTTGAGGTGATTGTTTCTGGGAACCATGATTATAAATCTTTGATGAGTTAAGTGTAATGTTTGCAGACGCATAGCATGAGTGTCATGTACCACAATCATTGTTGTCTCTGTTGGGTTTTATACAGACTGGGTGCTGCATCTGTCATCTGCTGTTAGAAAGTCAATAATTTGAATATTTCATAATTTAAATGTGCTAGTCCATGCATGGCTTGCTTTTTGTATAAAAGCATTATTTATTAAAATGTTCATTTTTTTTATCTTATCTCATTCAGTAGCTGTAATTTACCATTCCTTCAATAATTCTTTACTTGATTAATATGGTACACATTATCATTGATTCATGGAGTGCTGTTTTGTTCTACTTTTTTGTTTCCAAAAAATGTACAAAGATGTTTATGATTATTTAGGATTACATTACAAGTTTCTGAGATAAGGACTACATTCTGAATTTCTTAGATTAGGACTACATTCTGAATTTCTTAGATTAGGATTACATTCTGAATTTCTTAGATTAGGATTAAATTATGAATTTTTTAAATTAGGATTAAATTCTGAATTTCTTAGATTAGGATTAAATTTTGAATTTTTTAGATTAGGATTACATTCTGAATTTCTTAGATTAGGACTACATTCTGAATTTCTTAGATTAGGATTACATTCTGAATTTCTTAGATTAGGATTAAATTATGAATTTTTTAGATTAGGATTACATTCTAAATTTCTTAGATTAGGATTACATTCTGAACTTCTTAGATTAGGATTACATTCTGAATTTTTTAGATTAGGATTACATTCTAAATTTCTTAGATTAGGACTACATTCTGAATTTTTTAGATTAGGATTACATTCTGAATTTCTTAGATTAGGATTACATTCTGAATTTTTTATATTAGGATTACATTCTGAATTTCTTAGATTAGGATTACATTCTGAATTTTTTAGATTAGGATTAAATTCTGAATTTCTTAGATTAGGATTAAATTATGAATTTTTTAGATTAGGATTACATTCTAAATTTCTTAGATTAGGATTACATTCTGAACTTCTTAGATTAGGATTACATTCTGAATTTTTTAGATTAGGATTACATTCTGAATTTCTTAGATTAGGATTACATTCTGAATTTCTTAGATTAGGATTAAATTATGAATTTCTTAGATTAGGATTAAATTATGAATTTTTTAGATTAGGATTACATTCTAAATTTCTTAGATTAGGATTACATTCTGAACTTCTTAGATTAGGATTACATTCTGAATTTTTTAGATTAGGATTACATTCTGAATTTCTTAGATTAGGATTACATTTTAAATTTCTTAGATTAGGATTACATTCTGAATTTCTTAGATTAGGATTAAATTATGAATTTCTTAGATTAGGATTAAATTATGAATTTCTTAGATTAGGATTACATTCTGAATTTCTTAGATAAGGATTACATTCTGAATTTCTTAGATTATAATTAAATTATGAATTTCTTAGATTAGGATTAAATTATGAATTTCTTAGATTAGGATTACATTCTGAATTTCTGAGATTAGGAGTACATTCTGAATTTCTGAGATTAGGATTACATTCTGAATTTCTTAGATTAGGATTACATTCTGAATTTCTTAGATTAGGATTAAAATCTGAATTTCTTAGATTAGGATTACATTCTGAATTTCTTAGATTAGGATTACATTCTGAATTTCTTAGATTAGGATTACATTCTGAATTTCTTAGATTAGGATTAAATTATGAATTTCTTAGATTAGGATTACATTCTGAATTTCTTAGATTAGGATTAAATTATGAATTTCTTAGATTAGGATTAAAATCTGAATTTCTTAGATTAGGATTACATTCTGAATTTCTTAGATTAGGATTACATTCTGAATTTCTTAGATTAGGATTAAATTATGAATTTCTTAGATTAGGATTACATTCTGAATTTCTTAGATTAGGATTAAAATCTGAATTTCTTAGATTAGGATTAAAATCTGATGAGCCTTTATTATGTGAATCTTTGTTTATGATGAATGAGTATTAATATAATTTTTTAGAGTGTAAGGGAGTTAAATCTGTCATCATGCTTCTCATGAAAATTATGTGGAATTTGAATTTTGTCCACATTTAATTGTTGTTAGATTAAACATAAACTTGTGAACAGGTTATTGACTTGTGTATGATTTATATGTTAGACAGATCACATGAATTTTCATTTGCATTTACCATCCACCATTAAATCTCAGTCTCTGTAGAGTTTGCAGATTACCAGTTTATTCAATAGATGTTATATTAGCAGAGGACAATCTATGTGAGGCATTGGATTGTGGGCCTAACCGAGACTGCACGATTGACCGAAAAGGCCAGGCTGTTTGCATGTGTCCAGTGCCATGTGAACAGATTAAGAGACCAGTATGTGGGAGTGATGGCCAGACCTATGAAAATGAGTGCGAGTTACGGAAATATGCCTGTGAACATGATGTTGAGATAAAAATTGTTCACAGTGGTAAATGTGGTAAGTATATGACAATAATAACAATACATTATTATGATGATGTTTATATATTAGAGCAGAATGGTAAAGACACACAGATTATATGTATGGGTTTTGTTCCATGATGGCAGTAACAATGAGATTGTTATGGCCTAGATAAGAATTCAAATGCTTCTGCAATATGTGTTTTATCTCAACTTAAAACAAAACCTGAATATACATTTAAATTTTTTATATACTGAGTCCTCCTTCACACTTTCTAAAGAGCTGGTAGTGGTGCGTTATGAATAGGAGTCAAACATATTGCAATGTATGTAGGTTTGATTTGGTACATCTAGAAAACTGACATCTAGAGCACTGATGTCTAGAATATTGACATCTAGAATACTGACACCTAGAGCACTGTTGTCAAGAGTATTGATATCTAGAATACTGACATCTAGAGCACTGATGTCTAGAGTATTGATATCTAGAATACTGACACCTAGAAAACTGTTGTCAAGAGTATTGATATCTAGAATTCTGACACCTAGAGCACTGATATCTAGAGTATAGATATCTAGAATACTGACATCTAGATCACTGTTTTCTAGAATATTGACATCTAAAATTCTGACATCTAGAGCACTGTTGTCTAGAGTATTGATATCTAGAATACTGACACCTAGAGCACTGTTGTCTAGAGTATTGATATCTAGAATACTGACATCTAGAGCACTGTTGTCTAGAGTATTGATATCTAGAATACTGACATCTAGAGCACTGATGTCTAGAGTATTGATATCTAGAATTCTGACATCTAGAGCACTGTTGTCTAGAGTATTGACATCTAGAATACTGACATCTAGAGCACTGTTGTCTAGAGTATTGATATCTAGAATACTGACACCTAGAGCACTGATATCTAGAGTATAGATATCTAGAATACTGACATCTAGATCACTGTTTTCTAGAATATTGACATCTAAAATTCTGACATCTAGAGCACTGATGTCTAGAGTATTGATATCTAGAATACTGACATCTAGAGCACTGTTGTCTAGAGTATTGATATCTAGAATACTGACATCTAGAGCACTGTTGTCTAGAACATTGATATCTAGAATACTGACACCTAGAGCACTGTTGTCTAGAGTATTGATATCTAGAATACTGACACCTAGAGCACTGTTGTCTAGAGTATTGATATCTAGAATACTGACATCTAGAGCACTGTTGTCTAGAGTATTGAATCTAGAATACTGACATCTAGAGCACTGTTGTCTAGAGTATTGATATCTAGAATACTGACATCTAGAGCACTGATGTCTAGAATATTGACATCTAGAATACCGACACCTAGAGCACTGATGTCTAGAATATCGACATCTAGAATACTGACACCTAGAGCACTGAAGTCTAGAATTTTGATATCTAGAATACTGACATCTAGAGCACTGATGTCTAGAGTATTGATATCTAGAATACTGACACCTAGAGCACTGTTGTCTAGAGTATTGACATCTAGAATACTGACATCTAGAGCACTGATGTCTAGAATATTGATATCTAGAATACTGACATCTAGAGCACTGATGTCTAGAATTTTTAAATCTAGAATATTGAGATATAGAGTATTGACATCTAAAATGTTGACATCTAAAGCATTGACAACTAAAATGTTGACATCCAGATCATTGACATCTAAATTGTTGACATCTAGAGTATTGAGTATTATATGATACAGACCAAAATAAGACATGCTTTTATGTGACATTGATCTAAAGATGACATTCTGTGTAATGTAGGTCTAATGAAACATCCTTTTTGATGAAGTTCTATTGACTCATGATATTATGTAATATTTGTATCATTTAAACATGCTATATGAAATTGGCTTAAATGAAACATGCTTTGTTGGATAGACCTAAATAAGATATGTGGTGTGGTTTTTGCCTAATGAGACATGATACAGTGTTATGTAATATAGACCCGAGTGAGAACTGATGTGATGTGCTATATACCTAAGTGTTATTATGTCATATAGACCTAAATAAGACATGCTTTGTGATTTATGTCTAATGAGACATAGTTGTCTTGGGTTTAATGTCATTTGCTTTTTGCACATGATGGCTGTACATGGCAGCCATTATATTTGATAAGAACCAAACTAAATGCAAGCTTTCTCACATAACCACATTAGTTGAGCCTGAAACTCAAACCCATGTGGACAGAGGTGAGACAGCAGTGATTGGTAAAGGCAAGCACTTTTTACAATGCAGCTAGCTCAGCCAGGGTCCCTCTAATGAGACATGATTTTATGTCATATAGGCCTGAATAAGACATGTTTTGTGATATAAGCCTGAATAAGACATGCTGTGTGATATGGGCCTGAATAAGACATGTTTTGTGATATAAGCCTGAATAAGACATGCTACGTGATATGGGCCTGAATAAGACATGCTATGTGATATGGACCTGCATAAGACATGATATGTGATGTGGGCCTGAATAAGACATGCTATGTGATATAAGCCTGAATAAGATATGCTATGTGATATGGGCTTGAATAAGACATGCTATGTCATATAGGCCTGCATAAGACAATCTTTGTCATATATACATGAAAAAGACATGTGGTATTATTTATAGGCTTAGTGGGACATGTTGTCATGTGATATTAATCTCTGTGAGACATGTTGTAATGTGAAATAAGGCCTAAATGAGATAGGCTGTGTTCTATATGCCTAAATATTAAATGTAATGTTTTGTAGGCTCAATGAAACATTCTGTTAAGTCAGAGAGGCCAATATGAGACATACTGTGTTTTGGAACTGTAAAAGTTTGGATAAGTGATACTATGGTGATTGTACACCTCTCACAGCTTTTTTTGGGTGGGTGTGATGGGTTTGGTTATCGTTATCTAGAGGTGATTGTTGATGGTGTAATTTGCTCGAGACAAGTATATATCAAAAAAATTGAGAAAATGTTAGGTGGAATAGATAAGGAATTGAGCAGGTATATTTAACAGAATAAAACGAGCCCCCACTACAAATAAAAACAAAATTTAATCAAAATCTCTAATAATACAGTTCATAACAAAGGTAATAATAGTACAATTTCATAGAAAGATAAACTTCTTTCTTTGCCTTAACTTATTACACGAATTTTCAAATGCAAGAAATAATGATAACAATAGCCAATCTGATACATGATAGAAATGAAATCATCATTTAGATCACCTTGAATATATCAAAGTCATTGCCTTGTACAGTTTTCGTAACCTGATCGATATTCTTGATTGAGTCCAAATTCTATTGTGACTTTTCCCTTTGACTCCCTTGCACTGGTAAGTCCAGGTCTCCTTCACTTTGACTTTCTTTTCCAAATCTACAGGTGCCCAATCCTTTTCTCACCTTTCGACTTTGTGTCCACTTTGATTTTGTATGACGTAGAGTTTAGATCATACAGCATAAAACTTTGAGCTAACCCGGCCCTTGTTTTTCCAAGCTCTTACTTCCATAATGTGTCAGTCAATTTTCTCAGACAATTCCTTTCCCTAGATGATTTTCTACAAGTGAATTTCTTCTAAATTCAGCTCGGAGCCTTTCTTTGTACTTTCCTCTTGTAGGAAAAAGTGTAGACTTATATCAAAATTTTCTATATGCACATTTAAACTGAAGAGTTTTCCATGTGAAACCATGCCCCATTCACAGCATAACCAGTTGGAATGAAATACACTTCCTGCCTGATCAATGTTGAAACAATGTAGTTCATATGGCAAACCTCGATTATCAGACTTATCCCTGGTAACTTTCAAACATGACAGTTTTCCATACCAATCAGATTTTGACCCCTTCCTGGTCATTTTAAACAAACTAAGTCCTTAATTGTGTATTAATAACTCCTGACTTTGGCTGATCCAATCTGTACATTATGGCTCTGTAAATGTGGCCATAAATCTGGTTAATCATACTCGTATCCAGCTAATGTGTTCTACTGACATTAACAATACAAAGTTCGACATAAAAATTTGCACCCTTACAGATACTAATAGCTGTACATTTGGTTTATTTCAGATTGTTTCAATATTTAAAATTTACAAGTTTCACTAAATTATAACATTGTGTGTTATGGTCTAAACTTAAAAAATAATGCAAATAATGCATTCCAATTCACTGATGCAAACACTGACCATCTCAAATACTTGTAATGCTTCACTGATGCAATTGCTGATCATTTAAAATACTTGAAACATTTCACTGACATAAATGCTGTCCATTTCAAATACCTGTAATACTTTAGTTTTCTATCAAGGATCACAGTTTTTCTGCTGATTATTTCCCCATTACATCTTGACCATCTGATGACTGATTATTTCCCCATTACAGCTTGACCATCTGATAACTGATTATTTCCCCATTACAGCTTGACCATCTGATAACTGGTCAGCTACAGGTTAAATGTAATTTTTTTATTGTTATAAATGATTAATCATGGCAAAATGAGAACATTTTTAACCTAGTGTCCATTTTGCTAACCTACTGAACTTAGCAAACCATTTTGAATTCCTATATTCTCATTAAACATTTTGAATAATGTTTTTTTGGATTTGAAAATATTGTTGCAATGAGAGTAAAATAGCAACTGTTTCATCTAGGTTAAGGCATTTAAACATTGCAGATAAATCCATACAGATGTAATATTTTTGAAGGGAGATTTTATTTAAAGCAACATTATTATAGCATGGCTGATCTGTAGATTTTTTCTGTTTTTTTCAGAGACCAATATCCTTTGTAAGAATGTTCTATGTGATGCTGGAGCAGAATGTGTGGTGCGTAAAGGTCAACCCGTGTGTGAGTGTCCTTTATGCACAGAGGAATATGACCCGGTAAGTTCTGCCATCATTTATATCATGCTTCCACATTTATTGTCATGACTTCCATTCATCCTATACCACATCTCTAAACTTAACTCACTGGAAATTCTTCAAACTTTTTAAGTTGAAGTGCTTGTAATAATCATCTGTTAGAAGTGCATGGCTTTAGGATCTTATTCTGGGGGTTGTAGGGAGGGGGTCAGATGGCTTTAGGATCTTATTCTGGGGGTTGTAGGAAGGGGGTCAGATGGCTTTAGGATCTTATTCTGGGGCTTGTAGGGAGGGGGTCAGATGGCTTTAGGATCTTATTCTGGGGGTTGTAGGGAGGGGGTCAGATGGCTTTAGGATCTTATTCTGGGGGTTGTAGGGAGGGGGTCAGATGGCTTTAGGATCTTATTCTGGGGGTTGTAGGGAGGGGGTCAGATGGCTTTAGGATCTTATTCTGGGGGTTGTAGGGAGGGGGTCAGATGGCTTTAGGATCTTATTCTGGGGGTTGTAGGGAGGGGGTCAGATGGCTTTAGGATCTTATTCTGGGGCTTGTAGGGAGGGGGTCAGATGGCTTTAGGATCTTATTCTGGGGGTTGTAGGGAGGGGGTCAGATGGCTTTAGGATCTTATTCTGGGGGTTGTAGGGAGGGGGTCAGATGGCTTTAGGATCTTATTCTGGGGGTTGTAGGGAGGGGGTCAGATGGCTTTAGGATCTTATTCTGGGGGTTGTAGGGAGGGGGTCAGATGGCTTTAGGATCTTATTCTGGGGGTTGTAGGGAGGGGGTCAGATGGCTTTAGGATCTTATTCTGGGGGTTGTAGGGAGGGGGTCAGATGGCTTTAGGATCTTATTCTGGGGGTTGTAGGGAGGGGGTCAGATGGCTTTAGGATCTTATTCTTGGGGTTGTAGGGAGGGGGTCAGATGGCTTTAGGATCTTATTCTGAGGGTTGTAGGGAGGGGGTCAGATGGCTTTAGGATCTTATTCTGGGGGTTGTAGGGAGGGGATCAGATGGCTTTAGGATCTTATTCTGGGGGTTGTAGGGAGGGGGTCAGATTCAAATAATATAAATAAGTAGGAATCACATGGACATTTTTGAATATTTGTTAACCAAAATTATAAATATATGGTCATAGCACAAGGACAAGTGTTGGATCATGACCTTGGAGTCAATATCATTATGGTAGGGTGTGGAGGAAGGGGAAGATAAATCATGTATGTCTACATGAAGTAGCTATAATTTTAAAGATGTTGATGATTTAGATGAGTTGCTAGTAACATTTTTATAAGTCTTTGGTATGACTTGGCTGGGGTTAAAATCTGTGACCTCCTGCATGCAAGGCAGATGGTTTAACCACTATGCTATCAAAACATTCTCATCCCATGGACATGCATTTAGGAGTGTTCGCTTCCACATCCAGTCATCATCTTCCTTAATCTCATATAAGGTGGCCCTCTGCAGGAATCCAATCTACAAGATACATAAACCACTGAGAGTCCAGTGAGTTATTATGAGAGTTCATCAGTGCTCTTGATCAGCTATTCTACATATACAGTTTTTAGTAGAAATAATACTTTGAACTATTACAGAAAACTGGAAGAACCAGTTATAGAATGCCCAGATGCAAAATGTTTACTACTACTATCCCAATCAATTTTGCTTTATAAAAAAGCGAGAAAATGTCTTTCCAAATTTGTGAAGTTAAATAAGGTGTCTGACTAACTCCAATACTGACTTTAAAGGGAAAATTGCTCAAGGATTTGAAATTAATATACACCTGAGATTCACTAATTATCCCAATTAAATCATTGCCTGGAACATCAATGTGTAGGTGAGACTAAAAGGGAATTCCAAGTGAGAATAAAAGAACACTTGAGGGATATTTGTAATCATGAAGCTTACCCAGTGTCTAAACATTTTAATGTATCTGAGCACAAGATAAATTGTGTTAACTGATACAGAGCTCTTCAGTAGCACTTTTATTAGCAAGGAGAGAAATTAGTTGGATATACCAATTGCATACTCTACAGCCGGTAGGGATTGGGGTATACCAGTTACATACCCTACAGCCAGTAGAGACTAACATCTTGGTGTAAATGGGAGTACTGGGTGTATATGGTAGTACTTGGTGTAAATGGGAGTACTGGTGTAAATGGGATTACTGGGTGTAAATGGGAGTACTAGGTGTAAATGAGAGTACTGGTGTAAATGGGAGTACTTGGTGTAAATGGGAGTACTGTGTGCAAATGGAAGTACTGTGATTTTTAACATAGCTATAGTTTTAACTTTGCTAAAATGCCATTTAAAGGTAGATGCAAATAGACCTTTCCATCAGATATATAAAACATCTTGAAGATTTTAAGAAAACTGGATAAAAAGGGTATGTGTGCAATATTTTCCCAAAGTACCAACAGGTACCTGGGTGATCTTTTTCAAAGGATTTTTTTGGACTGTGTCTGATGGGTTAGGGCGCAAATCTGGGGGAAAAAAAGGTAAACCTCATTTACTGCATTATCAAAGAACCAGTCCTCTTCTTCGTCATCCAGCTAAGATAAAGAGGTGGATCTACAAGAAGGTGTCATTGCCACATCTTCTGCCTCAAACTTGTTAAAGTCAGAGAGGATGGAGAGTGCATCTTCATCATCATAGTCAAGGATGCTCTTAGTTGAAGAGTGGCTGTGCATCACAATGTCCCTTGATGGAGAAGGTATGGGAACACTGCATTATGGTCCCTGGTTTATCATGCGTTACAGAGGTGAGATGAGAATGTCTGTCTACCATAGATGATGGAACACCTTGAGCTTCTGAAAGAAGTCCAACTGGTGAGGAGGTAATGGTATAAGACAAGCTGTAGCATCACATCAACTTTGAGAGCAGGGTTCAGTAGTCCATGGTAGCATAATGGACCAAGGTCCCAACTGAGGTGGAAGGCCTCATGTCACATAAGGATTAATAGGTGTAATTGGGAAGATGAGACACTGAAGGAGCCCTAGTCCCTAGCCTGAGTCCTGTGTATAGATTGTAAATCCTACTCATGGTGGGATAGTGGAGGGGAGAAAAGGTGAAGCTCGGTCATGGCCATGAGACTGATGAGTGATAGATGGAGAAGACCTCATCTTCAACTCTGCATCATTGGTGCAGTGTGTGTTTTGCATTCCTATCAGAAGGGGAAAACACATTGCCAGAAGCACAATATATAGTACACTACTCAACCTTCTGATGGAAGGAAGCAACTTGCTGATGTGGTACTCTGCTTCCCTAAAAGGAGGGCACAACCTATAGTTTCAGTGCTCAATGGGTCAAAACAACTTCATGAGCATCCATTTTTGTTGACATTTCTTTAAAAGTGTTGAAAAGGGGGTATTTGTTGAATTCAGTTCATCATCACTTCTACTCAGACTACTCGGAAGAATTAGATGAAATTTCATGCTGGTCATGTGGTTGGTGTGGATGCACGTTAAGGCTTTACTTTTTTCCTCTGACTCATTTTTGTGTATATTTCTTGATAAATTGTCAAAAAGGAATATTTTGAGATTTTAGTTGTCATCACTACTCCCACATTGCTTGGAGAAATTGGTATGAACTTTGTAGGCAAAATATTTACTTGGCTGTTGTGTAGATACTGGAAAAATTATCCTGTTTTACTCTGGCCCATATTTGGCAACACATTTTAAAAATTTTGGAAGAGTGGGATATTTTGAGAATTACATCATATTCCCCTCCATTTCCCACTTATCCTGTTGGGTCAAGGATTGAGGATAAATCTGCTTTGACAACCTGTATTTCATACAGATAGCTAATGGAGACAGAAACAATGTTGGCATAGTAGTTACCATGCTAATACTCACAACTGAAATGGTAGTGGCTTGAATCATCCATACTCACAACTGAAATGGTACTGGCTTGAATCATCCATACTCACAACTGAAATGGTAGTGGCTTGAATCATCCATACTCACAACTGAAATGGTACTGGCTTGAATCATCCATACTCACAACTGAAATTGTACTGGCTTGAATCATCCATACTCACAACTGAAATGGTACTGGCTTGAATCATCCATACTCACAACTGAAATTGTACTGGCTTGAATCATCCATACTCACAACTGAAATTGTACTGGCTTGAATCATCCATACTCACAACTGAAATGGTACTGGCTTGAATCATCCATACTCACAACTGAAATGGTTACACTGTTTTAAATCATCCATACTCACAATTGAAATGATACTGGTTTTAATCATCTGTACTCACAACTGAAATGATACTGGTTTAAATCAGGCATGCTCACAACTGAAATGGTACTGGTTTAAATCAGGCATACTCACAACTGAAATGGTACTGGTTTAAATCAGGCATACTCACAACTGAAATGATACTGGTTTAAATCAGGCATGCTCACAACTGAAATGGTACTGGTTTAAATCAGGCATACTCACATCTGAAATGATTCTGGTTTAAATCAGGCATGCTCACAACTGAAATGGTACTGGTTTAAATCAGGCATACTCACAACTGAAATGATACTGGTTTAAATCAGGCATGCTCACAACTGAAATGATACTGGTTTAAATCAGGCATGCTCACAACTGAAATGGTACTGGTTTAAATCATACCAAACTCATAGTTGAAATGATGCAGAATTATGCTATAAGCATTCTATGCAAACAAGTGAAAGGGTTATTGTTCCAGTCATGCCATCAGATCAGCCTGAATTTGCTACCATATGGTCTGTCTTAGGGCAAGTAACTTTACTCTAATTACTTCTACATATGCCAGACATTAACTAAACCAAAACTTCCCAATCTGCTTATAAAATTGTACAGAAACTTTGTAACCTAGATGTGTGGTTAGTGTAGATGCACAATAATGTTTGTTGGGGAGGGACATTTCATAAAAAGTTATGAAAAAAGAGGAACTTCAAGAATTCAGTGTGTTTATTAACCCATTCTATCCTGACTACGCCTCTGGTCGTAGACTACCATTTTATCTGGAATACACCTTCAGTCATAGTTTCACTAGGTGTTTGTGTAGCATCTAAAAACACGTGTTATACATCACAAATACTTGTGTACCTCTTCACCAACAAAAGGAATGGTTAAAGCATGCATGCGCAGAAAATTTAAAAAAAAAAACATTAAAAACGTAACAGCTGATTTGAAAATTGATCAATAAAATGATGGACAAAAACTCAGATGTAAACATGGATATCGATAGTGAAGGCAGTGACATTAAAGTTGAAGATTTTGATGATTATGAAGATAATATTGACTTAATTTATGGTTAAGATGTAAATGAAGTTGATGAAATAGATGGTGTATGACTGCATCGACTTTTTGACAGCGATTTGGACAATTATGCTAACTTTGACAGATTTAAATACGATTATGTCTGTGGTAATTTTTTCTCCTCAGTTGCATCCAGAATTTAGTTGTGCAGTTTTGGTAAAATTATTATAACATTTGAACTAACAGTGCTATAAACTTCAAATTCGGACCAAAATATTAGAAATAGAATTATCTTTATTTTATTCCATACTATTTGGAGCATTTCATTCATCTTCACAGAGAAAAAATTCACTGAAGTTCATGTAAATTTTTATTTTTATTTTTATTTTTTTAAAATCCCTATTTCAAAATACAGTTGTGAGCTTGTACATCAATAAATTTTAACAAAATAGATATTACTGTGTTGCCAATTGTATTACCTTTTCAGAGATACATAGCTTTATATACTTAAAAAAATAAATAACAATGTTACAACATTTTTTGTAAACATGGTGAAGGTCATCACAATTTCTTCTGCTGCTGCTGTGTGATGCTCCGTTTTACCACAGTGCATTTAGAATTGCTTCTCAGGATAGAATGGGTTAAGTATGTATTATATTACTACAATATTGCATTTATATAACTGAGCATTTAAAAATGTACAGTAAATATTCTGATCTTTCATTACTTTGAAGGGATTTAGAGAAGGCAAACTAACATATTGTTTGCCTCATATAAAGCATACTCCAAAGAATGTTCCTGAATAATGGGATATGCATGTCTATGTACATCTAGTTAACTTTGACATTATATTATAGTTCATATAACAAATTTTCACATCATTTTTAATGTTGGAGTAATTTGAAATTTTCAGGTGTGTGGGAAGGATGGCATGTCATACCTGAACATATGTAAATTGAAACAGGAGAACTGCGAGAAGAAAAGAAATGTTGAAATTGAGTACCAAGGTCTTTGTGGTATGTATAACCAATACTGGTACACAAAAGTTCATGGTGTCCACCTGCAACTAGTGTGTACGGAGAGAGGTACAACATTAAGCACTCAAGAATGGGGGTATTGCCATTTTCTCTCATGAAGCCATTCATCTCTCTGTCCTTGACAATACTTGGATATTGACATTTTCCCCCCATAGAATCATTCATCTCTCTGTCCATGACAATTCTTGGATATTGCCATTTTCCCCCATAGAATCATTCATCTTTCTGTCCTTGACAATGATTGGATAATGCCATTTTCCCCCATAGAATCATTCATCTCTCTGTCCTTGACAATGCTTGGATATTGCCTTTTTTCCCCCCATAGAATCATTCATCTCTCTGTCCATGACAATGCTTGGATATTGCCATTTTCCCCCATAGAATCATTCATCTCTCTGTCCATGACAATGCTTGGATATTGCCATTCCCCCCATAGAATCATTCATCTCTTTGTCCATGACAATTCTTGGATATTGCCATTTTCCCCCCATAGAATCATTCATCTCTCTGTACTTGACAATGCTTGGATATTGCCATTTTCCCCCCATAGAATCATTCATCTCTCTGTCCATGACAATTCTTGGATATTGCCATTTTCCCCCATAGAATCATTCATCTTTCTGTCCTTGACAATGATTGGATAATGCCATTTTCCCCCATAGAATCATTCATCTCTTTGTCCATGACAATTCTTGGATATTGCCATTTTCCCCCATAGAATCGTTCATCTCTTTGTCCTTGACAATTGGCCCATAGAATCATTCATCTCTTTGTCCATGACAATGATTGGATATTGCCATTTTCCCCATAGAATCATTCATCTCTTTGTCCTTGACAATTGGCCTATAGAATCATTCATCTCTTTGTCCTTGACAATGATTGGATATTGCCTTTTTCCCCCATAAAATCATTCATTTCTTTGTCCTTGACAATTGGCCCATAGAATCATTCATCTCTTTGTCCATGACAATGATTGGATATTGCCATTTTCCCCCATAGAATCATTCATCTCTCTGTCCATGACAATGATTGGATATTGCCTTTTCCCCTTAAATCATTCATCTCTCTGTCCTTGACAATGCTTGGATATTGCCATTTTCCCCCATAGAATCATTCATCTCTCTTTCCTTGACAATGCTTGGATATTGCCATTTTCCCACATAGAATCATTCATCTCTTTGTCCATGACAATTCTTGGATATTGCCATTTTCCCCCGTAGAATCATTCATCTCTCTGTACTTGACAATGCTTGGATTTTGCCATTTTCCCCCATATAATCATTCATCTCTCTGTACTTGACAATGCTTGGATTTTGCCATTTTCCTCCACAGAATCATTCATCTCTCTGTACTTGACAATGCTTGGATTTTGCCATTTTCCCCCATAGAATCATTCATCTCTCTGTACTTGACAATGCTTGGATTTTGCCATTTTCCCCAGTAAACCATTCATCTATCTATATGACAAAGCTTGGACAGTTCTATTTTCCTCCATTAAATCATTCATCTCTCTATCTATGCCAATGCTTGGATATTGCTTGTTTCCCACATTAAACTGTTCATCTGTCAATAACAAACATGGATATTTCCATTTTCCCCTTTTGTATCATTTATCTCTCTGTCCATGACAAAGTTTGGATATTGTCATTGTTCCACATCTCACTACTAATCTCTCTGTCCATAACAACACTTTGATAGTGCCATTTCCCCTATTCAACCATTCATCTGTCTGTGACTGTCTGAGTATTGCCATTTACCCTATTGAACCATTCATCTCTCTGTGACAATGTCTTGGTATTACCATTTCCCCTATTAAACCATTTGTCTCTCTGTGACAATGTCTGGGTATTTCCATTTCCCCTATTGAACCATTCATTCATCTCTCTGTGACAATGTTTGGGTATTACCATTTTCCCCCATTTAACCATTCATCTCTCTATGATAATGCCATTTTCCCTTATTGAATCACTCATCTCTCTATGACATTGATTGGGTATTGCCATTTTGACCCATTGTATCATTCATTTCTCTATGACAAAGTTTGTCATTGTGCTTTTACATCTCCTGAAAGAATTTAACAAGACATTGTAAACAATGTCAATATTTGTTTTTCAGCCGCAAAGACATTGGGAATGTTGTAAAATCACTTTTTACTTTTAAAATTAGAAACCTTTATATTTTTGGTAAAAATGTTTAGAAATTTCTTAAATTCAAGGAAATCCTCAAAATGTCATCAGATAACTAGTTGCTTTGAAGAGTTTGAAATAATATAGATAGGATCATTTGTCCTTAGAAAGGAATATAGAAATCTTGTGCTTCCCATGTTTGACAATGATGATTGTATCTGAGATAACTATACTACACAAAAAAAAACAATAAATTATTGAAATAAATCAATTTGGAAGCTGTGAGAATAGTAACAGTATGACTGAGGTATTATTATGTGAGGCTCAAACAGGGTGGTATACTATTATGTGAGGCTCAAATAGGGTGGGATCATAGCATTATGTAAGAATCAAACAGGATGGGATAGCATTATGTAAGGCTCAAACAGGATGGGATAGTTTTAGATGAGGATGAAACAAATAGCATTATGTTAGGATCAAACAGATAGCATTTTGTGAGGATCAAACAAATAGCATTATGTGAGGATCAAATATATAGCATTATTGAGGATCAAACATAGCATTATGTGAGGATCAAACATAGCATTATATGAGGATCAAACAAAAGCATTATGTGAGGATCAAACAAATAGCATTATGTGAGGATCAAATAAATAGCATTATATGAGGGTCAAACAGGTTGGATGAGCAAATAATTAGACAATAGTGCAATAACCTAAGAAGTAATTGGAAATTTTAATTTTCTTTCAGTGAGCAACAGCTGTGAGAAGAACAAGACAATATGCCAGTACTACTCTGTGTGTCAGTTTGATGGGGAGATTTCTAGATGTGTCTGTCCTAGTGAATGTTCTCTGGTCAGTGCTTATACAAACAATAAAACTTTAATTAACAATTAATCTTTATAATAGACATCACATTTATAAAACATCCTAATTTAAGACACTATTCAAAGCAGGACTGAGTGGTTTGAATCTGATGTCTGCATTTCTGACTAGATTTTAAGGATATATGTAGAACCTTATGATGGCTTTTAAGCTTACATAAAGAGATAATGTAATTTACATTTATAATTATATCTATGAAGTTAACTGAGGTAAGATGAAGAGTGGTATGCATGGATGGATGAGTTGGTGTGTGCACAACACAATTCCGGTGATAAAATTATTTTAACAATGACTTTATGTTTGTGTATGATATTTGAGAAGGCTCTGTTGGTATATTATTTTCCCTTAAATATGTAAGTAAATTTATTGATTTGTAATTCAGGTATTTAGACCACTGCATTATTCATGCTTGATTTTGTAAGCTAGATGATGGAGCAACATCAGTTAGGTATTGTTTACCCAGAATTTTGCAATGACTGTAGATCAGATAAATCATAGACAAACACACATAAAAGACTTAAAGGCTTCAACATTGATTTTTCAGTAATGATTAGATTTACAATCATAAGATTTTAAAGAAGCCAATATATTTAAAAAAATTAAGAAACAGTTATAAGATACATTTTTTAAATTTAAGAATGCAACACATCTTGCAAAGAAATTCAGTCAGACTATTTAAAAAAAGATTTAATCTACTTCACAAAAGTGGCCAATTTGTACAGTTCTGGGAGCTATATATCTACCATGCTATATCAAAATTTGTGTTATAACACAGCATGTTATAGTTGTGTTTCACTTCATGTGTAATAAACCTCTTCAAAATTTATCCCATCAAAATCTTGTGTTGTCTGTTGACACACATAATTTTATATTTATATTCATTTCAAATGAAGTTTGTGATTCTCTGAAATGATTTCATGGTTGATCTTGCAAAAACTTGCAAAATGTTTAAACCATTCAACGATGTTTAAATAATCACAATATAAAAACAACACTCTCATAAGAATCCTGAGTTTTGAAATATGATGTGTTTAAAATACTTGTTTACCATTTGATTCAAAAGCATTGTGTATATGAATTTACATTACAGGTAGATGCAAAGGTGTGTGGTTCAGATGGTGTGACATATCAGAATGAATGTGAACTGAGGGTGTCCTCCTGCAGAATGCAGAAAATGATCCTGATGGTCTCAGTAGGACAGTGTGGTCTGTTTGCATATTTAAATCATTTCTAGTTTTCAACCATCAATGTTATACTGATACATGTCATATAAATGGTTTGCTCAGTAATTTACTCATGAAAGATTACAACATTATATTATATAGATATATGTATCTATTTATAGATATATGCCATTTCTATCCCTTTAGTTCATTAATAGTATAATTAAGGTACATTAATATAATTAACATACATTAATTGAGGTACATTAATATAATTAAGGTACATTAATTAAGGTACATTAATATAATTAACATACATTAATTAAGGTACATTAATATAATTAACATACATTAATTAAGGTACATTAATATAATTAAGGTACATTAATTAAGGTACATTAATAGTACATAAGGATTTTATGTCTAGGCAAAATGCAGATTTTTCTATTTTGTCTTAATATTGTCCATTATCTCCTGTTAACTAACTTTGTGGATGGCTTGCACTTCGTGTGCAGAAGAACCCTATCATTATGTTGGTCAGATTAAGTTGAAGGTCATTGTCACAAGGACTAAAAGAAAAAAATGGTTTCTTCACAATAATTTGAGCTCTTCACCATCAACAGTAACCAAATTTTGTGAAAGGCTCTCACTTGAGGTGAGGAAGAACCCTTTTGACCTTGGCATCAAAAGGTCAGAGGTCGATGTAACCATCAATGTAAACAGAAAATAATAGTTTCAGCACATTAAATTTTGGTTCAATATCATTGGGCAGTGATTGAGCCAACTGAGAACTTTGGTGAAGAATTTCCAGACTCATATACACCCATCCATTTCTTACATGGAGAACTTAAATATGGGTTAGGAATGTTTTGTCCTGTTTACAGCACTCTTGTTTTATAAACAAAAAACAAGATAAGTTTTTCTTTTTTGAGTCTTAGGTTGTCTGAAGAAAGTATGTCAGTGGTTAGAGCTAGCTACCATGATATATTCTGAACATACCATGATATGTACCATGGTGTACCACATTTATGTTAGGGAGCATCAATTTAAGGTTCTAAGTAGTGTTCTAGCAGTTTAAATTTCTTTCTGTCATCGGCATCTAAAAATATCTAGCTTTGATTTATTGCAAAATAACACCTTATTTTATCCATTATATCTTTGAAAAAATTATTTTCTTAATATAAAAGAAAAGAAAATATATCAGTTCAAAAGCAAATCATAGCCTTTCCCACAAAACAATTAAACATGGTCTGTATCTTATAGTAGATACCTTTGGCATATTTATGTTAATTGTTGCATAAGTTGGAATCTAAAAACTAACCAGAGTGGGATGGACAAGCTTACACAATAGCTGGCTCTGAGTAAATGACATGGTTTTGGTTATAAAGTGTTTGTTGATTAAAATAGGATGTACGGACACTTAATAATACAATATACTAGGTACAATATTGATAGGATAGGCAGGGAAACTTTGAGTGGGATGCTAATGCGAAGGCATGATATTCATCATAGAGGGCCAATAAACATAAAACACATAGAGGGCCAATAAACATAAAACACATAGAGGGCCAATAAACATAAAACACATAGAGGGCCAATAAACATAAAACACATAGAGGGCCAATAAACATAAAACACATAGAGGGCCAATAAACATAAAACACATAGAGGGCCAATAAACATAAAACACATAGAGGGCTAATAAACATAAAACACATAGAGGGCCAATAAACATAAAACACATAGAGGGCTAATAAACATAAAACACATAGAGGGCCAATAAACATAAAACACATAGAGGGCTAATAAACATAAAACACATAGAGGGCCAATAAAAATAAAACACACTTACTCAGCAAATGAGAACAATATATAGTGGACTTGAGAAATGACATAAAATTCAAACAGAAGACAACTATCCTCCTGCAAATGATTATAAGACTTAAAAAGATGCATATACTTCACACTGTAAATCTATTAAAGGACTAAAAATGCTTTTACAAATTTAATCTTAAATTTTTCCATTAGTTGGTTTGGACCCAAATATCATTAACAATATCCCATTTGGCCACCATGACACATTGCAGATGTACGATTATTTAATATAATTACATTAATTTACATTTGTAATATTCAAACTTAACCTTAAAAATACAACTGTTTTGTAAACATATTATAAATAATTTTTGTTATGAAAATGAAAATGCTCTTTTAATAAATTTAAATTAAGATTAGTCAGGAATTTCCATACTACAGAAAGAAACTATCAAAGTACCAGTACAATAAAAAGGTATGTACACAGTATGTACCAATGAAAAAAATACCACAGTAATTGATGCACAGGTAATACCATACAACTCCATCAGTGGCACATACCAGATGGAATGTAGACTTAATGTGAATAGGGCAGTGGGAAATAATGCAAACATGAGGTAGGGTGAGTGAAATAATAGGTGGACTGACTTGATTCTAACATTCCTTCATGTGTCAGGGACTTTGTTTTCCAGAAAAGTACAGTTGATCATATATGATTTTTACCCCACCTCATTTAATTATTATCTTGTATCTTTGGTGATATCTGTTGCTGTTTTGTGCATGAAAAATGATGTGTATGTTGTGGTCATATTTTTTGCATCCTCATCTTTCATTGTGATACTTGGAGAATATGAATGACATGTTCTCCCATTTGCAGAATTCTCTATTTTGTGATATTGTTATGACAATTATATTTATAATAATTCCAGTTTTTGAACTGAGCATGATTCATAATATAATCATAGTGACTGGTTTGTGAATTGAGCATGTATTATGACAAAATCAATCTTTGTGGCTGGTTCAGCATGTTTTATGACATAATCATAGTGATGTGACTGGTTCAGCATGTTTCCATACTTAATCATAGTGACTGGTTTGTGAATTGAGCATATCTCTGAAACCAGACAACATATAAAATATAACAAATGTTGTAGTTGCACTTTGTGGATAGAACAAATATGTAGATGACAGTAAAATATAATAAAAATATGACTAGTGGAAAAGTCAGACAGGTTGTTCAATAGAGTTTACATTTTAATGGGTTGGCATATAATACTGATTCATTTACAGTGATAAAATCAGTTAGACTTCTGAAAATTACTTGATTATTGTTCCAATAATTTTCTATGTAGTATACAAAAAGATAATGTTGCAACCAATACCATTTGTAACATAGTTTTAATTTTTGTTTGGCACTAATTGTGGAAAAGGGAGAAGACAATTGATACTGTAGAACACTAAGAAATCATCAAATAAAATGTATTTCTAATGTTTTCTCATATGTTTCATTCCCAGACAAAAAATGAGGATTGGCACCTCAGATTTGGTAATTGATAATTGTATTATCAGATAATCTTTACTCAACTGTTCAATAATAATAATAATAATAATAATAATAATAATAATAATAATAATAATAATAATAATAATAATAATAATAATAATATTTTGAACATTTTGACTTTGGCACAATTCTGCTTAAAATACTCATGAAACTTTCAATTCTAGTGGATTGCAGTGGTGTACAGTGTAAGAACGGGGCAAGATGTGAGAAGGGGATGTGTGTTTGCCCAGTGCATTGCCCATTAGTGTCTGAACCTGTCTGTGCCAGCAATGGAATTGATTACAAAAGTGAATGTGAGATGCAGAAAGAGGCCTGTAGGACAGGGCAAGAACTGAGCATTGCCTACAGTGGCGAGTGTAGTGACATGATTGAATCTGGATCAGGAGGTAGTCTTAGCTGCAGAGAAGAAAATATCTATGCTCCTATTTAAAACTTTCATGAATTCAACATGTACTTTCTTGTGTGCATCTGTCTGTCTGTCTGTCGTGTTCTGACCCAATATATCTGCATATATTGTCAAAAGCAGGGAACCAGATCTTCAGTCATAATACTCTGGGAAATCAGTGGCACCATTTTCTCCCATCTCTTCATTTAATGACTATTTCCTTATATGTGCAATGCAGAGGATACAATATGGCATTGCTTGCTTCAGGGAGAAAAGAGAACCATGCTTTGAGTTTTCATTTTCACATTGGGGTGATTCTATTTGACAGGACCATGCTTTGAGTTTTTCATTTTCACATTGGGGTGATTCTGTTTGACAGGAACATGCTTTGAGTTTTTCATTTTCACATTGGGGTGATTCTGTTTGACAGGTACTGGAAAATTACGGATATGTCAGCAGTTACATTTGCCATACCAGATTTTTAGTTATAGAGATGTATATTAAAATGTGTGAAAATTTCTCAGATTTAAAGCAGACTACCTGTAGCAAATGACTAACTAACAGTGTAAGAACAGTCATGTCTAAAAGTAGATAATGACCTACTAAACTTAGAATATTCATACCAAAGTAAATTTGCTGATTGCAGTCTTTTGCTTCTTTGCAAGAGAATCAGTTCAGCATTGAAAGTATAAGTTTAATTTGAGTTAGGAATATTGTGTCACATTAATTCTTCTTCAATTTTCACAGCAATGCATGCCCCAAAAAATTATTTTGTGTTGTGATGCACACAAATGGCACTGTCTTAATCTAACAAGTGCATTTTCCATGACCTTCACCTTTACATCAGATAGTTGCTTTAAGTGTTTGTTTTACTATCTATATCTACACTTGGTGTTCACACAAATGTTGATGCTTTGTGTACAGCAAGCAAATTGTATGTTGTGTATGTATTGCTTTATAAATTCATGGTCATTAGGACACTTCCCCCTAAAAATATCTCAAAATTAAATTTTTAAAATCCCACCACCCACCAAATATTAATTGGATTTTTTGTAATAAACTAGGCTATGTTTTATTGAGGCACCTGAAAAACCAAACTCAAGCAATGTAATGGGATTTGTGACTTTGTCCATATCATTTCAGAGACTGATTGCACTGAGGTGTTTTGTAGTGAATGAACACAGTAGTTTTCTATCTAACCTGCAGATTAGAGTAAAAAAAAAAAATCCACCTAGAGTTATCTACCTTTGCAGCCGTTGTCTCCCTTTTTGGTTACTATTTTGACTTCTGAAGCATGTGCAACCAACTACAAACAAAATAAGCCCACATTTGCTGTTGAATAACTCCATCATACTCAACAAGTACCCACTAAGAGGATTGTGCAACAAGGAGTGTGCCATTCATGGTACTTCAGTTTGTGTCTTAGTTATATTTCTTTTTCATTACTCCATCAATATCTGGGACTCAACAATGTCAAAAATATTACACTATCACTCATTTTTTTGCTTGAGTGACACTACCTAATTTGAAAAATTACTTTATTCTGCATAATTAATACCCCCTTTCTAATTGACTCTCTTCTCCTATTTTAAGAGCAGAAAAGTTTAAAAATGCAATGTAAAACATACTTTTCAATCCCTTTCTTCTTCAGATCCATGATTATAACGAATTACTACACAGTCTCAGATAATCATAAGGTTACAATGTCTACATCAATATATAACTTACTAAAGTCATCACAGGCACATATGCAGTTTTAATCCTAACACAATAGTGGTGTGGTAAGTTCAAAAACTTTAACTGGTCTGCAAGATCAAAGACTAACTGTGTTTCATGTTCAGTGGCTTTAGCTGTGCTGCAAATTCAAAGACTTTAGCTGGGCAAAAAATTCAAAGATTTGCACTCCTACTTCCAAATGCTTCAGAGTGTGAAGATGTACAGATGGATTGATCATTTTAACTGCAATTATGTTTACAATGTACAATGACTTAATTCAGTGGCCGATATACATGTGGTCATTATAGGAGTACAATAAAAGGATAAATTTATCTTCAATTACTTAGCTCTAAAAAGAACCCCCTGACCTCTTTGGAAAATTTAATTCCCATCCATGGGAACTTAATTAAGGAGTATATGGTATTCATTTTGCTTTAATCATATTGGACTGCATTTCACCAGCACTCTTGAAAATTTGTATGTATAATTTAGCCTTTTTATTTACTTATGACCTGATTTGCAAAGCTGCACTACATATTAATATATTACACACACAATATCTGGGACTCTACTTTGTGTACACTAATGAAAAATTTGTTTGTTGATGCATCTCAAGGAGCAACTTAGCCATTCTAAAAGCTGGTCATTGTAACCTAATTTCCATGCCAATGTGATCTTTATATTGCCACAGATCTGTATCGTACAATCATAGTATTTTGGACCTGATTTCATCAACACTTTTATATTGGTATGTGGGTGCATCTCATGAAGAGTAAGTCAATCATTTAAAAAGTAAGTAATTTTGTCCCATATTTTATGCTTGAGTACAGTACAAAAATAGTGTGAAGAATGTGGAAGGTTAGTGAATATTATTCTAAAATTGTAATTTTTTTCAAAATCAAATGGGTTTCTTTTTTCATCGGTTGAAATAGATTATAATTAAATGTATTTATATTTGTACTTTCTCTAATTTCCTTTGGGATTTTGATCCAAATTAGTGATCCTGGATATTGAAAACTTTCCTTAAAGTGGGTCATTGTGACCTAATTTTGTGCCTGTCATGTATTTCCATGTATTCATTCATTACACTGTCATGAAAATTTATAGTTTAATGTATCTCCATGAGATAATTAATGTAAACCAAAACTAAGTCTCAGTTACTTAACTTTTATGCGTGATTGAAGCCATTTGTTGTATTTTATTTATCTTTAAACCTTTTAAATCTAGACTAATCAGACCTAATTTTGACCAATCCATGATGAAACATTTTGATTCATCAATGTGCCAAGTAATATTTCCTTCCTCCACATTGTGACTTTGTTGCTGAGTTTGACTCAAAACCAGTAGTTAAAAGTCCAATCAAGATTAGCCTAAAACATGGTATATCTATTTGCAAGGCCCTTAACTCCTTTTGCTTTAGCATGAATCCCCCAAACCAGTCTGCTTGTTTTTGCTAATTCCAAATGAGCTCCTGTTTGCTAGTGAAATGGGTGTTTTTAAGTAAACATAAGTAAACCTGTAAGCGTTAACAGTGTAAGTCTTACAGAAAATAACCATTATATAATGGACTTACTGAATTTTAGTGTACAATATGAAAAAGAAATTATATTGAGATAGATCCAGATATTGGCTTGCCTTGCTTTGGTCCAGATCTGATTTTCACATTAGATTCAATGTAGCTGGCCAGGGAATCAGACTAGTTTCATAGGGGTGCTTTAGAGGTTTAATCTTAACCTGTTTTTTATTTTAAAAAAGGTCTGCATGAAAAGGTTTTTCTATTATGTTACAAAATTATCTCAGAATGTTGTCCAATAAGCAACATTGCTTTGTTTGGCAAAATGGATAATCTGCCTTTTGAATGGTTCAAACAGTCAGCACAGAATGAAAGGGAATATTTAGATTCTTGACTATGCCCAGGAAAAAGTCAGGATAGATAACAATTATATTTATTGGACATCATGTCAAACTGTTTCAAGTATTGCTTATATTTATTGGACATCATGTCAAACAGTTTCAAGTATTGCTTATATTGGACATCATGTCAAACAGTTTCAAGTTTTGCTTATATTTATTGGATATCATATCAAACAGTTTCAAGTATAGCTTATATTTATTAGACATCATGTCAAACAGTTTCAAGTATTGCTTATATTTATTGGACATCATGTCAAACAGTTTCAAGTATTGCTTATATTTATTGGACATCATGTCAAACTGTTCTGAGTACTGCTTACAGTTGGAGAGATTTCTATTCCCATTAAAAATTTAAAAACAGTTAGGTTGCAACTGCTATTCTTAAACTAAACTGGAAGTCATTAAACTCTCTATTTGCTTTACAATCAATTGAATTGAAAATAATGCTGCCATTGCTACATCCAATCACACTTCTGAACTCTTTAATTGCATGATTTCCAAGCTGATTACAGTGGTATATGATATTTTGCTACATCTTACTGAAAGTTGGTCTAACATACCAGAAAATGTTTATTGCCTTACTTAGAAGGGTTCATGTTTAGCAGGTCTGGTAAATGTTTTGTTTTCAGCTCAAATATGGCAAAGTAAGTGTTCAACATGCAGAGTAAAATATCAGCTTTATAGAGTTGGTATGTACATTTTCTTCAAAACAAAATGAAGGATAATGTAGTTAACCAAGAAATAAAGAATCATATGTCAGGTGCTATGTCATAATGCTGATGCTGACACTAATGATATGATAGCATGCATTATAAACACCATGGGTACTTACTATGAATGCAAAGAAAAAGAGATACATTGTTTCGACTGGCTTTTGTAAGAAAAATGGAAAGCAAAGTTCCAAGATATTTGGTGTTCAGGTTTCTGAATAATGGAAACAAGAAATATTTAAAATGGATATAAGATGTATTAAGTGCCTTCACAGAGCTAGCATCAGGATCAGGGTCAGGGTCAGGGTCAGGGTCAGAGTCAGATGGCATGGTGGTGTGTGACGAGAGCATGTGCAAGTTTGGAGGCACCTGTTACCTTGGAGATGATGGTCTCTTTTCCTGCCGCTGTTCCTTCATCTGTGATGCCATCAGGTGAGGTTCTAAACTGTATTTTGATCACCTTGACTGACAATTTGGGATAAATAATTAGAGCAGTGTCTATCTGTCTGTCTGTCCATATGTCTGTCAGTCTATTGCAGATGAGGTGATGTTCACAGCATAACTTTAGTTTGCTGTATTTCTTTCTCATCTGGATTTATGTGTCTTACCCATGAAGAGAGAGGAAGAAACTCATTCATTTTGGAACTGATTTGATCAAGATCAAGGTCACTGTATCTGAAAATGTGATTTTCTTTTCTGCATGACAAGTCAAGTGTCCTTGACCTAATTTTCTTCAAGCTTTTATGGCTGACTATTGTACATGGGTAGCTGTCTTTTGAATGTGTAGCTAAGAAGTGAAAGGTTAATGTCACTAGAAATAACATTGTACATTTTCATCTTTCTTTTTATTAAGTAAAATTTTATTTATCAGACTTCATAACATATACTTAATCCTAGGCAGCTTCCTGTTGTTTTTTATTTATTTTCAGGCCATGAGGTCAAAGGTCAAGGTAACTGAAAATAAAATTTTCTTTATAATTTCCACATTGCAAACCAGTTTCCACATGTCCCAATTTTTATCAAGTGTAAAGTTTCATTTTACACTTAAGGATAGCACCCTGTTGTCTGCAGTTGACAAAGTTTGTCACTGAAAAGTGATGTGATATGTGATTGATGTGATATGTGATGTGATTATGATTTTTAACATAGATTTAACAATTTTTTAGTCATATCGCTACAATGTCTGCAGTGTGGCAGTTTATAGTGATGTCTAGCACTGGGGCATCAAGCTGCAGACATGTAGCATGATGTCTAACCCAGTCACATTATCCTGACACCAGGCAGACCTGAATCCTCACACTAACCTCTTAATGCTGAGTGTCAAGCTAGGCAGCTGTTAGTACCATTTTTGTAAGTCTTTGGTATTTCTCAATTGGGGATTGACCCCACGACCTCCAAAATCAGTGGCAGACACTAACCACTAGGCAGTTTATAGTGATGTCTAGCACTGGGGCATCAAGCTGCAGACATGTAGCATGCTGTCCCACCCAGTCACATTATCCTGACACCAGGCAGACCTGAATCCTCACACTAACCTCTTAATGCTGAGTGTCAAGCTAGGCAGCTGTTAGTATCATTTTTGTAAGTCATTGGTATGACTCGATTGGGGATTGAACCCACGACATCCAAAATCAGTGGCAGACACTAACCACTAGGCAGTTTATAGTGATGTCTAGCACTGGGGCATCAAGCTGCAGACATATAGCATGATGTCCCACCCAGTCACATTATCCTGACACCAGGCAGACCTGAATCCTCACACTAACCTCTTAATGCTGAGTGTCAAGCTAGGCAGCTGGTAGTACCATTTTTGTAAGTCATTGGTATGACTCGATTGGGGATTGAACCCACAACCTCCAAAATCAGTGGCCACCAGAGCTGTGCTCACTGGAAAGGAAATTGTATTCAGGTTTTCTGCATAAGAACTTAATTTACATGCATCCAGTTTTAACTAAGCTTTGATATATTATGCTTGGCCAGTACAAGTCAATACACATGGCTAATAAGTCTATGGTCAAGCTTTCTTGCATTGAAATTGCAATTTTTGTTAAACACAAATGTACACAGATGAATGCATTTTCTCCAGCTCAGACTAGTTTGGAGATTGCATCCTACTGAGGACAAAGAATTCAAACCTCAGGGTGACTGTTATTGTGATAGCCAGTCAAGGTCATAAGAGTTAAAATCATCTGTCATTGTAAGTAAGACTGGTCAGTGGGATCAGCTGATTTTTGTGTGTACTCATTTATACAGCAAGTTTGGGTAAAAAGAAAACAAAAAAAGGGTACTGTATATAATGAACTATTTAGGTCTATGTAGTACTGCATATAATGAACTATTTAGGTCTCTATAGTACCGCATATAATGAACTATTTAGGTCTATGTAGTACTCCATATAATTAACTGTTTAAGACATTGTAGTACTGCATATAATTAACTGTTTAGGTCCAGTAGTACAGCATATAATGAACTGTTTAGGTCCTGCAGTACTTTATATAATTAAGTGTTTAGGTCCTGTAGTACTGCATATAATGAATTGTTTATGTCCTGCAGTACTGCATATAATTAAGTGTTTAGGTCCTGTAGTACTCCATATAATGAACTGTTTAGGTCCTGTAGTACTGCATATAATGAACTGTTTAGGTCCTGTAGTACGGCATATAATGAACTGTTTAGGTCCTGTAGTACTGCATATAATGAACTGTTTAGGTCCTGTAGTACTGCATATAATGAACTGTTTAAGTCCTGGTAGTGCTACATATAATTAAGTATTTAGGTCCTGTAGTACTGCATATAATGAACTGTTTAAGTCCTGGTAGTGCTACATATAATTAAGTATTTAGGTCCTGTAGTACTGCATATAATGAACTGTTTAAGTCCTGGTAGTGCTACATATAATTAAGTATTTAGGTCCTGTAGTACTGCATATAATGAACTGTTTAAGTCCTGGTAGTGCTACATATAATTAAGTATTTAGGTCCTGTAGTACTGCATATAATGAACTGTTTAAGTCCTGGTAGTGCTACATATAATTAAGTATTTAGGTCCTGTAGTATTGCACATAATTAATTAAGTCCTGTAGTAGTGCATATAATGAAATATTTAGGTTTATGTAATACTGTGTATAAAGAACTGTTTAAGTCCTTGTAGTATTGCATATAATTAACTGTTTTGGTCCTGTAGTACTGCATATAATTAACTGTTTTGGTCCTGTAGTACTGCATATAATGAACTGTTTAGGTCCTGTAGTACTACATATAATGAACTGTTTAAGTCCTGGTAGTGCTGCATATAATTAAGTATTTAGGTCCTGGTAGTGCTGCATAAACTGTATTTTTCCTGCATATATCCTGCTGATGCAGATAATCTGCAACCTCATATTGCCTGCAGGTTTTGGAGTTTTGTGTAAAAACTGTTTAGGTCCTGCAGTAATGCATTTAATGAAATGTTTAGGTTTTGTAGTAGCACTGCATATAATGAACTGTTTAGGTCCTGTATTACTGCATATAATGAACTGTTTAGGTCCTGTATTACTGCATATAATGAAATGTTTAGGTCCTGTATTACTGCATATAATGAACTATTTAGGTCCTGTAGTACTTCGTATAATTAACTGTTTTGGTCCTGTAGTACTTCGTATAATTAACTGTTTAGGTCCTGTAGTACTGCATATAATTAACTGTTTACATTCTGTATTATTGCATATAATGATCTTTTAGGTCCTGTATTACTGCATATAATTAACTGTTTAGGTCCTGTAGTACTGCATATGATAAACTGTTTAGGTCCTGTAGTACTGCATATAATGTAAAGTTTATGTCTATAGATAGGCCTAAATGCAGTAGTATATAGACCTAAACAGTTAATTACCATATTTTCCCAAATGTATCCCGCGAGTTATACCAGATTAACCCCGCAAGGGGGTTGTGGGTTATTTTAGGGTGCATGCTATATCACGAATTTTTTACACATAATAGTTTTTCAATATATTGTTTGAAAAACCTAACTACATAACGCCGACTTCATCTACCAACCTTGTTGCTGGAATACTGAAATACATAAGTACTTCATCCATATTAATAATGGCAGAATGGGGAAAGTCAAGCTTCTGAATTTTTCTGGCAACGAATTCACGAAAATCACCCATCTTTTCCCAATTCTTGGGTAGACATTGGCCAATGGTCGTTTGTGTTCAGATTGACATTTGGTTCCTCTTTATAAATTTATATACCCAATGCACTTCTCTTTTAAAATCATCAATGTGCTTCTCTGCTGCCATGAGTTTGGCCTTCAGGTTGATGGCAACTGTTGAGATTGGTCCGTTGTTTTCCCACTGGGCCATGATCCACTGCTTCAGGTCAGCTTCAAGGTGAGGTCATTTTGCTTTAGGTCCATGATGAGCACATTTTCGTGGATTCATCTTCTCCAACACTCCTTTTTCTTTTCTTCAACCTTGGATCACACTCTCATCAATATAAAATTTTCTGACCTTGACTCTATTGCTATGCACTTCAGCATATGCAGTGGCAGTTAGCTTGAAGTCGGCTGTGTAAGAATTTAATTTTGGCATTTTTTAAATTTAACAGAAAGAAATTATTTAAACTTGAATCTACACTTTACAAGAATACAAGATTATTTAGAAATGTATATGTTTATGTAGCCTGTAGTTGAGGCACAGCTCCTATAGACAACCTACGCTCATAAGCACTGGGTACCTACCGAGCCTAAATAGTTACTAGTATTTGACGTCATGCAAGTTACATTCGAAATTGACAATTGTGGCATTCTGCCTCAGGACCTCACACCATTATCATATCCGGCTCACGAGTACCTGGCTTCAAAATTTAAATCTGCCAGCTGCCAGCCAGAATATAGTGGAGGCAGGGTGACAAACTTGAACTGATACAGAGGGATGAATATTGACCGGGGCCAACTGACTTGATAGCATAAATACAAATTTGCATGTTGGGCGGATAAGTGAAAATGTAGTAGTTGCAGTATCGTTCTTCATTCACGTGTGAGCATTGACAAATTCAGTGCTTCTAAAAACAGTAATGGTAGACAATGTAAAGATACATAAAAAGGTTCATCAATCAATGGTTGCAGGTTATACAAAGGTGTGTGTTATGCCAATGATTTTTTTTACACAAAACCCCCAAACCCGCGGGCTATATGAGGGTGTGGATTATCTGCATCTGCAGGATATATGCTGGAAAATATGGTATAAGCAGGACTGTAATTAACTGTTTAGGTCTGTGCAGAACTGCATATAGTTAAATGATTAGGTCTGTGCAGTACTGCATATAATTAACTGTTTAGGTATTTGTAGTACTGAGTTGTTTATCTAGAAATTATTCATTATTGTTGTAAGATCTGAGTATAATCAGTTCTATTATTGTTGTGTCCAGTATTTCATTTGTGAAAATTATATATTAAGATAATAAAATGCAAATTATTCTTCTCCAGAGATACAAAGTGTTCAAAAATAGAATTGCTTGGAAACAGAGGCATGATTTATTGTGAAATACAAATAAGGATATGTTCTTGGATTGTATTATTGGGATATAACCAAAGACCATTTGCTCATCACTGCGACACAATGCCGTCACAGGCACATCAACAGTTCCATTGTTGGATTGATTTTAGAATATATATATATATATATATATACTGCTAAAGTTTATTAGAATTTGAATCTTTAGGACTTGTGTTATATTTTAGGAGTATTTGGAACTTAATAGTTCATGTTACATTTTTCACTTTGTTTTCTTTGGAATTAAATAATTTGTTGAATTTTAAAAAAAAATGTATTGGATTTTGTTCTTTTCTGTTCCTTTGTTTATGACCATAGAGTTATGACTATATATATATATATATATATTTAAATATATATATATATATATATATATATATATATATATATATATATATATATATATATATATATATCTATCTATCTATCTATCTATCTATATATATATATATATATATATATATATATATATATATATATATATATATATATATATATATGTATATATATATATATATATATATATATATATATATATATATATATATATATATATATATATATATATATATATATATATATATATATATATATGGTGACAATAATGTTGGTTGTTCTGTCACACTAAAGTGTCATTTTAAAATAAAGTGATCAATTCGTATCAGCAGCCTTCTCATTACCAGTTGTCTGTTTGCTAGTCATTCTGTGAATATAAAACTGCTATTGTATGTCTAAATACAGGTAACTTTGCTATTTTAAGTCAAATTATAGGTAACTTTGCTGTTTTAATTCTGACAAAAAGTAATTTACTATTGTAATTTTAACTATAAGTATCTTTGCTATTGTAGTTTTTAGCTAAAGGTAACTTAGCTATTTAAGTTTACCTACAGATAACTTTGATGTTGTAAGTCTAACTACAGGTAACTTTGGTATTGTAGTTCTAGCTAGAGGTAACTTTGCTATTTAAGTCTAACTACAGGTAACTTTGATATTGTGCATATAAATACAGGTAACTTTGCTATTGTAAACCTAAGTACAGGTAACTTTACTATTGTAAGTCTAACCACTAGTAAATATGCTATTGTAATTCTAATTACAGTTGACATTGCTATTGTAAATCTAATCAGAAGCAACTTTGCTATTGTAAGTCTAAAAGTAACTTTGCTATTGTAAATCTGACTAGCGGTAACTTTTCTTTTTTGAATTTAGCTACAGGTAACTTATCATTTGAAGCATCCAAATATATTATAAAGTTTAATTATATAAATCAGATTGTGAGTGCTGTCTGATAAATACATTTCCATTAGTTACACTAACTGGTATACAAATTGCATCTAGTAAAGACAGAAATGAAATTAAAAAAATGACCACACTGAAAGGACACAGTGACATGGTTTGCCTCAAAATGCCCGGGCATCTTGATTTGATAGTGTCTTGGATCTGTCCATCTGAATGTCCATCCATGTATGGTAATGATCACTTTATGGACATAAAGGACATTTACAGCATATTACTGTGTATTATGTCTATGGCCTGATTAGATTTTGAAGCCACTAAAGTAATTTCTAAAATTTTTACCCATTTTCTATCCATTTGAACTCTGACATTTTTATGAATATCTTGTTAGTAAAGTTAAACAGTGAATATCATGTTGGTACAGTGAAGCAGGGAATACCTTGTTATTGCAGTTAAGCAGTGAATACCTTGTTAGTACAGTTAAGCAAGGAAGACCTTGTTAGTGCAGTTAATAAGTGAACACCTTGTCAGTTTAGTTAAGAAGGAAACACCTTGTTAGTAGTTAAGCTGTGAATACCTTGTTAGTGTAGTTTATAAGTAAATACCTTGTCAGTACAGTTAAGCAGTGAATACCTTGTTATTACAGTTAAGCAGTGAATACCTTGTTAGCACAGTTAAGCATCTTGTTAGTATGATTAAGTAGTGAATACTATTTTACTACAGTTAAGCAGTGAATAACTTGTTAGCACGAATAACAAAATACTACCTAAATAAAATTATATATGCATATGTACATGATTTGCATTGATTGTCATGCCATTGTAGCCGTTTGTAATATTATTTTTTGGAACTTATTCAAAATTAGCTTCGGTTGAGGGCATATGTATTGTACAAAATAAAATCTAGTTAGCTTTGAAGATTTTTTCAAAAATGGGTTTTCAGTTCAAGGAAAAACATAAAGGACTTAGAAGTATTTTCAGTTCAAGGAAAAATATCAAGTGCTTAGAATCATATATTAGTGTCTCTTTCTGGAATAATGATGTCAATATATATTTCACATACCATACTATTGCCTGGAACAAACTATTCTGTTACTGATATAGATAATACTTTTTAGGATATTGATAAGAGTGCTTAAGCACCTTTTTCATAGTTCTATCTTATGGGATTTTGTCTTACATAAGGTATATATTGTTCTGAAATACTTAAACATTTTAATTAGCATATTTTAATTAGCATATATCTTATTCACCTAGAGCCAAAGGAGTCATGAAAAAATTCTTAAACTACTATGTGATAGGTTATTTCTTCATCACCACCATTACAAACATGTAATCTCCTGATATTTTTGTAATGTTTTAATTTAGAATTTTATTTTTTATTAAAATAGTTAAGAAATTTCCATTGTTTACAAAATTTTCTTTTATAAAAAATTGAATGATTTCAAATAAAATGTAAATACTTCACTGGAAGATCAAAGTAGAAAAGAAAAGAAGGAAAAAAAGGGTATGGATTTATGCACTGTTTAATGCAGGTCACCAGTTTGCGGATCTGATGGTGTTACATATGGCAATGAGTGTTTACTTCGGATTGCAGCATGTGAGAGGCAGAGTGAGATAACAGTCGTGTTGCAGGAGAGCTGTGATGGTAAGACAGCAAAATTTTGGAAGAGAATTCCAATTAGATGTTTACTAAACCTGTGAAAAATTATATCTGTGTTTGTCATAACAGTCATTGCAAATTAAAATAAAATAAATATTAATACCTGTCATATACACCCATGTTATAAGCAATAGCACATATTACTTTCATTCTGTAAAATACTTTTATATATGTAATACACAAATATCTCTTACCTCAGCTGATTTTACAAGAATTTTGTGACATGTATTCATCTGGTATCAAAAATAGTTTCAACTTATTTAATAAATTTTATATGAAATGAGTACTTATATTTAATACTGTAGATTAGATGAATGAAGTGTAATGCTGCCTGATCTATTTACTTTAGCTTGACATGTAGTATTTTAGAAATTGATTTTGCTGCTGTTTATATTAAATAAAATACTACCATAATTTGAATTTAGAAATTGCTTTCTGGCATGTCCAAACTTTACAAGATGCACTATTGTGTATGTTAATGTATTTCAGTTTAATATAATTTTTTTAAAAAAGATATAGAAAATTAAATGTGTGAAACATAATCCTGCCTTTTTTAATCTTATTTCTCTGTACAGGTATGGCCCATGTTTTATGTGATGGGGAACCTGCTCTTGTTGACCCAAGGACTGGCACTGATTACATTTGTTCAGCTGGTCAGCACTGTCCAGGCCACAGTTATTGTCACCTACAGTTTGGAAAGTGCTGCAATGAAGGTATCTTGATACACTCAGTGAATGTAAGAATGCTACAGTTGAACAGGAAAATGTATAACCTGACAAAATTATTGATCTTCCTTCCTAAATTAAACACAGTTCTGGGTTACAGTGTTCTTGCCTCTAGAGATATAAGTATGCTAAAACTTGCAATAAAGTTTTAATAAATCTCCATATCTTGAAACTTGGCAGTACAGAAACTTTATGGGTGTAGTAACCCATTCTTTCATTCCATTGGCTGCTTTGGTCAGGTGGTGTATGGATGGGGAGTCATTCAGCAGTAGATTAGATAATACACAACCAGCAGACTTCCTTCATTATTTTAGAGCATTTTATGTTAAGAGGTTGTCTCGCTATCCATTACAATTTCATTTACACACACTATCTCAGGTTTTACACCAACCAAATTTAAAAAAAATTATAGCTGGCTTAGGTAAAGAAAAAGCCTGTTGATTTCATGGTCATGGTAAATTTCGGTGAGACTAAAAGGACAAAAATTGTTCATATTCAGTAACATTAGTTTTAAAACACATACCTTGATGCTTTGTGTAGGGCTTGGATTAGAGAAGAACTCTTGATTTCGTGTCTGTAGGTCAATGGCCCAGGAAATGGACTAAAAGAAGACAAATGGTTTTCCACAAAGTAGCATCAGTTTTATATATCAGACATCAGCCAAACCTTGTGGATAGTTTTCACATAGGGTAAGGATAAAAAACATATCACTTTTGGAGTCAAGAAATCAAAGATCAAGGTCATAGTACCGGAAGAACAAAAATGGTTTTGTACAATAACAATCACAAGTTTGGACCAAACTTTGTGCATGACTTGCGCTTGGGGTTTGGAAGAGTCTGTTAATTTTGGATGCTAAAAGGTCAATGGTTAAGATCACTCACCAAAACAAAAATAGTTTCTATACAAAACATTAGTTTGGACCATGTACCTTCACCAATGTTTGTGGGTAACTTGCATGTTGGGTGAAAAAGAAGCAAATTCATTTTGAGTCAAAGGTCAGGTAACTGTTACTGATGGAGAAAATGGTTATTGGATAGTAATTTTAGTTTTCCACCAGGCAAAGTTTGTGGAAGGCTGGTACTTGAGGTATGAAAGAAGCCTGTTAAATTTAGCATCCAATTGCAAAAGATAAAGATAATTGTTGCTTAGAGACAAATGTGTTTTGGAGAATGATACTTTTACAGAGTATGTTCCTTGAGCAGTCTTTCTGGATGGCTGGCATTGAAATAATAAAGAAATCTATTGATTCTGGGGTCTAAAGATCAGAGGTATCAGTCATGGCAAGTATATGAAGAAACAATGGTTCTTGTACAGTATGTTTAGCCCCAGGCCTCATTTGGTGATGGGAGGTTGAGGTCAATGAGAGCCTTTTGTCAATGATGTGCAAAGTCATCCATGACCTCTAGTGCATAAATAATATAATATTTAACATGGGACAGACATGATACTTTTGTTTATTCAGTGTAATTTATTTGAAATATTAATAATTTGAGAATATTGGGCAAAATCAATGGCACTAATTGTGGCTGGTTTGGACACATTCCACTGTTGTGCTCTTCTTTGTACGATGGATGATTATTGACTGGTTCTACTGTTATTATATATTGTATTTAAAGGAGGTAGAAAAGTTATGTTGCTGTATGCAGATATCACATATTATGTTGTTGCCACATGTGCAGTCATTTCATTTTATCTTGGAGATGCACAAACATTTCTTGCATATTTCATGTTCATTAAAGTTAAAGTGTATTATGTTATATCTGCATAAACTGCTTGGTTTATTTCTAGTTTAAATATGCTGCTGTTTTGCTGTATACAGAAGATTTAGGGAAAGGGATAGAAAGTATGGGAAAAAATATTTTCCATTCATTTCATCATCATGACATATGAAGCACTGTTCTTTTGCAGATATGAAAACTCATCTGCTACGGATTTTAATTTTTAAGTCTGGCTTTTATTGATTTTATGTTGTGCATGCTAGTTTTCATGATTACATTAAGAGTTTACTCCTAATTTTCAGTGAATAAAAATCTCAAAGGTTTGTGATAAATACTGATTACTTGAAAATCTGTCATGATAATTTAGAAATTTTTCACTGAAATTTTGTCATACCTGTGAAATTTTGTCATACCTGTGAAATTTTGTCATATCTGTCATAGTTTAAATTATTTTGTGAGTATTACAACAGAAGACCTTATAATCCATGGGGGAAATGTTTATTGTCATTTTTTACTATAATGACAAGAAATGCAAATAGTGCCAACATGAAACATTCCATTGTTTTGTCCAAAAATGCACAGCTCTGTAAACTTCAAAATGGTTGGCACTGTAATTAATTGCTGTCAGTATTGTATATATTGGCTTCCAAGTTGAGACCAACGACAAATAACAATAGATCTAGTCTGCCATTGCATAATGCATGAACAGATTTGCACCAGTGCTTCTTATTTTACTGAATGCTTCTGACCAACTGCATTGACACATATAAGCTGTAGGTTGATGTAGTTGAACTCATCTTACAAGTGTGCTGTATGGTAGGTCCATTTGAGATAAAGGTCAAGTGAGCTGTATGGTAGGTCCATTTGAAATGAAGGCCAAGTGAGCTGTATGGTAGGTCCATTTGAAATGAAGGCCAAGTGTGCTGTATGGTAGGTCCATTTGAAATGAAGGCCATTAAAGTGTGCTATACAGTAGGTCCATTTGAAATGAAGGTCAAGTGAGCTGTATGTTAGATCCATTTAAAATGAAGGCCAAGTGAGCTGTATGGTAGGCCCATTTGATATGAAGGCCAAGTGTGCTGTATGGTAGGTCCATTTGAAATGAAGGCCAAGTGAGCTGTATGTTAGGTCCATTTGAAATGAAGGCCAAGTGAGCTGTATGGTAGATCCATTTGAAATGAAGGCCAAGTGAGCTGTATGGTAGGTCCATTTGAAATGAAGGCCAAGTGAGCTGTATGGTAGGTCCATTTGAAATGAAGGCCAAGTGAGCTGTATGTTAGGTCCATTTGAAATGAAGGCCAAGTGAGCTGTATGGTAGGTCCATTTGAAATGAAGGCCAAGTGAGCTGTATGGTAGATCCATTTGAAATGAAGGCCAAGTGAGCTGTATGTTAGGTCCATTTGAAATGAAGGCCAAGTGAGCTGTATGTTAGGTCCATTTGAAATGAAGTCCAAGTGAGCTGTATGGTAGGTCCATTTGAAATGAAGGTCAAAATTTGAGGATACTAAGATCGCAACCCAGATAATTCTTGAATGAGTTAAATTTTAAGGCATGTTTTCTGCAGCTTTGTTTTCTCATTATTTTGCATGTTTCTTTTACATACATTAGCGCATTTGTCGGATGGTATCACAGACTGTTCAGAGACCACATACGGGTGCTGTAGTGATGGTTTTACCATTGCCCTTGGGCCCTTACAGGCTGGATGCCCAGGTAAAATATTATCAATTTGATAAATTGTCACCAAATTGAGGCAGAATCCATAAATAATTAAAATGTATGTTACTATGAATTCATCATTGTTTGTGGGTTACTATTTTGCTTAGTTTTTGTGGTTACAGCCAAACACATATATCAACACTAAGTCAGACATTACAGTTCTCTGAATTCTAAGATGCCTTTTCTAGTCTGTGAATTAAAGAACCCAACTGTATATAATTTGTTTGCAAGCGAATAAAATGAACAGTTATGAAAAAGCTTGGTTCAAAGATATATGCACTTATGAAATAACTTGGTTCAGAGTATATACACCCATGAAATAATTCAATTCAAGGTAAGTACCACTCATGAAATCACTCAGTCCAGGGTACATACATCCATGAAATAACTCAGTTCAGGGTACATACATCCATGAAATAACTCAGTCCAGAGTACATACATCCATGAAATAACTCAGTTCAGGGTACATACATCCATGAAATAACTCAGTCCAGAGTACATACATCCATGAAATAACTCAGTCCAGAGTACATACATTCATGAAATAACTCAGTCCAGAGTACATACATTCATGAAATAACTCAGTTCAGGGTACATACATTCATGAAATAACTCAATTCAAGGTACATACATTCATGAAATAACTCAGTCCAGAGTACATACATCCATGAAATAACTCAGTTCAGGGTACATACATTCATGAAATAACTCAATTCAAGGTACATACATCCATGAAATAACTCAGTCCAGAGTACATACATCCATGAAATAACTCAGTCCAGAGTACATACATCCATGAAATAACTCAGTTCAGGGTACATACATCCATGAAATAACTCAGTTCAGGGTACATACATCCATGAAATAACTCAGTCCAGAGTACATACATCCATGAAATAACTCAGTTCAGGGTACATACATCCATGAAATAACTCAGTTCAGGGTACATACATCCATGAAATAACTCAGTCCAGAGTACATACATCCATGAAATAACTCAGTCCAGAGTACATACATTCATGAAATAACTCAGTTCAGAGTACATACATTCATGAAATAACTCAATTCAAGGTACATACATTCATGAAATAACTCAGTCCAGAGTACATACATCCATGAAATAACTCAGTTCAGGGTACATACATTCATGAAATAACTCAATTCAAGGTACATACATCCATGAAATAACTCAGTCCAGAGTACATACATCCATGAAATAACTCAGTCCAGAGTACATACATCCATGAAATAACTCAGTTCAGGGTACATACATCCATGAAATAACTCAGTTCAGGGTACATACATTCATGAAATAACTCAATTCAAAGTACATACACCCATTGACCCATAACTCTTGTTTGAGAAGTTATTTTTCATAATTGCATTTGTTTACTAAAAAGACTGAAACAAAATTGAAAAAGAAAAAAAGATGAAACAAAACCTACCAAGTATGTATTTAATCCTAGCTGTTTGTATTTTTATTTGAAATTTTTCATCAAATATTTCATTCATTATTATATGCCAGTATGAAAAGCAAATGGTATTGTCATTCACATTTATGAAATATTAAAAATTCTATGAAAATTTTCATCAAAATCAAAAATAAGACATATATTAAATTTCTTCTAGCTGATTTATATGATGTTGCTTTCTTTTCACAGACTTATTTTATATGCTGCTTTTAAGGACAAAATGAGGTATTAATGTTTTAATGTGTAAAACCATGGTAACTTGTTACAGTATCCATGGTAACTCATTCTGATATTCATTTCAGTCAGGTTTGGATTTTCTGTCTTTGATGTTATTTATTGCATGGCTTGATGTTTTTGATAGAAATATTTGTATGGTGTTGTTATGGCATGTATGCTTAGCTCATATTCATTTTAATGTTTATATTTATAACATATTTATTTATGTATACTATACAACAAACTCTAGACAGCATTGACCCAGATCACATGATTGCATGGTAGGTCATTGTTGACCCAGATCATCTATCACATAATTACATGGCAGACTAGGGTCTAAGCCATAGTTTATTAGAAAGGTCAAATTTAGGAGTGAAATTATCTCCCCATTTGCAAATGTGGTTAGGGTGATTTTCAAAATAAAATCAACAATTAAATATAGGCATGGCTTGAGAGTATGATACAATGTTGTACATTTGCTTTCGTTTTGGATGCAAATTTTTGAGGAATTAGCATAAATCTAGCAATTGTACATCCTAGAATAGCACCATTCTAAGGGTATAAAGTGAACACTGTAGACCGAGATCTGTCAGTGCTTTATACATAGAAAGGTCTATGCTTTCAATAGTTAGTTGTTTAACATACATAAAAACACATGTGGTAATCTTGGAAACATTCTCACCATGTCTTCATTTTTTCCACTTCTGCTTTGCCATATTGATCATTTAAAATAATCTCTTAAAGCTTTCCAGCTTACATAGTTTTAGATAGTGGTAATTGATTAATGTTTGATATTATCCCATTTTTTCATAGTGTGACTTAATATTATGATAGGCCTTTGGCATAATTACAGCTAAAATATGCAGTTTATGTTACTCTGATATTGTTGGTACTTCAATTGTAATCAGCACACATTAGTATCTTTCATATATTCACAGTTGGTACTTCACACTTCAGGATTCATACAAAAGAACTAGCATTTGGTACATCACACTTCAGGATTCATACAAAAGAACTAGCATTTGGTACATCACACTTCAGGATTTCATACAAAAGAACTAGCATTTGGTACATCATACTTCAGGATTTCATACAAATAACCATAGCATTTGGTACATCACACTTCAGTATTTCATACAAAATATTGTAGCATTTGGTACATCATACATCAGGATTTCATACAAAAAACTAGCATTTGGTACATCACACTTCAGGATTTCATACACAAAACTGGATAATTTGGTAAATCACACTTCAAGATTTCATACAAAAAACTAGTATTTGGTACATCACACTTCAGGATTTCATACAAAAAACTATAGCATTCGGTACATCACACTTTAGGATTGTTTGAGTCAAGTCAAAAGCAACAACATGGGGGTGTTGCTTATCAAACATTGCATAATAAATTTAGACCTAAAATGTCATGGGATAAACGTAATATACAGGAAGACAGCAAGAAGAGGAAAGATTGTAGAATTTTGGTGCATGTTTTACTTTTCAGTTGCATGTTCAGATACCCTTCCCTACACAAAGCACTTCCTTCTAAACAAATTTTCCCTATATAAATTACCACACTTTTAAGCCCCTTTTGCTGGCAGTGGAAGCATCAGGATTTGGTATGTCCATCCAGCTGATTAGCGTAGTAGCAGCATTGTGCAAAATGCACTGAACAAAATAATTGGTATTCATAAACCTGATTAAAATGTTACAATAAGGATTCAAAAAAAGGTAAAGAAGAATCAAAGTAACTGGTAGCAAAATCAACATTCACAACCAAACTGTCTCAGAGATTTTACATTATTTATGTGTATTTTTACCTATAACAACTAACAAGTTCTGATATGAAATAACTGGGATATTATAGACATTTACTGTGATATCTGCCCTCCATTGGATGGCGTAGACATTTACTGTAATGCCTAATCTCTATTGGTTGTTATAGATATTTTCCGTGATGCCATTCCTTTGAGGGATGTCATAGACATATACTGTGAAGCCATTCCTTTGTGGGATGTCATTTACGGTCATGCTTTTTCTACATAGGGCATCATAGTCATTTACTGTAATGCCATTTCTTTCTGGGATGACAGACATTTACTCTCATGCCATTCCTTTGTGAGATTCTTAGACATTTAATGTCATGTCATTCCTTTGTGGGATGTCATACACATTTACTGCAATGCCATTCCTTTTGTGGGATGTCATAGAAATTTACTGTTATGCCATTCCTTTGTGGGATGTCACAGACATTTACTCTCATGCCATTCATTTTTTGGGATGTCATAGACATTTACTGTGATGCCATACCTTTTGTGGGATGTCATAGACATTTACTGTGATGCCATTCCTTTTGTGGGATGTCATAGACATTTACTCATGCCATTCCTTTGTGAGATTCTTAGACATTTACTGTGATGCCATACCTTCATGGGATGTCATAGACATTTACTGTGATGCCATACCTTCATGGGATGTCATAGACATTTACTGTGATGCCATACCTTCATGGGATGTCATAGACATTTACTGTGATGCCATACCTTCATGGGATGTCATAGACATTTACTGTGATGCTGTTCCTCCATGGGATGTCATAGACATTTACTGTGATGCTGTTCCTCCATGGGATGTCATAGACATTTACTGTGATGCTGTTCCTCCATCTGTATTATGAACAAGAAGACTAAGTGCCATATTCTTGGGTAGTTTTGAAGGCAAAGCAAAATTCAAGGAGTTGATTTATCCAAAATAACATGGAGTACATTATACTAATGGAATATTATAGTTTCAGATATTAATGAAAGTTCTACAATCATTATTTTATCCGTGCTGTTTAAAGGAGAAAAATGTGTGATGTAGACAAGCAGATGTCACCATCATCTTAAGCTGGATTTTAAAGTGTTTGTATAAGCCGTTGTTAAAGTTGATATAGGCCTACAAATTTACCAATGAAAAGACAAAACAATTGGTGAACTGTCGCTATAATTAAAGTTACAGTATGTCATATTTATTTTAATTGGGGTTCAAGTCAGATGCCTAAGCTATGTAAAAAATAAAGAGCCAGAATTCAGAACAAAGTTACCAGCTTGACTGAGAGCCCTAGGTACCCAGAGTCCTCATGTTAATATTTTCATTTCAGATGAATGTCAGTGTAACAGCATGGGTTCCTTGGGGACCAGCTGTGACTCCATTACAAAGCAGTGCAAGTGTAAAGCTGGGGTAGGAGGTCAGCAGTGTGACAGATGTTTGCCTGGATACTGGGGCCTGCATCTGATACAGGAGAAACAACAACCTGGTTGTGTGTGTAAGTTAAACCTGTCAAATTTGTCTAACACACATTTAATCATTTGAATAGGAATATCTCTTTTTTCTACCACAGACATGTATATCAGCTGCATACATATTTGCCTTGCCTTCACAGTGACTGATAAATCCACTTATAAACAAGTACTCATATCTGCCATGGTAGTTATATCCACTTGCCTCTTATGTGCTTTAGACCTCAGTGACTGATAGATCCGCTCTGTATGTTTGTGTTGCATAGGTTCTGATTCGTCAACAAAGGGCAGTAAAAGAACATTCATCCAATCAAAACAGAGTTTACAAATGATGGTTCTTCCTGAGAAATACATCATATGCTAAATATTGCTATGAATATCTGGAATTTTGTAAGAAGTGATAGTTAATACATGCAGTTGAAGATAGTGATTTGGAATCATGATAATTAGGTCTTTCAAAGGACAAAATTGATGATATTGGTTTAAGAAATGGTAGCAGTGACATCTAATTATCATCTTTGTCCACTATGTCTGATATTGAGACAGAATCAGATGATGAAGACAATGCATTGTGTGTAAGAGAGCTATGTGCTATGCAGGTCAGTGTTCATTGTAACCCATTGATCCTACTTTTATTTCTTATGTGATGAAAGACTTGATAGATTTCTTGTTTAAATATTTTATACCTATATTAGATCAAAGAATCAAGTCTGAAACTAACAGCTGCAATGGAGCAAAATGGATAAAAGAGAAGTTTGTGTCCATAATGTGCAAGCATTGTGGAGTTTGTCTTTGTATAAAACAAAATGGATTTGATGATTATCACCAACAGCAAATTAAAATCTAATAGAACATAATGACCATTTAAACATTTGTAAATAATTATGTGTACAGATCTGACATACAACCTTGTATAAAATAATTACAGACAAATTATAGTGTTACACATAGTATCTTCTATGTCCAATTCGTTGAGTATTTTCATCAGTCTTGTGAAAGTCAGTGGGATAAAAATTCATGCAGGCAAAAAGTAGTTATAGCTTTTATATATGCACACTTTAATTATTTACAACAGTCAATTATATGGAAAATAACTAAAAATAATTGGCCCATATCCCCAAGTCATCATCTGAATGTTGTCATTGGCTGCAGCAACATGAGACTCAGATAATCACCCCACAAATCATCTGTAGTAGGGACCCCCAGCAGTCAGGCAGAGGAATGAGGCACTACGGAGGCAGTAAAGAGGTATACTGTATTTATACGGATCTATCCTTCTCACTTGATGCCTAGTCTGTGATTGAAGATAAATGCAGCAATTGTCCATTTTTAACATGTGAAGACAGGTTTTAATAGTTCTTCACAACACTGTAAATCTGTCATGTGATCTGCTGGCACATCACATGATGACAGATTTAGTTATTCACAAGAATGAAAGGCCCTGACCTGCTGGACAGTGTAGGTTGTATTTATAAAGTTAGGAATACACAATGCTAGTATTCCTTAATTTGGCTTCACATTTCTTGCTAACAGATTTAAGTCTACAAAGCATAGGAACTGACATGCCAGCACATTATGCTATGATAAATTTAGGTCTGCACAGAATTGTTAGGCCCTTATCTGCTGGCACATTGTGTAATTATGATAGAGTAAAATATACACAGCACATATTGACAGATTAAGGCCATAAACTGCCTTCATGTTGTTTGTTAACAGATTTAGGTTTCCACAGCATAGGCACTGATATGCCAACACTTTGATAACAGATATAGGTCTACAGAGAACTGTTAGGCTGTGATCTGCTGGCATTTTATGTAATGATATAGTAAGATATACAAAGCATAGTCTTTGATCTTCCAGCACATTATCTGATGATAGAGTAAGGCCATAAACTGCCTTCATGTTGTTTGATAACAGATTTGGGTCTACACAGCATTGGCATTGATATGTCAGCACTTTATTTGGTGACATATTTAGGTCTGCATAACCTAGGACTTTATCTGATGATATATTATGTAATGACAGAAGTATGTATATGCTGATTAAAGTTTGGTGTGATTGGTACACAAGCATGGTTGTATGATCTGCTTAAACAATCCTATTTTTTGTCTGTGCCATATGACATTAAACAGTGACTGAAGAGAAGTTTAATTTGTACTTAGAGGACACCATCAGTACCCTTTATTTTATTCATTACTTAGGTTCATTTCAGTAGTGAAAGTTGAGAAAATGAAATTTGGACCTTAAATTGATGATTATTGGCATGCAAGTGTCATTTTCATCACAAGTCTATAAATTACATTTATAAAATACAGAACAAGACACAAGATGTGTGAGACGCCAAATTTTGTTGTTTTGAGATCAGAAGGACTAATCAAAGGATAAACATGAAGCAGCTTATTGATCATATCAGCCAAACCAAGATAAAACTGCCACAACAGTGACAGAACAGTGTTACATGTATGTGTGTAAACAGTGATACCTATATGTATGTAAACAGTGACATAACAGTGTTACATATATGTGTGTAAACAGTGACAGAACAGTGTTACATATATGTGAGTAAACAGTGACAAAAGTGTTATATATATATATATATATATATATATATATATATATATATATATATATATATATATATATATGTGTGTGTGTGTGTGTAAACAGTGACAGAACTGTGTTACATATATGTGTGTAAACAGTGACAGAACAGTGTTACATATATGTGTGTAAATAGTGACAGAACAGTGTTATATATATATATATATATATATATATATATATATATATATATATATATATATATATATATATATATATATGTGTGTGTAAACAGTGACAACAGTGTTACATATATGTGTGTAAACAGTGACAGAACTGTGTTACATATATGTGTGTAAACAGTGACAAAACTGTTACATATATGTGTGTAAACAGTGACAGAACAGTGTTACATATATGTGTGTAAACAGAGACAAATTGGTCTTATATATATATATATATATATATATATATATATATATATATATATATATATATATATATATATATGTGTGTGTGTGTAAACAGTGACAGAACAGTGTTACATATGCATAAACAGTTACAGAACAGTGTTACATATATGTGTGTAAACAGTGACAGACAAGTGTTACATATATGTGTGTAAACAGTGACAAAACTGTTACATATATGTGTGTAAACATTGACAAAACAGTGTTATATATATGTGTGTAAACAGTGACAGAACAGTGTTATATATGTGTGTAAACAGTGACAGAACAGTGTTATATATGTGTGTAAACAGTGATAGAACAATGTTACATATATGCTTGTAAATAGTTAAGCAGATGCTCTTATGATGTGCAGGATTCTGATTGTATTTGCAGCTTGTGGTTGTCACAAGATTGGGTCAGAGAGAGATGACTGTCAGCAAATGACTGGACGTTGTGTGTGCAAGCGTGGCTACAATGGAACCAAGTGTGACAGGTGTGAGAAGACAGGCAAAAAGATCACTGAACATGTCAGTTGCGATACAGGTAAGCCAGATACATGGGAAAAACACATAACAAGGGTGAGAAACAAGGGAACTAATTGTGAACATGGTACTTATTAAGTGAGTGTGGGTACATAAGAAACAAGTGTAGCAGTTTTAAGACAGAAGGGAACCAAGGAAGAACTCACCAGAAAATATGGCATATTAGAGACTGGCAAGCCTGGTTACATGGAGATTCAGTAAAACGGGTGTTAGCATGCAGTTTGACTCATTAGTGACCATGGCAGCTGCGAGACATGTAACATGTTTGAGAAAAGTGGTAACAACACAGCTGTAAGACAGATTAACCTGATGTCATGTGTGAGAAAACAGACAAACCTGGTAAATAAGCATCATATATGTGACACTGCTAATCATGGGTATATGAGAACAAAGTTTGGCTCATGTTAGAAAAAAATGATTACTAATGAAGATGACAGATGTGAAGAGATAGCAGGCAGAGTGTATAGTAATTCTTGGGTTTATTATTCTGTCTGGCACTCCTTTTGAGCAACTAGTTATGCAGGTTTTATTATGGATTGTCATGAAACTAGGTAAATAATATCATCATTAGCTGAGGTGCATATGTCAACAAATAGCTTTGCTCTAGCAATTTTATAAGAAGTCATTGCCCCATTTGTCTTTTAGCCTACCCTACAGCTTTTGACTGATTGCCATGAAACTTTTGACTGATTGCCAAGACACTTTTGACTGATTGCCATGAAACTTTTGACTGATTGCCAAGAAACTTTTGACTGATTGCCAAGAAACATTTGACTGATTGCCATGAAACTTTTGACTGATTGCCATGAAGCTTTTGACTGATTGCCAAGAAACTTTTGACTGATTGCCAAGAAACATTTGACTGATTGCCATGAAACTTTTGACTGATTGCCATGAAACTTTTGACTGATTGCCAAGAAACTTTTGACTGATTGCCATGAAACTTTTGACTGATTGCCAAGAAATTTTTGACTGATTGCCATGAAACTTTTGACTGATTGCCAAGAAACATTTGACTGATTGCCATGAAACTTTTGACTCATTGCCATGAAACTTTTGACTGATTGCCAAGAAACTTTTGACTGATTGCCAAGAAACTTTTGACTGATTGCCAAGAAACATTTGACTGATTGCCATGAAACTTTTGACTGATTGCCATGAAACTTTTGACTGATTGCCAAGAAACTTTTGACTGATTGCCAAGAAACTTTTGACTGATTGCCAAGAAACTTTTGACTGATTGCCAAGAAACATTTGACTGATTGCCATGAAACTTTTGACTGATTGCCATGAAACTTTTGACTGATTGCCAAGAAACTTTTGACTGATTGCCAAGAAACATTTGACTGATTGCTATGAAACATTTGACTGATTGCCATGAAACTTTTGACTGATTGCCAAGAAACTTTTGACTGATTGCCAAGAAACATTTGACTGATTGCTATGAAACATTTGACTGATTGCCATGAAACTTTTGACTGATTGCCAAGAAACTTAGTACATATTATGGTCATCACCTGAAGATGCATCTGTTAAATAATCACTTTGCTTCAGCAATTTTTTTAGGAGATATTGCACTTTTTATCTTGTTGCTAATGCACATTGCATGACCCAGTCTTGTTGCTAATGCATGGTGTATGTCACAGTCTTGTTAGTTCAACTAGCCCTGCTGATTTTTTATATACTGGAATGAAACTTGGTCACCGCTTCAAGATGGACATCATGTCGGAATTGTTGTATTGTTTTGTTGCTTTTACAGTGTGTGGCACGATCTCATTGATGCATCTACCAGTCAGTCCCACAGTTTGTCATACAGTTTATTTGAATGGATGACTGTAAAACTTGGTACATATTTATGGCTATCATTTAAATATGCACATATTGACAAAATCTGTTTTCCCATGATGTTTATATGAGATTTTGCCATTTTCGCTTGCAGCTGAATGCTATGTATAATAGAACTGTGTGAAGATTAAAAAGGATTGCTGTCAAACATAGTGTAAGTTGCGGTCATCATCATCAGATATGCATGTTGACAAATTGTTATGCTTGAATTGTTTTGAAAGAGTTATGAGCTATTCTTGACTTTAGAGTCTTCTTCATCATGGGGTAGTAGCGTGATACAGGTGTATTATGGGTAATGGTGTGATACAAAAGATGTGTAATGGATAATGATGTGATACAGGAGATGTGTTATGGGTAATGGTGTGATACAGGAGATGTGTTATGGGTAATGGTGTGATACAGGAGATGTGTTATGGGTAATGGTGTGATACAGGAGATGTGTTAAGGGGTAGTGGTGTGATAAAGGAGATGTGTTAAGGGGTAGCATTGTGATACAGAATATGTATTATAGGGTAGCAGTGTGATGCAGGTGATGTGTTATAAGGTATTGGTGTGATGCATGAGGTGTATTAATGGGTAGTGGTGAGATACAGGAATGTGTGTTATGGCGTAGTGATGTGATACAGGAGATGTGTTAAGGGGTAGTGGTGTGATAAAGGAGATGTGTTAAAGGGTAGCATTGTGATACAGGAGATGTGTTATGTGGTAGTTGTGCAATACAGGAGGTGTGTTGAGTGATAGCACTGTGATTGCAAGAGATGTGTAATGGGCTAGCTGTGTGATACAGGACGTGTGTTAAGGGATAGCAGTGTGATACAGGAGTTGTGTTATGGGTTAGCAGTGTGATACCAGAGATGTGTTAAGGGGTAGTGGTTACATACAAGAGTTAAGAGGTCAGTTTGGTTATTTCTGTCTATCTGTACATCTATCTATGCTGAAAATCTCATTGGCATAATCATGTATAATCTGCTTTACACAGACCAAGGAAAATTAGTTGGCCCGCTTCTGTCCATATTTATGTAATTTGACTGGATTTTCATGCAAATTAAATTATTTTTTAATTATATATAGATTTTTGTTTTACTTTTTGAACTATCAAATGTTCCCTCTCAAATCATTTTGGGGATATTATGTGAAACCTGTTTGACTTGAGAAAATAAAATTTGATGTGCATTTTTTAACATGCAATCTCATAAAATTTTCAAACTTAAATGATTTTCAGATTTTTAATTGCACACAATTTCATAGGAGTTTCAAGCTATCAAAATCATTGATGTTTAACTGTAATATGTATACAGAGTTTATTCCCTTTGTTTTAGGCATACAAGCACGGTCATGTGAGGAGTTGGACTGTCAGTTTGGAGCTACCTGTGCTAAGTTCTGGGAAACAGCACAGTGTGTGTGTGACATTATGTGCAGCAGTGATAAGGTAGAACCTGTCTGTGGCTCCAATGGTGAAACATATGCATCTGTGTGTCTGATGCGAAAAGCATCCTGTCGTAATCAGCTTGAAATCACAGTTGTACATCAGAGACATTGTAGTGGTAATTAATGAGTTTAGTGTTCTTTGATTCAAATATAAAAATATAGTTCATTTTTATTAAATCAATATAGAATGAAATTCAGTTACAAGTTACACAAGTTTTCTGCATGACTGCCTTGGTGGCAGACTGGCACCATTTTCATTTTTGACTACCTAGATATCATAAAAATCTTTTGGTGAAAACCTCATGTCTATTATTAGCATTTGAAGTACTAAGGAGAGAGACTTATGTCCATTAAAACTTTTGTCATTACCTGATGTAATTTATGTCATGATTGAAACATAAAATTATAAATATGTTTACTGAACTACTCTATCATTTGATTGATGCTTGATGAGAAAATGAAGTAGACAACAATCATTACATAAACATGTCTTTATGCCATAGAATTGGTTGTGTTGTCTTTTTATTTATATTTTTGACTCACACACTATTGCCAGTTTTGTTCTGTTCTTTTGTTTAGTGCAACACTGAATGAAATGCTTTCAAACAGTTTGCCTTTCCTTATTAAACTTTAAAAAATATCACATATTTATTGTGTACATGGTATGTCTGCCTTATTTCAGGGGAGGTACTTTCTACAAAGGGAATTACTCCACCAGCTCTAACCACAAAATCAAGGAAGACAACACGACATATTCACACAAAACCAAGTAGCAACTCCACACAGAAGCCACCCATCAACAAACCTAAACTACCGAACTTTAATTATGGTAAATTTGAAAGAATATTCAACTTTCATTTTGATTATAGTTGCTGTGTTCTTTTGATGACTTCCTTTAACATAATAGTAAACAAAATGAGCCTCAATGAAGAATATCATCAGCTTCAAGTAAAGTAGTTCTTTTTTACCCCCCCCCCTTCAGGTTTGCTAATGTAGAATAGGCCTGAGGCTCTCACAAGTCATAAGAGAAGACAAATCCAGGTGTTGTAGTGGCTGAGTGGTAGACATGTTGGACTTAAAACTGAATGGGTCCAAGTTATAATTCTACCATCAAATCAGCCTAGGCCAGCTAACCTAGTGTGTCTCTGGGCAAAATCTATTAATTCCAGTTTGTGTAGCTGTGCCTTTAAATAACTAAATCACCAAACCCTTTCTTCAAACCATGAAAAGCAATAACCTGAAAAAATAGCTTGTTACAGTAGGACACTTAATTTGATGAAATGTTTTGTTCATATTTACTTGAGTATTTTTGCCTTAAGTTTGCTGTAAAATCATGACATTCATTAAAGTAAGTTATTTTTTTCTTCATTTTATCTTGAATTATCAATGTACATGCACATTTTGGCCCAAAATATTTTGGTACACCATTGTCTGACATCAGAAAGTTATAAGATAAAAATTGAAAGAGAGAACCTAAACACAGCAACATACATTCACTTAATGATTTGAAAATACATGTAGGTGACAAACTCTATTCTATATTTTCAACCCAATGCCAGATGTTTGTCTTTTTTATTTCCTAGATATGTAATATGGGTGGATATAGTTACAGTTGAATCCATGTCTCTCTATATGTATACATTTAATTTACAGAGTTTAAAGCTCAAATTGTTCTGGTATTTTGATCACATTTGGTGCACATGTTAAGCAAATTGCATTGATGTGCCTTTTGATGCTTAAAATTTTCCTCATTAACTGATTTTTATGTTGCAATGGAGACAAGGGTAGCATAAATATTGACAGACATAAGTAGAATATAAACAGAGAGCGGTAGGCCATAGGCTGTTAGCACAAGTAGTATAAAAATTGAAAATACTGGACAATAAGACATTAACACAAGTAATATAAAACTTAACAATAATGGACAATAAGACAGTAACACAAGTAGTATAAAACTTGACAATACTGGGCAATTGTTGTTGTAGAGTTTAATGCCATTTTTTAGCACAAGATAGGCTATACATGGCAGCCAGTAATAATTGTGGAGGAAGAACCCTGGAAAACCCAGGGAAGAACCACCAACCCACGAGAAGCTACTGGCAGGCTTTCTCACTTACCCACGTTAGCCGAGTCTGGACTTTATCTCACGCAAACAGAGGTGAGATGGCAGTGATCTGTAACGGTCAGCTTTAGACCACTCGGCCACTCGGGGCCCACAATACTATGCAATAAGAAAGTAACACAAGTAATATCAAACTTGACAATAATGGGCAATAAGACAGTAACACAAGTAGTATAAAATTTGACAATACTGGGCAATAAGACAGTAACACAAGCAGAATAAAAATTGACAATACTGGGCAATAAAAAAGTAAAACAGGTAGTATAAAATTTGAAAATGCTGGGCAATAAGACATTAACACAAGAAGCATAAAAATTGACAAAACTGGGGAATAAGACAGTAACACAAGTAGTATAAAAATTGACAATACTGGGCAATAAGAATGTAATACAGGTAGTATAAAACTTGACAATACTGGGCACGAAGACAATAACACACGTAGCATAAAACTTGACAATATTGGGCAATAAGAAAGTAACACAAGTAGTAAAAAATTTAAAATATTGGGCAAAAGGATATTAACACCAGTAGTATAAAACTTGATAATACTGGGCAATAAGACACTAACACAAGTAGTACACAATTTATAATATTAGGCATTAGGACACTGACACAAATAGTATGAAAATTTACAATACTGGGCAAGAAGACAGAAACACAAGTAGTATAAAATTGACAATACATGTACTGGGCAATAAGACAGAAACACAAGTAGTATAAAATTGACAATACTGGGCAATTAGTAAAACACAAGTTGTATATAAATTGACAATACTGGGCAATAAGACAGTAACAAAAGTAATATGAAAATTGACAATACTGGGCAATTTGTAATATGAGCAGTGTAAAACTTGACAATACTGGGCAATAAGACACTAACACAAGTAGTATAAATATAAATTGATAATACTTGGCAATAAGACAGTAACACAAGTAGTATAAAAATTACAAATCCTGGGCAATTAGACAATATCATGAGCAGTATAAAATTTGACAATACTTGACTATAAGACAACTAACACAAGTAGTATAAAAATTGACAATACATGTACTGCACAATAAAGCAAAATCATAAGTAGTATAAAATTTACAATAATAAGACAGTAACACAGGTAGTATAAAGATTGAGTGTACTAGGTCACCCGACAATAACACAAATAGTATAAGACTGAGTATAATAGCTCATATGATATTAGCATAAATAGTATTAAAATACCTGACCATAGCGTACAGTACAAGCTGTTAAATAATCAGGGTCATCAAGAGAAAGAAGTGTTGCTACTTGCCTCTTTATGGCACAATTTAGCAATTATTCTACTAAGGCACAGTAGTGCGTGTTATTTTAAAGGAAAATGTGGCAACTTGCTACTGTAAGGTGGTACAGTATGGCAATTTACCCTTCAAGGCACAATATATAAAAACTTCTTTTAAGCCACAGTTTAATTTCACTCAATGTTTTGTGTGCATTGATTTTGGTTTTGTGATCTTGCAAAACTTCACAGTTTGGGCTGGTTATAAAATGTATTTACTTTACTTGTGTTTGAATGCTTTTTGTTTATTTCAGGAAGGATAGGAGATTTATGTCTTGAGGATGTTGATGACAGTAGCACCATGCGGTGTTACATTCCAAACAGTGTCTGCCAGTTTGGACTGTGTCACTGTATGGAGGGATACATACCAACTTATGAAAACACACAGTGTTCTGGTTAGTACTTTACCATTGTGAAAACATTTTTTGTCACCAATTTTCCATTTTTCCAAGTTATTTGTTTTTTCTTGTTTGCCTTTTATCAGAATATTGAGACAAATATGAACTGAAAAAACATGTATAGAGAATTTCATATGCATCAACACACCTAGTAAAAGCCAATTTCTGGAATCAAGTCTGAAGTAACAACATAACTAGTGGGATAATATGGTCATAACTTGAGGAATCCTTTCATTTAATAATGCAGATCCTGGTACATGAACAATGTCCTATACTAACAGTTATATTGATGTCTCTTTCATACACAAGCTGAACAGTCTGTCTAACCCACAGGTCTGAAAGATAAAAATGGGAACCAGTCTAGAAGTGGGTTTAGGTTATATATATATATATATATATATATATATATATATATATATATATATATATATATATATATATATATATATATATATATATATATATATATATTCTACTATACAGATAACCTGAATGAAAATGATGCTGATCTTACATCATGCATGTTGGTCTGTTGGCCATCTTGATATTGTAACTCATCCTGACCAAACTGTATAAAAAACTTGGTATAAAATACATGGTGCTGACCTGCTTGTTCTCCATGTCATCTATCTTGTAATTAGTACTTATACATAATGGAGGGGATATCAACCTAAGTTTGCCCATAGACATTTCATATGGCCATTGTCACAGACATCTTGAAATTCTTATTGCCATTCTTACCAAGCAGTGGCTCATATTAACATGGCTTTTGGCTGAAAGATTTTGCATGTCATCTTGTTTTTGAATTAAAATGGCTCATGAGTGAGTATATATGGAATTGGTCATTCCATTATTACAATAATGTTAATGCTTACGTTCTAGATGGCTATTTTTATGGCCAGCCATACAATTTTATATGGCTTCTTTATTATCCTGAATGGATGGTCTTACTGATATGACTTCTTTATTGTCCTGAATGGATGGTCTTATCAATGTGGCTTCTTTATCGTCCTGAATGGATGGTCTTACTTGTATGGCTTCTTTATTGTCCTGAATGGATGGTCTTATCAATGTGGCTTCTTTATTGTCCTGAATGGATGGTCTTACTTGTATGGCTTCTTTATTGTCCTTAATGGATGGTCTTATCAATGTGGCTTCTTTATTGTTCTGAATGGATGGTCTTACTAATATGCCTTTTTATTGTCCTGAATGGATGGTCTTACTTGTATGGCTTCTTTATTGTCCTGAATGGATGGTCTTACTGACATGGGCTATGACTTCATTATTGTCCTGAATAAATGGTCTTATTCATATGGGTTATCACTTGTCTTTAATGGATAGCCTGTTGATATGGGCAGTGCTGGATTTAGTACAAATGAGTTCCTGTGCTAATTAATATATGAGGCCACTTACTTGGGCCCTGAAGGAGGTAGGCCTGGTAGGCCTACACAGGTAGTTAGGCATATATACTCAAGAAATTCAGGAGAGTTAAAATAGCCTGAGACTTTTGAAAAATTCCTTTTTTTTTTTTCACCAAGAAGATGGGCCCCCTGGCCAACAGGGGCCTTGTGCTTAAGCACACCTAACTCAATGGCAAATCTGGTACTGGATATGGGTTATCACTTTATTATTTTCCAGAATGGATGGTCTTATTTATATGGTTATCCCTTCATTATTGTCCTGAATGAATGGTCTTATTGACATGAGTTATCACATAGATTATTATTGCAGTCTGTAGCTGGTTCTGACCACCAACATGGCACCATAGTGGCCATCTTCAAAATCATGTTTTGCTTACTCCACATGCATGCATTTTCACAAAAATAATTTTGTGATGATTGGATCAGAATAAAAATGTTGCAGATCAAATCAACAAAGTATTCACACATTTGTGGAGCAATTTTGATGACCAAATCTAATTGACCTTGAAGTAAAGTCAGAGGTCATTGTTTGTACTTTTGTATTTCACTGTGCTTATCAACACAGTGATTTGTGTTCATACAATTAAATTTTGACCAGATTAGTATTAGCTCAAATGAACAAGTTAATAGTCAGGACTCTGACATTGATTGTATGGTCATCTGACATTGATTGTACAGTCATCTTACATTGATTGTATGGTCAAAATTGTGAACTGTACAGGTTGGTAATGATGATAACTGATGACACAGACCAATATGATTGGATTTAAATCAAATCCAGTTTGTGTATATATCTGATGAATATCCCTTGTGAAAGTTTGACTGAAATTTCACTGACATTTCATGAAATTTCATTGGAAGTTTTGGTCTAAATATTAGTGAGATTTCACAAAAATTTTGTAAGGATTCACATACAGTTTAACCAAAACTTTCACTAAACATTTGGTAAGATTTCACTAAGATTTCATTGAACTTATCAAAATATAATTAAATTACCAGTGAAATTTAACTGAAATAGTGAAATTTCAGATTTACTGTATACAGTATTTTACTGAAGTTTCAGTAATTGTTTTTGACATTTCCAAAGGTTCCAAATGAAATAATGGAAACAAATTATACAGCACTTTATTAAACACAGTAATATAAATGAAACAAAATTATATAGCTATTATAATTATGACATCCAAGATATATGAGAAAGTTTTACTGCAGAAAACTTGTAAATGTATTAATTGTAATGCTGTTGTGATGCTTAAATGAGCCCTTGACCCACAAGCAGCAGTGACAAATGTAGTATTACTTAGTGATTTTTTCATTGAAATTTCACTGATATTACAATCACAAAAATGTCACTAATATTTTCATAACTTTTGGATGAATCTGAAATTTCACAGATATTTCAATTATGAACTCTCACTAATTCATTTACAAATGTTAGCAGAATCTCAGTGGAATTTCACTGAAATTTGGTGAAATACTTAAATTTTGTTAAAAAAGGACATTTCAGTGAAGTTCACTAAAATTTCAGTTACATTTTCACTAGGGATTACTTAACTTTTTCACACAAAATATTAATTATCAATTTAGCTAAGCTTAGGATATTGTCTGAGACAAATTCAGTAATCTTTTATTCCTGATATCAGGTTCAAATCAAAGAGTAAAAAAGAAATTTATCCTACACCTCCATATGTATTGTTGACATGCTCACTCAAACATTTAATAAAATATTACCTTTTTGTGAATTAGGTATGTTGGAGTTACTTAAGAATATTAGAGATGGTTGGCAGTTTAAATAAAGAAACAGTTATACCTAGCCAGTTGAATGTCAGTCCCTCTGAAAGACTCTTGTTTATGTACGTCATTTAAATAATCTTATGTCATTGAAATAAGTTTTCGTTTTCTGACAGCTGTTCATGTAGATCCTAGTGAGAATACAGTTGCCATCAATACTGATTTTAATGCCTGTACATTAAATCCATGTCTAAATCGGGGAATCTGCCAGCTGGATCACTCGCTGGGATATCGCTGCCTATGTGTCATTGGCAGATCAGGATCCATTTGTAAACAAGGTTAGTTGGTTGAAATCTATCGATGCACCTCTCTGTCTATCTACTGACCAAAGCAGTTCTATTCCTACCCACTTTCTTACCTAATACATGATGTGTCCATACCAATTTTTGACATATTTCTTTTGCAAGTTTCTTATTATTTAATATTTGTACCTTTTTAATACTGGATGAGTTAGCATAATTGACAACAGGCCATGCCAAAAGCTTGTATAGTCATTGGTAAGTTTAACTGAAAATACAGTCTTCTGACCATCATGATGTTGTTTCTACAAAGGCCTTAAAATAATTTGTTCTTTTATTCCTTACAGAAATCAGTTTCATGTACCCATCATTTTCGGGTTTGTCCTTCTTGAGCCTGACTCCAATAGGAAACATCACAGACCATTTTACTTTGGAGATTGCTTTCCACTCCATGAATAAAGATGGTGTCATTCTTTTTGCCTCTGAAAACAAGGATGGCACTGGACAGTTTATCTCACTGGCCATCACTAATGGACAGGTGGAACTGCGGTAAGTCATATGGTGTTGAAAGTCATGTGGCATTTAGGGGGTAAGTCATATTGTGTTTAAGGGTTAGGTAATATGGAATTAAAAGAGTAACTCATATTGTGTTTAAAGAGTAAGTCATATAGTATTTAAGGAGAAAGTCATATGGTGTTTAAAGAATATTCTTGATCATTCATTATGTTCCAGTTTTATAAATCCTGTTATTAGCAAGTCATAGAACATTTTTATGTTCATAACTGAATAAGTACTTATTAAGTAATATTCAGATTTTTTTATTCATATTATTTCCTTTTATAATTTTTAAAACTGAAAAATTATATCAATATAATGTATGCTTGATTAGTTATCCATAGCTGTTGTATCTGAATCTATTATTTTGCCAATATAACTATAAGATTTTCAATAAAGTTCCACACATTGGTATAACGTTGTCTGTTGCATTATTGAGGTATGAGAGAAGTAAATAGAGCTGAAGCTGGGGCTTGAAGTGATGTGAAAGCACATTATAACTTGTTCTCATTAGCTAAGAATGAAAGTCAAATGAACAATTAGAGATGATAAAACAAACTTGAAACAATCTAGTTGGATACAGGGCCATGCCACATTATAAAAGAAGCTAAACAAGGAAAATACATAGTATCATCTATACTCACTTAGAAGTCCAGTCCAATTACAAATTGCATCAACATGGTTCTGTTAGCTTAGATCCAAATTATAAGTGAGTACATATGCATTTGAATTTTAAAGCTTGTTAAAGAACTAAAACAATTCAACATTAGGGAAATCAGTGATGGAGTCTTCATAAAATGGCATATAGTACAACTCTCAAAGAGTGGAGATCGGCATTTCATTAAATGAATTACTACTTTGCACAATGTAAATATGAAGTGACACCTAGTGAATACAAAATGAGTTTAGAGTTCTGTCTTTGGGCTGCATTATAAATTAGATGCTGATATTAGTTCAAAAGTTCTATTTTTTAAATATTCATTTTTTGAAATATAAATATTAAATAAGATTAACTGTAATCAAGCAAAAGTTATGTGAAAGCTTTTTGTGATTACTCAGTTTGATTTCAGTTATATTTCTTTCACTGGCTTCATTGTTTTGATGGATCAATTTGAGGCAATTTCCATGCTTGCTTTGAGCTGATTCTGTCTAGATAAAGTTATAATAAAACTTTGCAAGTAAGTTTGAAATTATAATAAAGTAGGGATATAAAGTAATCTTCATGACCATCTGGCCTACTGTCTCTTTAAACCAGTACTCATATCTGTCTGGCATAGTCTCCTGAATATAGCACTCATATATGTCCATATACAGTCTCCTTACTACAATACTCATGTCTGTCTGGCATACAGTCTCCTGAACACTGCACTCATATATGTCCATATACTGTCTCTTTAAAACAGTACTCATGTCTTTCTGGCATACAGTCTCCTGAACACTGCACTCATATATGTCCATATACAGTCTCCTTACCACAGTACTCATGTCTGTCTGACATGCAATCTCCTTAACCCTTATCTGTTTGGCATACAGTCTTCTTAACACAGTACTCATGTCTTTCTGGCATAGTCTCCTTAATACAGTGCTCATGCTTGCACTGTACTAATATCTGTCTGGTATAGTCTTCATAACACAGTACTTATGTCTGGCATACATTCTCCTTTAGACAGCTCTCATATATTATAGGCATTTAGTCTCCTGAACACAGTATTCATGTCTGTCTGGCAAACAGTCTCCTTAACACAGCACTCATATCAGTCTGGCATGCAGTCTCCTGAACAAAACTTGCATGTCCATCTGCATACAGCCTCCTTAACACAGTACTCTGTCTGTCTGGCATACAGTCGCATGAACACAAACTGCATGTCCATCTGGCATATGGTCTCCTTAACACATTTATCATATCTATAAGGCATACAGTCTCCTTAACACAATTTGCATGTCCATCTGGCATACAGTTTCTTTAACATGGTCCTCACGTCTGTCTGGCATACAGTCTCCTTAACACAACTTACATGTCCATCTAGCATTTAGTTTCCTTAACACAACTTGAATGTGTGTCTGAAATACAGTTTTGTTAACACAATAATCATGCCCACTTGGCAATAGTCTCATTAACACAGCATGTGTATCCATTCTGGCGTACAGTCTTTTTAACATAACTTGTATGCCCATCTGACACATAGTCTCCTTAACAGGGTCTTCATGTCTGTCTGGCATACAGTTTCCTTAATATGGTTTTTTGTCTTTCTGGCATATTGTCTTAACATAGTCCTCATGTCTATCTGGTATACAGTCTTCTTAACATGGTCCTCATGTCTATCTGGTAAATTGTCTCCTTAACATCGTCCTCATGTCTATCTGGTATACAGTCTCCTTAACATGATCCTCATATCAACCTGGTATACTGTCTCCTTAACATGGTCCTCATGTCTATCTGGTATACAGTCTTCTTAATATGGTCCTCATGTCTATCTGGTATACTGTCTCCTTAACATGGTCCTAATGTCTATCTGGTATACTGTCTCCTTAACATCATCCTCATGTCTATCTGGTATACAGTCTCCTTAACATGGCCCTCATGTCTACCTGGTATACTGTTTCCTTAACATGGTCCTAATGTCTATCTGGTATACTGTCTCCTTAACATGGTCCTCATATCTACCTGGTATACTGTCTCCTTAACATGGTCCTCATGTCTATCTGGTATACTGTCTCCTTAACATGGTCCTCATGTCTATCTGGTATACTGTCTCCTTAACATGGTCCTCATGTCTATCTGGTATACTGTCTCCTTAACATGGTCCTCATGTCTATCTGGTATACAGTCTCCTTAACTTGATCCTCCTGTCTATCTGGTATACTGTCTCCTTAACATGGTCCTCATGTCTATCTGGTATACTGTCTCCTTAACATGGTCCTCATGTCTATCTGGTACACAGTCTCCTTAACATGGTCCTTATGTCTATCTGGTATAATGTCTCCTTAACATGGTCCTCATGTCTATCTGGTATAATGACTTCTTAACATGGTCCTCACATCTGTCTGGCATACACTCTTCTTAACATGGTCCTCATGTCTATCAGGTACACAGTCTCTTTAACATGGTCCTCATGTCCATCTGGCATTTAGTCTCCTTAACACAACTTGCATGTGTGTTTAAAATATGGTATTGTTAACACAAGCTTGATGTCCATTTGGTTTACAATCTTGTTAATACAACTTGCATGTCTTTCTAGCAGGAAGTAGAATTAACACAAACCTCATGTCCATCTGGCATTCAATCTCATTAATGCAGCTTGTTCTACAGTTTTTATAGATTGTTATAAAACATTATAAATATTATGGTCGTTAAATGTATACAAAATAATTTGTCTCTGTATAGTTTGTAAGAGTTATTGCTTTTTTGTTTAAATAACATATTGTATGACACAATATAGTTAGTTCTGAGTGTTTAATGGATTGCCTTTAAATATGGCTGTTATGTCAAGATGTCCGTATTGACAATCCCACAATTTTCTCAGTTTTGTTAGACTGGTTGCTGTTTCTGTCTTGTAGTATAAAGCAGTGTTTGACACTTTACTTTAGCACAACTATTCATAGAGTTTTTCATTACAATGACTAGATTATGCTCAAACTGACAAATCAACGTTTTTTAAAAGAACTATCTCCCATTTTGACTTGCAGCTGAATGAAGTATGTGACAATTTTTGGAACACTGCTATTACTACTGAACATGACATGGGAAAATATGTGACCATCATTACAAAATATGCAAAAGTACTGTGCAACTTGATTTGGTTTGTAAGAGTTATTGCCCTTGCTAACTTGGAGCTTGTAATGTATGACAGAATTTCATGAACACAACCAGCCTGACAGTTTTCAGTGTATGATACTTTGTGTACATGTTAAAATCATCATTTTAGAAAGTGAATATGAACAAATCACTTTGCTTTATAAGTTTTGTATAAGTAATCGTCCTTGACATCATGCAGCTGAGTGCAGTGTGAGACAGAATCTTATGATGGTAATCTGTCTTGTGTTCTTTGTGGATTGCTGGTACTATTATGCTCATCATTGAGTGCTTTTATGACTTTTGTAAGAGTTATTGCCCTTTTGGACATGCAGCTTAAGACTGGTTGATAAAAAGATGAAAAATCCTTGAATTGAATTCAGTACATGACCATGGTTCACAAAACTTTGAAAACTCATTGAATTTCAATAAAGATGTTTTATAAGACTTTAACTATTTTTAACAATGTCTTAAATTTTGCTAAAATCTCTTGAAGGTTTACTCAGATGGTATACAGAATGTTAGAACTAAATAAAATTTATCCCTTTCTAAATTAAGCATTTTTATTATATATTTTACAAACATAATGAATAAATAAATAAATAAAACTAATTAAACCTTGATGAATATTATGACACACCACACCAGCAGTTTAACAAAATTAAGATATGGAGTTGATTCAAGTTCTGTATTACAAAATGCTTCTTGAAAAACTTTGGAAGTCCTTGAAAAAAATCTCCAGGGTTACATGAACTATGTATGACAGAATTATGTGAATGTAGCAACTCTTGTAGAGAAACTTACTTCGTGATCATAAGATGTGCATATTTACCATTAATTTTACTCATGTTTTTTAGAAGAAATGTGCATGTTTTTTTACTATAGGCTTGCTTCCATCATGCGTTAAGAACAGGACAGGCAGGGTGTATTTTCATGAACATATTGCTCACCATTCTTAAAGTTTATAAATGATATTGAACATTATTATAATTGACACTGAAAATTATTGTAAATGACATTGAACATTATTATAAAATGACATTAAACATTATTATAAATGACATTGAACATTATTAAACATTGAACATTATATTCTTGTCACTTCAGCTCAGGTATCAAGCACCTCAAAAATTCACCTTCAACCAAACTAATGAAAAATATGCTTTTAAATAGCTGTGACTGACCTGCAGCTGCATACAACATATAAAAAATTCAAATAAGATAATTAAAAATGGATGTTTCATTAATGTTATTTGACTGTATATTGTTTTTGATGTTGATTGTGGGGATAGGGGAAGGGCTAGATGGTTAGAACAGATTCTGATATTTTCCATCAATTTGTTTCCTTTCATGACAGTTTAAATAATTCACATTTTGAAATTTCAGGTTTGATATGGGTGAAGGGCCAGTCATAGCTCATCACCCACATGAAATCTCATTGGACAGTTACCATCATGTGATCATTAGGCTGCAGGGGCAGGATGGGATACTTATCCAGGATAACAGTGAACCAGTCAAAGTGAGCCATGCTAGCTCATTCAAGGTGCTGGATCTCTCCGGGGCATTATATATAGGATATATTCCTCAAAATCTATCATAGTAAGTGGTCCATAAATTAACATCAATTATCAGTTTTCAGAATAAATTCCTAATGATCAAAATATTGATGCTTGTTCTCTCCACAAAAAACATGCAAAAATGCACAGCTATTTCAACAACAAAATTAGAAATACTAACACATCCATAGACTTAGGACTTGTGAGGAGTGCTAGTTTTCATTAGAAAAGTTTGAAAACAATTTGAAAGCAAACCAACAGTTCATCCCATTTTTTTTTATTTTACCATTTTTGTAAGGACTAGTATCTTTCAATAATAATTATAATAATAATGACTTTATTTAAAGAAGATGCTCATCTAGACAGCTGAACAATCTTCCTGAGGCCTTCTACAAAGACATTTGTATATATATATATATATATATATATATATATATATATATATATATATATATATATATATATATATATATATATATATATATATATATATATATATATATATATTTTAATGCAAACAATACTATCATACAGGTTAGAGAAATTAAATTCGTACTCTACTAATGCACAGTTTTTGCAAGATAAGGTACCTTTAGACAACAAATGATATTAAAAAATAGATAGTTGATCTACTGCTACAATTAAATAAGCACAAGGTTTTAGGCTGAGTTTGTACATAGTTCATACAAATAGTATTAGTGAACATGTGTAAACTTTATACGTAACTACATGATAACAATGTTGTAAAAAGTTGTAGTATTAATTAAACAAACTCGTACAAATGGATGTTGACAATGAAGCTTGGTGAGTCAGCTGACTTTACACAAGGTCGAATGGAATTCCATGGTTTGGCTACAAGAAAGCAAAACTCTTGTTATAAAACACTGAATTTGTGTTTGATAATGTTTTTAACTTTTCAATCTCATACACAAGCAATATATAGAAAGCTAACCTGAATCTTTCAGCCTCATACTATGGACTTCATCAGGACTAATTTAATCTCTACTGACTGTAAATTATCATCACTAGATGGATTGTGAGCAGTGTCAAAAGATTGCCACAGATATGTGGCTGGATGTAGCAGCCCCAGTCCCTGTCATAAGAATCGGTTTGAGTTCACAGATGAAGATCGATTGCTTAATCCTCAGCTCGATTGCTTAATCCTCCCAATCCTGTTACAACCTGCTGCATGTCTGTGACAATCTGTTAACATCACTCACAATTCCATCTAGCAATGTTAACAGTCAGTATATATGTTTGCTAAAAAGGCAGTCCAATTACAAATTACACAGACCCAGATCTATCATTACATTATGCACTGGCAAATATGGGTATTTGTAGTTTGCCAGAAGCAGTCACAAACTCAGATCTAATGGCTGATGTTGTTTGTTGTTGGACTTGACCTTGTATGCCATTGGTTGATGTCAGAACCACATATATTTTAGTAATCAATAGTGGTGTACATAGACTTGATAAGTTATTGCTAGAACTTGTTGTACAGTTGATATAAAATGATTGAAATTTAAACTTGACCTTGAACAGTGTCCTTGAGAAGGTTGGAGTGAACTTGGGATTTGTGGGATGTATCCAGAGTCTGGCAGCTGGTCGGACAGAACTGGCCAAGATTTACAACATGGAATATCCCAACATTTACACGGACATTAAAGATGGCATTCACATCAGTAAGTTTATAACATTTGCACAGACTTTTAAGATGGCATTCACATTAGTAAGTTTATAACATTTGCACAGACATTAAAGATGGCATTCACATCAGGAAATTTATAACATTTGCACGTACATTAAAGATGGCATTCACATCAGTAAGCTTTTAACATTTGCACGCACATTAAAGATGGCATTCACATCAGTAAGTTTATAACATTTGCACAGACATTAAAGATGGCATTCACAGCAGTAAGTTTTTAACATTTGCACAGACATTAAAGATGGCATTCACATCAGTAAGTTTTTAACATTTGCATGCACATTAAAAATGGAATTCACATCAGTAAGTTTTTAACATTTGCACAGACATTAAAGATGGCATTCACATCAGTAAGTTTGTAACATTTGCACAGACATTAAAGATGGCATTCACATCAGTAAGTTTATAACATTTACATGGACATAAAAAGTTTATACATGTTAGTATTTTTTTTTAAATTTTAAGTAATAATACTTATGTCATCTATAAAAAAATCATTCTTTAATAAAATGGATGGTTTTGATTCATCCAGAAACAAACTATTCTTAAATACCGGTAAAATGGATGATTTTTACTCATTTATAAACAAATCATTCTTAAATTATATGGATGGTTTTTACTTGTTTGAGGAAGCTGAATTTTGCTTTGTATTTCAAGAAATTACCAAATGATATAATCTTCTGATTTGTAATAGCATGAACACATATCACATGTATTTAATCTTTCAGATTGAAATAAAATCTTTGAAACAAGAAAAATGTCAAAATGAAAGACATTTTCAAATTGGAACTTTCAACAGATTTAAGAAAGATAATATTTGTTTCTATTATGATATCAGAATTTGTAGTTTGACATGTTATTTTGTACAGACTAAAATCTAAAGTTTGGGATGGTTTTCTACTAGGAGAGTTTGATGATCAATGATGTAAAATAAAGAGCCTAGTACATGGTTTACAAAATTACAAGTTTTAAGAAAGAATTTAATCCTGTAATTAGTAAAATTTGGTTTTTGGAGTCATTTATGTTTGGGATTTTTTTAGTGGCACATTGAACATTATTTACTAATAATGTTTAACCTAGACTGGAAAAAACTGATAACAAAACAGTTGTAAACAGTAATCACTAATCATAACTGAATGTAGCTATTCACTGCCTGTCACACCAGTAAAGTTTTATTACTTACCTGACTCCAGTTAAGTCACCTGAAGTTGATTGGAAGAAAGGGAATGAGTGTTGTCAGTACTTTTTCTTTTACTTTTATATGCATTCTCTGATTGCAATAATGTTAGGAAAATAAACTTGTATCCCTGTTTATTACAGCCATATGGAAAAGAAGAAAATAGTCTTTTCCATCTACATATTTACGATATATAATGGGACATTGTATTTATTGGGACACCATAAATTAATTTTAAAAGTAATTTTTTTGTGCTCATGGACACATTGGTTTTTTCGAGTCCTAATTGTGGGACACCTTTTAAATCACTCAAAAATTGCATGTCAGAAAATGAACTCCAAATGAAATAAAAAAATAAAAAATAAAACTATACTAGAGAGAAAACTCCTTCATCCACTGCAGCAGCATCTCATTAACATATCCCTTCTGCACACGTATGATCCATTCATTCAGTGCATGAATATTTTTTTTACCTTTATTATACTGTGAATAATTGTTAGAGGCAAGACATCACCTGAATCAGAAACTGCAAGGACTAAAGTCAGGTTTTTTCAAATCTGCACCAGTCTGATTCTCATACATTGACCCCCATCTTATCATCGGTACATCTAGGAATTTGATTAAAGTACATTAGAATTTCATCCATGTTAATGATCATATTGTTATCAAAATCATCTGCTTCACTTCTGGCCTTCACAAATTCATCATATGATTTTATTTTCTCCAAATCTTCTGGACGATGCTGGGTTATCGATGTCCATGCATGAAGCACTATATATTGTCACTTTGAAACTTGCTCCATTGTTTAAATTTATTTTTAAAATTACTGTGAATACTGGTGAAAAGGAACCAAAGTTAGATTCCATATCTTGGCCTTCTTTGTATATCAAAATCAAAATAAAATTGGCACACTTTAAAGAATCCAGTCAGCTTCTAATCTCAACTTGTTTTGCAATAAAATAACCTTTGTATTGATATCTATTTAAAAAGAAAAAAAAACAGCTTCTGAGGTCGACTTGCTTGGTAAAACAAATAACTTTTGTCTTTGATGTCCTGTCAGTATGTTCAGAGATGGAGTTTACTGCTCACTGCCAGTTGTGATTATACACTACCCCGGCTTCTTATGGGCTTGGCATCTGTACTAATAATTAATACAAAGGAGCATTGATGTCTGCATGAATGACAGTTGTCTTCAAGATATCAGTTGATTATTTCCCTCTTGTTTGTGATTTTGTTGGATCCAGTTTTCAGTCAGATAACATTTTCCAACCTTTGAGCACAACTAAACACAATTTTTTTCTCAATGTCCCTCTCAATGAACAATGTGACATGTTATAGGATATAAGTGATACATGCTACAGTATGAAAGCCTATGCTACATTATATGGATTTCATGGCAAAACAAGGTTAGTTTCTTTCTTTTTATTATCAAAAAAGCGTTTTATTTATTTAATTTATTGCAACATGTTGGGGCGGGGAGTACAAACACAATACAAATTTATTTTGTTTCTTTAAGTCTTGGGGCATATGGCCATTACATCCCAATTACCATTGGTTGGTGGTTTTAGTTTTAAGCTTTACTCATTATTATTGCAAGACCTCATGAAATCCTTGAATATGTTAATGATTTCAAGCTATCTATTCAGAAGGCTAGTACAGTTTAGTGTTATTATTTCTAATTTTAACTAATATTAAGTATTTTGCATTTGTGATCATCATTTATTTTTATGTATTGTTCCAAATTGGTCTTTTTGATGTTGATTATTGGTTCTTTATTTGTTATTACTTCTGATATATTTTCACTTGTTTAGGTAACAAATCATGTTATTGGGATTTGTGAACACCATATAGGCTGCTATTTTCCAAATTCTTATCATTCTTGTCAATTAAACAACGAAATGCAGCAAGAACAAGAAATTTAAGCCTAATGAGGGTGCATATAAGACATGTCTAGCCTGCATGAAGTTTTCATCATCTGCAGCCAGAAGATTTTGCACATAATGGTCAGAAAATGTCAAGTCCACTGTGTTGTGGTACAGCATCAAGAGCTAGGAGGGATTTTTATGTCTCAGATGGTGTGTGAAAACTGAAATGACTATATCCAGCAAATCTGACATAGAAAGGGTTGCATAGATGCCACACATGCTTTCATCCCAGCTGCTATTAGAGTTGCAGATGAGTCACCTGACACAGGAGACAGTGATGCATTTGCTGGTCTTGGGGCAAATTTTGTCCATGCCACCTTTAGGTTTTTTGTGCAACATTTTGGCAGTATCCTCCATTGCTTGATTTGCAGAAAACTCAATGTAGCAATTTAACATTGGTTGATAGAGTATATTTATTTGCCTTTTCAGCATACTTTAGTGAAAAGAGGTACTTGTCTTTACTTGTAATCATTCCAGCTGCATTCTTCCTTGGCCCTCCATACCCAAGCCTTCAGGCTGTTGTTAATATTTGACACTAGGAGTAGGTTCAGAGGCAAGCAGCCTAGAAGTTTTACCTCCAACTGCCCTTGTTGCATGCAGTAGTGTTATAACTAAATTAGTTTTGACCTCAGTGGAGAGATGATGACCAAGAGATAAGAGCCTGAATACTGTCCTACAACAAAAACAGTTTTAAACGCAATTAAATTTCATGTGGCAACAGGCTGATACATTAGGGAGAAAGTTTATAAAAGTTTATTTATAAATAAATTTTCTAATTCTCAAAACCTTCCAACAACTGATTCTTACCCCAACTGTCCAAAGACATCCAGCTTGTTGTCCAAGACTCCTTCATTTTCACTAGAATTTAATGGAACTGCATTTGCAAAATGATTCAGTTCCTTTAACAGGGGCTTCAGATGTCATTCATGTAACTGCTCTATGGACTTTCATGTTCCCCTTTCATATTGGATACACTTTCAGATCTATGGAAAGTCAAACTTCTGCAGAAGGAGATTTGGTTGTTAATAGACGCATGGTAAATGAAGATAGGGTTTGCAAACTGTTTTCTGGATTTTCAATCCAGGCTCTTTTTAGTGCCCAAAATCAGTAGAAATGCATTTTTGGACTAAAGTTCAAAGCGGAAATTGTGGAATCAATCAGGTCTTCTATAAAAAGATAAATTGGTGGACAGTCTAGATTGGTCCAACACATGTTCCACTTCTGTATTTGCCTGACTTCCCATAAGTCACATATTCATATTCACATGGCTTCATGCAGATTTGCCTACAAAAGGAAAAAATATAGCAACTGTATGCACTCCCATTTGGTAGCAAAATTAGTCCATGGTCATTCACAAAAGTCATCAACCCTGTCCGAACCCTATTCTGGCAGACTTTGTAAACTGACTGTGTGTATCTGGACAATATCTTCCAATAAGTTCAGTCTTTTTGAAGCACATGAACAATCATCAATCTCTTTTTGGTCATCTAGCTTTTTAATGAACTGGTAAAAGTTGGATGTCAACCCATTGCAGCATTTTGTTCATTTGGGCATGGAGTTTTTGACAAATCTTTTCTGTCTCCTTCACAGGAACTTTGTGAATTATTATTACCAAAGTTTTTGAACCCATGGAGTCAGTTTCCAGATGAGAGTATATTACAGCACCTTGACCATCACAAAACAGCAGCAGATTTTATTATTCATGGCGTTTGTATGTCTCCCTTGCAGACATCTCTGCTGGCCAAGTGGTGGCTCTCTTCAAGTCAACTCAACCTGTGAGTTATCATCACATCCAAAGTAGTATTATTTCTGAATCTCTGAAGCAACAAATATTGGCTCACGGCAGGAATCTCTCAGGAAAAGTTATCAGATATACAGATGCCATGTCATATTGCTAGGGATCCCATTCTTTGCCATGCAGCATAACAGTATGATGGGAGGTGGGAGGAGCTTTCAATCATAGCATCCTTCTGGACATGATGAATATAGTCAATATTAATGTCTGAAAGGATCAGCTCAGTGGGAAAATAATCCTGATTATGTTCGACAACTTCGTGGTGATGACCTGACTCGTTAAAAAAGTTGTGGGGGGATAAAAAAATCACCTGATCTGTGCATTTTGGTTTGGCTGTTTCTTTACTGGTGCTCTCATTAAAGAACACATTCCTTAATATCCTGACCAATGTGCTGTCAAGAAGGGGATCAGACCCTTTATACCAAGTCATCCATTTAAGGGGTCAGATCCATCAATGGCTTTGTGTGCTTTAGGGGTATAATATACACTTTGTGACAAGGAATCACAAGCTTCCCATTTTTGTCCTTTCCAGATGCCTGGGCCATGAAAGTACTATCAATCAGTTCATAGGAGTTTGGAGCCTATGTCTACCCTCAACCCCTTCATCCCATCCAAACAGTCTTTGTATTTAACATAACACAGTTTTAGACATCAATATAAACTGCCACACTGCAGAAATTATAGTGATATTACTCATATTGACTCATATTGACTCATAGTGATATGACTCATATTGACTCATATTGTTAAAGCTTCATTAAAAATCAAAGACACACACACACATACACACACATGATGAATACTTTTTTCAGCCTAATGATAGATGATCCTAAACAGCCATGGTTACATGTGTTCCACACATACATAGACCAGCTCATTCTTAATTCTGGGTCTTGTCATGAGAGCAATGTGAAGAAAGAAATTTCAGCCTTCAGATATAGAGAGAACATAGTGGCTAGAAGTCATTCCACTTAGAAGGATTATGATGGAAAGTGTTGAGGAACCAATGCATGGTCAACATCATCAACACAGTAAAGCATAATTCCTGCAGATGGCAGACTTTTTGTTATGGCTGCTTGAGAAGTGTGAGCTCTGTTGACCATCAAGACTTCAGCTCCATGACATTCAGCACTTTCAAGCATCATGACAGAGAAGAACATGACAAAAGTTCCATCAGACCAGCTACCAATTTTTACTTGAATGGACCCAGATCCTTCAACTTTTTTTCTGCTTGAAATAGGTGTTGACTTGAATGGATGTAAATCCCTTAACTTATTTTCTGCTTGAAATAAATAGGTGTTGACTTGAATGGACCCAAATTTTTTAATTTGTTTTCTGCTTGAAATAGGTGTTGACTTAAATAGACCTAAATCCCTCTACTTGTTTTCTGCATGAAATAGGTGTTGACTTGAATAGACCTAAATACCTCAACTTATTTTCTACTAGAAATAGGTATTGACTTGAATGGACGTAAATCCCTTAACTTATTTTCTGCTTGAAATAGGTGTTGACTTGAATGGACCCAGATCCCTTAACTTGTTTTCTGCTTAAAATAGGTGTTGACTTGAATAAACCTAAATCCCTCTGCTTGTTTTCTGCTTGAAATAGGTGTTGACTTGAATAGACCTAAATACCTCAACTTATTTTCTGCTTGAAATAGGTGTTGACTTGAATGGACCCAGATCCCTCAACTTGTTTCTGCTTGAAATAGGTGTTGACTTGAATAGACCTAAATCCCTCAACTTGTTTTCTGCTTGAAATAGGTGTTGATTTGAATAGACCTAAATCCATCAACTTGTTTTCTTCATAAAATGGGTTTTGACTAGAATGGTAATGGGTTTTGACTTGAATGGAAATGGTTTGATTTTAATGGACTCAAACATGTTTTCAATTTGATATGGGCTTGTTACACTCAAAGCAGATCAGTTAAAACCTTTAGCCAAACTAGAAGGCCTCAAAGGTGATCAGTTGAATGTTGACATACTGAGTTACCCTCATTAAATGAAGAATAATATAATTGTTATTATTATGTTATTATTATTGTTATTATTATTATTATTATTATTATTATCATCATCATCATGATCATCATCATCATCATCATCATCATCATCATCATCATCATCATTATTATTATTATTATTATTATTATTATTATTATTATTATTATTATTATTATTATTATTATTATTATTATTATTATTTTTATTATCATCATCATGATCATCATCATGATCATCATCATCATCATCATCATCATCATTATTATTATTATTATTATTATTATTATTATTATTATTATTATTATTATTATTATTATTATTATTATTATTAGAAAACCAATCTGAAGCTGCTGACATGCAAGCCATTGTTTCTGATAGCTTAGTGTGATTCAAATAATGCAGCCAGGCTGTTTAGCTAACAATAGACTGCAATAAAAGGGCAACCAAAAACTGCTTATACAAACTAGTCATACACTCCTTTCAATTATGTCATGAGAGGTAATGATGCAAGACCTTGTTTGTGCTCCCAAGTTCTACATTATTGCACAGAGAAGAGTATTGAGACAGAATATCTCTTTGTTATGGAGATGCCAGGAAAGAGGGTAGAACATTTGAAGCCTATACATTGTGGCTGAAAAAGTGATACATGAAGTATACTCTGAAATCACAAAAGATCAGATTCTCTTCATGAAGGTTTCAGCTTATGAGCAATTTCAGCAAACCTCACATTCGAATATAGCATTTCAATCTGAGACATAATAGAAGCTGCTAGCAGTCAACCTATTCAAATTTTATCTCCATGGTCTAGTATTTTAATTTTTAAAGGCAGTAGGGACACTGGAATACATAGTGTTGTTGTATGATTTCTTTTAGCATGGGTTTTCTGAAGAAACAAAAACAGTGTTGTCAATCACAAAATTATAAAACAAATACAAAAATACAGCAAAAGCAAGTCTGGATAAATGACATATTATCCAGTACATTTTATAATTAAGTATAACAATGTTTTTCTTTTTGTGGTATTTATTTATATCTCCTTTCAATGTCTTGATATGATACTGCATATTTTTCTGGCTGCTATATTAATTTTCTTGTGTAATTACATATACAATTTATCCATATAATGCTTTTTCATGGGCTATTAATTAATTAAAAATTAATGTAACTTATTTACCCACTGTGTTTTGTTAATGCAAATTAATTTTATATTTTATATCCATATACATAATTAAACTGATGTTCAAAGAATATATAATTGTTCAGTTCTGTTGTTGTGTCTCTTAGTTTTATTCTAGTCTGTTATGTACTGTATATCAAATTTGATTTTTATGCTTGACCTTGTCTGTAGTTGAGGATAGAGGTCTTCCTGACTGCTCTTGAGTTTGTCTTATTAATAAGCTATAAATAGGTTGTTTCCTTGGGTTTCACTTCAAGATCTGGCCTTGGTTATGACCTCCAAAGATTCTGGAAATGAATTTGTAATTTTCCACTAAGATGTTGGAGTGTACAGAAACATTTGCTACCTCATAGGTCAAATGAGGATGTATATACATGTAAGGTGGTTTATATCAATAATATTCATTCTTATTTTAACATCAGTCTTTGTGGAATCAAATTTAGTTATATTCAGTTGTAATTTGGAGAAAATTATTTATTTAAATTATTCCTTGCAGTTACAAAGATCTGATTGACTGTTTGGACTAAAGTTACTGATGGGATTATTGTGAATTCATTCAAGGACATTCTGGATGATATCATTGTGATACATCAAGATTGTTGGCACATCAACCCACCCAAGACTATTAGCACATCAACACAATCAACACTAGAATTCATTAAGAGCACTGTGTACTATTAAACTTATGATAAAACCATTAGAATTTTTTGAAGTGACTTTTAAATTTTAAATTTGGTTTTTCAAGGAAAATATTATTTGTTGAATTTTTTAAAACTTTTATGCATTTCTTTTTTCTGTTAATTAGTTTGATATCATTTGTTTAACAACTTTCACTGTCTTATTTCAATGTTTTTATATTTGTTTACTGTTTTTCTTTCAGCCCCATGTGGGAGGAATCCATGTCAGAGTATTCCATGTACCAATGGAGGAACATGCATCATGAAGGATGTGGATTTGTTTGAGTGTACATGTCCTAAAGGATTCTCCGGTCAGCTTTGTCTTGAGCTATCAAATATATAATCTATCTCAGATTGTAAAAATCTGGTGACTCAGCAGATCAAAGCAAGAATTTAATATTTATAGGTTACTGCATTTGTATGGGAAAATATGAACAAGTTTTTCGGATGGCTATACTGCATGACCTTGGGAGTGCAGTATATCCATCAAAAAAAATGAGTTCATATTTTTCCATTCAAATGCAATAACCTTTTTATTATATGCTCATTTTTATTTCATTACCAAAGACTTAATAATAAAATTCACAACCAAAGATATTAAATAATAAAATTTATTATTTTATTATTAAAATAATAAAGTTCACAATTGTAGATTCCTTCAATACACAATAATATTATTCATGCACATATAGCTCCACCACCGACCTTTTTAGCTTCATAGTGTACTGTGCTCACGTACATCAAGAGCAAGGAGTGCAATATGAAGGTGTTCAATATCAGGGAATATTGAACGATTCTGACAATGTAATGTTAACAGATAAAAAAATGAGCATATAATTAAATTTTACATTAACCTGATTATGATACCCATAACTCTTCTCTTTACATATATCATAACATTATGCTGTAAGGAATAAAATAACAATTTTACATTGGGCTGTTTTAATGGAAATATCCTTATTCCCTGTTCAAAAATATATTTTACATTTTGCTTTCATGTACCCTATATGTTCACTTATAAGTTGGGTTCAGCTGTAAACAACATACACACTGATCTACCAATGCACCAGCAGATCAGGGTCAGTCTTGCCTTTTCTACTGATTATTCCTAACAAACTGCCTAAAAGATATTTGCGATGGGAAATCTGGAACAATACAATTTGGACTGGACTCAGTTCATACCCAATTTTGCAGCTTAAAATGAGGGCTATTCCAGTCTATTATATTTCTGACCCAGGGAAGACCCATGTGGTGTGGCATAGTGTCTCTTAAGTGTGAAATATAATTTCATAATATTTTTAATGAAGTTTTGTATTAATCAGAGTACCATGGATGTATTTTGAAAAGCATATCTTTCCTGGGTCTCCTGTCTGATCCGGTCTAGGAAAATCGCATCTTTTCTGGGTCTCCTGTTCGATCTGGTCTAGGAAAAGCGTATCTTTCCTGGGTCTCCTGTTTGATCTGGTCTAGGAAAATCACATCTTTCCTGGGTCTCCTGTCTGATCCGGTCTTTGAAAATCACATCTTTCCTGGGTCTTCTATCCAATCTGGTCTAGGAAAAGCATATCTTTCCTGGGTCTCCTGTTCAATCCAGTCTAGGAAAAGCATATCTTTCCTGGGTCTCCTGTTCAATCCAGACTAGGAAAAGCATATCTTTCCTGGGTCTCCTGTATGGTAAAATAGAACAGGTCTAGGAGTAATATCTGGATAACAATCTGTATGCTGGCAAAAGAGATTAAAGCTAATGAATTTCTTGGGAATTTGGGAATTAGCATTCTTACATAATAGAGCATTTATAGATTTATTTTTCAAAACAGGTACCAAGTAACTCAAATCTGAAAGTCTATACTTGCAATATTGCAGGTTCAAGTCCTGGGCTTGGCCAATATGGGTATGTGAGAAAGCTTGCCAATAACTTCATAAGGGTCACTGGTGCTTACCATGGTTTTTCAGAGTTTTTATTCAACCAGTTATACTGGCTACCATGTATAGCCTGTCTTTGTTGAGAAATGACATTATGCACAAAACAACAACAGCAATATTGGTGCAGGTTATAGATGGAAGATGAATTATAAATTCAATATTTGGGGATATGTGTTGAAACTTGTTTAAACTTGTGATTAATCTTTGTCTTTTTGTTATGAACCTTATTGCCTAGATGCTAGCATGAAATGCCTGAAACAAGCATGTGTATTGCAAATCTTTGTTTAGGTGGCATGTAAAGTTACAATGTTCAATAACATCTCTTTGTACAAAATTTCATTCTGAAATTTTAGGTGAATATTGACTGGATTATGTATAATAAATCTATTGTTCACACTCCACTAACTATTCTAATGATATTTCTTTCCATATTTTAGGAGATACCTGTGAAACTGCCTTAGATGTATGTACCAACAATCCATGCCACCCTGGTGCCACCTGTAGTGTGAATGATGAAAGGGAGGTAATCTGCTACTGTCCAGAGGGAAGGGAAGGACAGTACTGTGAATATGGTAAGATCAAATCTTGTAATGACATTTTAAAGTATAAATTCCATAACATCATTTACATAAAAATTGCCAGTAGCATATACCACCTTGATAGATAAGCAGTTTGGGTTGGTCTTTGACATGAGGAAAATATGAGAATCAAGAAGAAACCACAAGCCTTAGACTGGAGGCCATTTACATGTAAACCACAAGCCTTAGACTGGAAACCATTCACACTCAAACCACAAGCATTAGACTGGAGACCATTTACATGCAAACCACAAACATTAGAATGGAGACCATTTACATGCAAAACCACAGGCCTTGTACTGGTGAATATAGACTGGAGACCATTCACATTCAAACCACAGGCCTTAGACTGGAGACCATTTACATGCAAACCACAAACCTTAGAATGGAGACCATTCTCACTCAAACCACAGGCCTTATACTGGAGAATATAGACTGGAGACCATTCACACTCAAACCACAGGCTTTATACTGGAGAATATGGACTGGAGACCATTCACATTCAAACCACAGGCCTTAGACTGGAGACCATTTACATGCAAACCACAAGCCTTAGACTGGAGACCATTCACACTCAAACCACAGGCCTTATACTGGAGAATATGGACTGGAGACCATTCACATTCAAGCCACAGGCCTTATACTGGAGAATATAGACTGGAGACCATTCACATTCAAACCACAGGCCTTAGACTGGAGACTATTCACATGCAAACCACAAGCCTTAGACCTGAGACTATTCATATGCAAACCACAAACTTTAGACTGGAGACTATTCACACTCAAACCACAAGCATTAGACTGGAGACCATTTACATGCAAACCACAAACATTAGACTGGAGACCATTTACATGCAAACCACAAACATTAGACTGGAGAATATAGACTGGAGACCATTCACATTCAAGCCACAGGCTTTAGACTGGAGACTATTCACATGCAAACCACAAACTTTAGACTAGAGACCATTTACATGCAAAAAGTATGGCTTGAACATGCATTGCATAACATGTTTAAAGACTGCTGTCTAGACCCCATGAGTGAACTTGAATTAGGGTGTAAGTTTGTGATAATCATCTTCATCATACTGGTAATTTTGACTATAGTAGCAAAAGTGGTCCCAACAAAGTATTATATATTTGCCTTATACCAGTGATCTTCAACACTTGTACCTGTTTTTAATCACTTTTGGTATGAATTATTTGAAAAATAGGTTTTTGCATGTCCACTATTTTGTCGAGCATATTATGTATTAACCTTTCTTTCATGTAGCATTTCCATTTCTGTCTGATAAGATGAAGTCTATAGTGCATATCCTTATCAAACTTTATGGCACAAGTTCAAAGTAGATTAGGAAATGTTTTATTCTCTCTGCAAATCAAACTTGATGCCTGATTATTTAGGAAAAGAAACATAGTGAACATAATCTCTTATTTAAAAGATATACTCTAGGATGTTGTTTAAGATACAATTCCAACGACTTTGTTGTCCTTATACATGCCAGCAAACAATGGTTTGATTATGCTTCCAAAGTTATAAAAATTAAAATGAAGAACCAGCAAGAATTAATGTTTCAAAATATTCACAAAATTCTGTATTTCCAGATCACCATCATGATTTTTACGACCTCTCAAATATTATTTGATCATTGCAAATCCCAAACATCTTTTACATATCTTCTCATTTTTCAGAGTAAATTCAATCAAATCAGGGTTTTATCGTTCAGACATTTTTGAAAGATGGCAACAAGGTTGCAAAACCCATGGCACCATCTTCAGTTGGTTACTTGATAAAAACTCCATTTTTATTGCTGCATTTAGTACCTTACTAAAGCTTTGAAGAACATTCAGATCTACCAAAAAATAAATGTATCATCCTTTTGCATTTCCTTTCCACACTGGAAGCCTTGCAAAATTAGAAACTTGACAACCAGTTAAGGTAATTAATGTTACAGAGACATAACTTGCTCATGCAGTCCAGAAGAAAATATTCCTGTACTGTTGGCTGCCTAGTCATATTGGTATTGGCAAGGAAAGGGCTGCCTTGCAGACACCCATTTGCAAAATGGAATATTCCAAACACTGACATAAAATATTACATTAATCAGCATGAGTTTGATGAATAATAAAATTTGTCAATGAAAACTTTATGAACAAGCTTCATAAGTTCAAATCTATCATTGCTGCATGGTTCCCTCATATAAAACAAAACACAGAGATAAGGTGGTGTTGTGCTGATTATGTATAGGACACACATATCTGACTTGTGCATATTACTTGAAGGGTGAACCCCAACCAGAGTGCATACCTTGCCATGCATATCTATTGGAGAGGCCTTTCAATTTTTGTGTCCACAGCTTATAGGTCAAGGTCATTATGACTCAAAGAAAATAAGGTCTTGCATAATACATTTCTTTCTAAAGTAAGTCTCTTTACAAACTATGTGGATGACTTCTGCTTTAGCCTGTAGGTTTTGGGGTCTGAAGGACATAGGTCAAGGTCATGGTAATTCTGATAATAGCATAATGGTTTCTGCACGGTATGTTTAGTTCAGAGATGCATATCTTGACCAAAGAATTAGGTCATTGAGAACCGTTGATCAATAATGTACAGAGTCAACCATGTCATCTGCTGCGGTCTGCATGGAGGTTTCTTAAACACATAATTGGTACTAATGTCCATTTTATCATACTTTTATTCAATTTAAGAATGACTACATTGAAAAGTTAGTTCTGAACATTTTCTAACACATATCAGTTTACTCAAAATTTGACTTTAGGTATGGAGAGTCCCTATAGTGGGGATAATCTAATTAGTCCATAGGGCAAACCAGAAACTACCCTATTAACAGCTTACTCCTTATTATAGCACTAAAGCAATGGACGTAACAAAGGTGAAAATGTCATATAGCAGATTTAATTAATTTAATATCATTTAATGATAATTTGAAATTTTACCAAAAAGGATTCATTTACATAAGATAATTATATTTTTATGATTTATTTTCAGAAAAGCTAGAACGAGTGTTTGTTCCCTATTTTAAAGGTGATTCATTTATGATTCTACCTATGGAAAAGGTGGCTAAACAAATGTCCATAGAGGTCTGGTTCCTGACTTTACAGCCTAATGGTATGTTACACCATGTCAAAGCCTCATAACAGTGTAAAATTGACTTTTGTAAATGAAGGATGTAATCTGTTGTATAAACAAATGTCCATAGAGGTCAGGTTCCTGACTTTACAACCTAATGGTATGTTACTCCATGTCAAAGCCTCATAACTGTGTAAGATTGACTTTTGTAAATGAAGGATGTAATCTGTTGTGTTTCTACAACATGATAATGCTGTATGAACTCCAGCTATAGTGTATGGAATTTAACGAACATTATTTATAAAGTTACCATTCTGATAAAGACTTCTATGAAATTGCATTCTGGAAATATGCATGGAGCAGAAAAGCATTATTCAATACAGTATTTTGAATTTCATGATTGCCAGCCTCAAAATGTATAATCTTTCAAGTGTTTTTGTTGCCAAAAAAAAACAAAAAAAAAAAAAAAAAAAAACACAATCAGGGGCCCCGAGTGGCTGAGTGGTCTAAAGCGCTGTCCGTTACGGATCACTGCCATCTCACCTCTGTCTGCGTGGGTTCGAGTCTAGGATTCGGCGAATGTGGATATGTGAGTAAGCTTGCCAGTAGCTTCTCGTGGGTCGGTGGTTCTTTTCGGTAATTTCCTGGTTTCTTCCTCCACCATTAATACTGGCCGCCATGAATAGCCTATCGTGTGCTGAAAAATGGCGTTAAGCTCAACAACAACAACAACCAAAAAAATCATATTTCATGGACACTCCAAATGAGGTCAGTTACAGTTTCATTTATGAAAGAGAAAGGCAATCTAATCTGATACAGGATATGGCATATTGAAAAGCAAAAATGATGATGCATGCTGACTTTTGCTGACTGCTATCAGTGGTTGCCTGTTTTAAAATTATCAACAATAGCTTTATATGAAAATCAAATGGAAATTGTATGAAAATTAAGATATCTTTGCCTACATTATAAACAGCTTATTGTTGGTTAGTGTTGGCTTGTTTTTATAAAACCTTGTCACCCATACTAGTTTTGCCTGACATCCTCCATGATGTGTTGTTTTAAAACAATGCAAGATTTTTAATTTTTTTTATATAACTACTGTTGTGGGTTTGAACCCAGGCCGAGTCATACCAAAGACTTATAAAAATGTTACTAGCAGCTGCCTTGCTTGGTGCACAGCATTAGGGGTTAGTTTTAGGACTGGTTGGCATGGTGTCAGGATAATATAACTAGAAGGGACATGATGCTATATGTCTGCAGTTTGATGCCACAGTGCTGGACATCACTATAAACCGCCACACAGCAGGCATCTCAATGATATGACTGACAAATTGTTAAAGCTACTTTAAAAATCCAAATCACACACACACAGACACACACACACATGATATATGCCTAAAAAGAAAAATTCTTTATCATGTTAGGTTGAAATTATATAATTTGTGTGCATATGTGCATAATGTTATGTATATTATATTTGACTATGTATTGTTTGTTGGATTCTTTTTCTTTGGTTTTATGTTATATATATTTGTAACTGACCTTAGTTCAAAATCAAGTTCATTGTGTACCTGACTAGGAACATTGATTTTGTAAACAACATAATGCAATAGTTAATGTTTCTCAGTAAGTATAGACTAAATATTAGGATAATTATTATCAAGATGTTTGTATTAGTCTCAGTCTTAAAAATAGGTGATCCTCTATGGAGAAACCTGGTGACCTGATGTTTGTCATATTCTTTATTAAAATAATACTAGAAATGAACTTTTGACCCTCATCCTTATTCCATTTTTGTCTCAGCTTTTTAAATGATGTAATATACTTCAGAAATTGCTCATTAATGCCGTAACATCTTGAACTAGAATCAGTCTTGCTGTTATGTTCATCTGTTTCATTTGGATGGAATTATTTATTCAAATTAATATTCGCTGGAAATACAAAGTACTCATCAAAATATTCTTGGGCTGGAACATTAATTTGGAATTATATAATATTCAGACAAGAACATTTATGGATTATTTTGTTGTGATACATCAAAATAGTTTTAGCACATTATCATAATACAGGCAATTGGCACCTTACTTGTTCAAGACTACATGCACATCAATACATCCAATATTTGAAATATTTGGAATACAACTGGAATTCAATTGGAACTTCATACATTTGTACTTTTGATAAAACTGTTATGACTTTTTAGGATTTAATTCACTATATTGTAATTTCTTATTAAATTTTCAAATTATATTCTGGGGAAGTAAATTTTGTTTGAAGTTTTGCAAAACTTGCTAGTTTTCACTAAATTCTTTCACTTAATTTAAAAAACAAGTTGTAGCAATGATGATTGTTAGCATGAAAAATGCTATGAAAGTAATGTATAGCAACCAAACATTATAATGAAAAGAAGAGTATTGAAGCAAATAAACAAATATAATGTATTCTTGTTTCAAATAGAATTATCAAAATAGGAAATTGGATTGATAAATGTTTTTGTCTGTAGATCAGTTGTATCTTCAGTTCTTTATTTGTTCTGCTATGTCTTGGACAGGGCAATTTACACCAGTCATCACAATACACAGCAATCCACCTATGTTAATGTACCATAGTATGCCCCTGGGCAAAGAACTTTATCATAATACAGGCATTTGGCACCTTACTTGTTCAAGACTACATGCACATCAATACATCCAATATTTGAACTATTTGGAGTACAACTGGAATTCAATTGGAACTTCATACATTTGTACTTGTGATAGAACTGTTATGATGTTAGAACTGCCATGTCAATATCAGTGAAGTCCAAGTTGTCAGAACTGCCATGCATAATTGTCAATATCAGTGAAGTCCAGGTTGTTAGAATTGTCACACATGATTGTCAAATTGTCAATACCAGTGAAGTCCAGGTTGTTAGAATTGTCACACATGATTGTCAATATCAGTGAAGTCCAAGTTGTCAGAACTGCCATGCATAATTGTCAATATCAGTGAAGTCCAGGTTGTTAGAATTGTCACACATGATTGTCAATATCAGTGAAGTCCAGGTTGTTAGAATTGTCACACATGATTGTCAATATCAGTGAAGTCCAAGTTGTCAGAACTGGCATGCATAATTGTCAATATCAGTGAAGTCCAGGTTGTTAGAATTGTCACACATGATTGTCAATATCAGTGAAGTCCAGGTTGTTAGAATTGTCACACATGTTTGTCAATATCAGTGAAGTCCAGGTTGTTAGAATTGTCACACATGATTGTCTATATCAGTGAAGTCCAAGTTGTTAGAATTGTCACTCATGATTGTCAATATCAGTGAAGTCCAGGTTGTTAGAATTGTCACACATGATTGTCAATATCAGTGAAGTCCAGGTTGTTAGAACTGCTATACATGAACATCTCATTGCTACAGTGCTTTGTAATTGCTCTACCATTCTATGTCCTTGATTAGGCACTTTATTCAACTTGCCACAACAGACATGCTTAATAATTTCATATTATTCTATCCATTCACCATAAAACAGTGTCTAACTCTAAATAACAGAGTTCATGGTTTATATTATATATATATATATATATATATATATATATATATATATATATATATATATATATATATATATATATATATATATATATATAAAATATGAATTATGTTTGATTTGTTTACCAAAATAAAAACATCAGAGTCACTAGACAGGAACAATATGAACTTGATTTTGGACAAGGTCATGTCCAAAATACAATTATGCATAATCATGAAGAAAAACAAAAAATTCAATTAAATATTGATAATATCCATGCATATTAATGAACTAATATTGTGTCTGATTGGTTGATCTTGTCAGCATGTCAGCAATTGTATTTCTGATCACATTTTTATCAGACTAAGTATGTTGGCATATATCATCAAGATTGACATAATGTAATTTATTATGAGCAAGGTTAGGCATATACATAAAGTGATCATTTAGATAATAAGACATTTTGATTGGCTGAATTCATTATTGGAGTTCTTGAGGTAATAATTCTCATTTATTATCTTTAAAATTCAAGCTTTTGGATGACTTTGATTATGAGCAAGAGAGTGTGGATATAGATTTATAATGCTTTTTTCTTTAGAAAGAAATTTTATTAAATTACAGTAAAATATGTAAAATCTGTATGTCTAGTGAAATGATCTGCTGATTAATGATATAAGTCATAAGAATGATATTGCAAAGGAAGGAAAGAAAGAATAACATCTGTCCATTGTTTCATTACTAAATGATTATACAAGCAGTCAAATATAGCATTGTACCATTGTTTTGCATGAACCAAATATTCAAGACTGCTTGATTCATTTAAATACAGAATTCTGTTTAATCTGTCACTGAAAAAAAACACTTTAGCTCAGTAATATTAATCTCCATAAACTGTAATTTAAAGTTTAACACTGAAGTCAAACCAACCTTCCCAAATGAATGAAAGTAATGTTCATTGTTTTTTGATTATTTAGTATTATCCATAAATATTCTGTTAAGATGGTTATTTCTTCCTGAATTACTACTGATCACACATAGTATAATCCATTGAAGAGGTTTTGGTCATTGTTTTTTGAATTCTTTTGCTTGATGGCTATGTTGGTTCATAGTCAGGTGATGACAGGAAGTCTGTACTGTAAATATGTTACATAATTAGAAGCAAGGTGTGAAGAAACAAAATGAAAGTTTCTGCTCTGGATTGTTTTGGGGGATAATTTTTGTGTACACTGAACATCTCACAGAGTTACAGGAGGGACAGGGCACAACATTCCCAGTTGGGAATTTTGCATGTATGACTTTATTTACAATTAAATGTTCATGCATTGGTTGTTCCAACTACATGAACTTTACTGACATTGACAATGAAATGTTCATGTATGGCAGTTTTTACAACTTGGACTTCACTGATATTGACAATCATGTGTGACAATTCTTACAACTTGGACTTCACTGATATTGACAATCATGTGTGACAATTCCAATAACTTGGACTTCACTGATATTGACAATCATGTGTGACAATTCTAACAACCTGGACTTCACTGATATTGACAATCATGTGTGACAATTCTAACAACCTGGACATCACTGATATTGACAATCATGTGTGACAATTCTAACAACTTGGACTTCACTGATATTGACAATCATGTGTGACAATTCTAACAACCTGGATTTCACTGATATTGACAATTATGCAGTTTTGACAATATAAACTTGGCTGATATTGACAATGAGATGTTCATGTGTGGCAGTTTTGACAACATGAACTTGGCTGATATTGACAATGAGATGTTTACATGTGACAGTTCTGACATGAACTTGGCTGATATTGACAAATTACTTTTTTGATCATTTAGGTAATTTCTCTTTTATGAACCAACAGCATTTACAGAAAAAAATCTCATAATGAATACATCTCTAGAAAGCAAAAGTTTTTATATAATTATACCTTAATTTGTTTCATTGTCTTTAAATATTTGGACATTGAAAAAAGATGATCAATTATACATATTATTTTTGATTGATTATTAAGTAATTAATTCATTATATTTTTCTTGTAAGGGATGCTCTTGTTTGCCAGTCAGTATGATGGACTTGGGGATTTCATTTCTCTAAACATTGTGGAAAGACATGTGGAGTTCCATTTTGACCTGGGAAGTGGTCCTGTCAAAATCAGGTGGGGTAAAAATCATTCAATGATCCACAGTTAAAATAAAAGCATGTCATCATACTCAATCTGTGGGCATAAATATAAAATTTGATATGCAGATTTCTACCAAAAAATAAATGTTAAGTTTGATTTTTAATATGTTCTTGAATTTAGAAATATGTATGTAAAGATTCTTTTTATTTCTATCAGATAACAGTATGACTGAATGAATTTAGACAGGGATCATATTTGATAAAAACCCTTTAACATCCCCCATTTATAAAAAAAAAACCTTGACAGCTTTCATTTTTAACTTAGTGTGTCATTCATTATACAAATTAAATTGTTTTAAAGTCATGACAGTCAGTTTTGCCTATCAATTTCTTTTCATGTTAACAATAAACAATATTATGGCTGGTATAATGGAATTGAATGACCATTGAACATGGTTGGTATAATGGAATTGAACAACCATTGAATATGGCTTGTATAATGGAATCAATGACCATTGAACATGGCTGGTATAATAGAATTGAATTACCATTGAACATGGCTGGTATAATGGAACTGAATGACCATTGAACATGACTGGTATAATTGAATTGAATGACCATTGAACATACCTGGTATAATTGAATTGAATGACCATTGAATATGGCTAATATATTGAAACTGAATGAACATTGAACATGGCTGGTATAATGGAATTCAGTGACCATTTAACATGGTTGATATAATGGAATTGAATGACCATTGAACATGGATGATACAATGGAATTGAATGACCATTGGACATGGATGATATAATGGAATTGAATGACCATTGAACATGGATGATATAATGGAATTGAATGACCATTGGACATGGTTGATAAAATGGAATTGAATGACCATTGAACATGGATGATATAATGAAATTGAATGACCATTGAACATGGATGATATAATGAAATTGAATGACCATTGAACATGGTTGATATAATGGAATTGAATGACCATTGAACATGGATGATATAATGGAATTGAATGACCATTGAACATGGATGACATAATGGAATTGAATGACGATTGAACATGGATGATATAATGGAATTGAATGACCATTGAACATGGATGATATAATGGAAATTGCAGAAAATAATGCTGAATCCAGCAACTTTAAACTCCATGAAAACATTTTCAGTAAATTATGTATCTATTATAAACCAACATATATTCTTAATATCCTTATGGTGCAATGAAAGTTATATTTTAGAACAATTATTAAGTTTTAGACACAAGTGCAAGAAATTACTTATTGTTTGCTATATATCAATTTTGTTGAAATTTTGTGGCTGTCACAAACCATGAATTCAAGGATTAAGCAAAGAAAGATCATTCTGTAGAAATGGCTGATTCACTTCACAAATTGATGAATTTGATATTGACCAACATCTGGACCACTTCACAAATTGATGAATTTGATATTGACAAACATCTGGACCACTTCACATATTTGATGAATTTGATATTGACAAACATCTGGACCACTTCACAAATTGATGAATTTGATATTGACAAACATCTGGACCACTTCACAAATTGATGAATTTGATATTGACAAACATCTGGACCACTTCACAAATTGATGAATTTGAGATTGACAAACATCTGGACCACTTCACAAATTTGATGAATTTGATATTGACAAACATCGGGACCACTTCACAGATCAATGAATTTGATATTGACAAACAGCTGGACCACTTCACAAATTGATGAATTTGATATCGACAGACATCTGGACCACTTCACAAATTGATGAATTTGATATTGACAAACATCTGGACCACTTCACAAATTGATGAATTTGATATTGACAAACATCTGGACCACTTCACAAATTGATGAATTTGATATTGACAAACATCTGGACCACTTCACAAATTGATGAATTCGATATTGACAAACATCTGGACCACTTCACAAATTTGATGAATTTGATATTGACGAACATCTGGACCACTTCACAGATCCATGAATTTGATATTGACAAACATCTGGACCACTTCACAGATCAATGAATTTGATATCGACAAACAGCTGGACCACTTCACAAATTGATGAATTTGATATCGACAGACATATGGATCACTTTACAAATTGATGAATTTAATATGGACAAACATCTGGACCACTTCACAAATTGATGAATTTGATAGTGACAAACATCTTGACCACTTCACAAATTGATGAATTTGATATTGACCAACAACTGGACCACTTCACAAATTGATGAATTTGATATTGACAAACACCTGGACCACTTCACAAATTGATGAATTTGATACTGACAAACATCTGGACCACTTCACAAATTGATGAATTTGATATGGACAAACATCTGGACCACTTTACAAATTGATGAATCTGATATTGACATACAGCAGGACAACTTCACAGATCAATGAATTTGATATTGAGAAACATTTGGACCACTTCACAAATTGATGAATTTGATACTGACAAACATCTGGACCACTTCACAAATTGATGAATTTGATAGTGACAAACATCTGGACCACTTTGCAAATTGATGAATTTGATATTGACATACAGCAGGACAACTTCAAAGATCAATGAATTTGATATTGACAAACATCTGGACCACATCATATATTGATGAATTGGATACTGACAAACATCTGGACAACTTCACAAATCAATGTATTTGATACTGACAGACCTGCTAGACCACTTCAAAAATCCATAAATTTGATACCAACAAACAGTTTTACCACTTCACAAATTAATGAATTTGGTACTGACAAACAGCTGTACCACTTCATAAATCAGTGATTTTGATACTGACACAAATTTATTATTTAAAAATAACAAATTTGAAAATTTATACTTGAAAATAAATGAATTTATATCTTGTAATTGAAGTACCTGATGTATAATTTTTTTTAATGTTATTTTTATGCAGGAGTTCAAAAGCAGTTACCCTAAACAAGTGGCATCGAGTAATGGTGCATCGAATGAACAGGGAAGCTGATTTGATCCTAGATGGGGGCAAACCTGATAAGGGTATTTCTCAGGTACAATTATTAAGTTTATGATTTGTATACTACACTGAGTCATCTGTGGACTGCATAAATACTGATATTTAAGTCTGTCATAAAAGAAAATCACATTTGTTTTGCATATATATATATATATATATTACAGACAATTACATGTGCTTTTCCATGGAATACATTTCTAATCACATGAATTGTATTTCTTCAGGGAATACATTCCTGAATGCATTAATTGTATTTTCCCATGGAAGATATTCCTATTTGAATTGTATTTTTACATAGAAGACATTCCAATTTGCATGAACTGTATATTTCCATTGAATACATTCCTGTATGCATGAATTGTATTTCTCCATAGAATAAATTCTTGTTGAAATGAAATGTATTTCTCTATTTCTCCATGGGGGCCCCGAGTGGCTGAGTGGTCTGAAGCGCTGTCCATTACGGATAACTGCCATCTCACCTCTGTCTGTGTGTGTTTGAGTCTAGGATTCGGTGAATGTGGATATGTGAGAAAGCTTGCCAGTAGCTTCTTGTGGTTCGGTGGTTCTTTCCTGTGATTTCCCGGTTTCTTCCTCCACCATTATTAATGGCTGCCATGAATAGCCTATCGTATGCTGAAAAATGGCGTTAAGCCCAACAACAACAACAACAACCATTTCTCCATGAAATATTCTTGTTCACATAAATTATTATTTCATCATGGAAAACATTCCTGAATGGATGAATTGTATTTTTCCATGGAAAACATTCTTAAGTTCAGCCCTCCTGAATAGTAAGGTCTTTTTACCATATACGGGATGTTTACCCATTTAAGATTTTCTGTGATATGAGTAGAATCCCACTTCATCAACTCTAGATATCCATCAACATCATCTTTAATTCTATCCATTAATCAGAAAGTCTGAAACAGTATTGTTAAATTTTTCCACACGGGATTGGTAACCTTATTTTGTAAATTAAATTCATTGATACTTTTACATGTATTTTGCAGTTTATGAAATTCAGATTTTTGTCTGATGTGGTAAACGGTATGCAATATATTTGATAATTATGATAATTTAAGAAATTTTTGTGCAATAAAAAAAAGAGTTTATGTCTGACTTTTTTTTTTTGAATAGTGCAGGTTAATTGACTTCCTAAATAAAGACAGTCAAACGACTGTGTATACATTTAAATGGGATCACTCTAATGGTTCAAGTGGTTAGAGCATCCACCTAGAATGTGGGTGGTCATGGATTTGAACCCCAGCTGAATCATACCAACACTGCACAAATAATAACTGTTTTATAATGCAAAAATTTATTCTTGAATAAATGTTTCTCAGGAGATCCATTAAAGAAAACCCCCCAAATGGTTCTTGAATAATTTACATTTAATCATTTTATGATATAAATCAGTTTAGTTATTATTTACCTAGTCTTTAAATAAAATTTTCTTTTCTGTACTGCAATTCCAAAAATATTATATCAATTCTAATAAGCAACTCCTAATGAACATCTTCAAGATCAACCAACTCAAAGAATGAACAATGTGGCACAAAAATCTCTTAATATAATTCCTTAATATTTACTAGAAAAACCAATATTTGCAGTTTCTAAAATTATTTCATATTGTGAAATAATTTTCCAATGATCAATTCAACAACTGCTGTTCATGTTTTATCCAATCACAAACTAATGCAGTCTGACTTCCGACAGTGCAGATGTTCTCCTTGGATCATAGGATGCTATTCTGAACTCCATTTGCATCATCAATGGCATTTTGGACCAAGTGATGATGCTTACTTGTACTTGTCACTTTAACCTTGAGTCTTGAGGTTAAACTTGAGGTTTCATGAAAGAAAATAATACTACATATTATACTTGTGCTCATCTTTTATTAAACAATCTATTCATTGGATCTTATAATTAATAATGTCACTAACTAAATGACTTTAACTAAACTACAAACTATATATATATATATATATATATATATATATATATATATATATATATATATATATATATAAAGAATACAAATCATATGGCGAATAACAACCCTCTCAAGCGTACTGGATCCACCAAGGGATCACGTCTGTCAGGGATTAATTAAAATAGATGCAATAAACTGACGACGAACAGTACGAAACTAGTAACTAACTAGCCTAAGCGCTTTCGACTCTTAATGAGTCTTTTTCAAAGGCAAATACAAAACATAGTTACGACAAACAAATAAACACAAAAACGTTGCGTTTGTAAACCTCTACATTTCTATCTTCACATGTGTTAAAACTATAAATACAACCAGCTTGTGTAGACTAGTTGCGGAAACTGAAAACGTTGTATAATTCCCTAAAAGTCTACAAGCCAAAGCGACATCTATTTTTATTTTGTGTACATATGTAACGCAGATTATATCCCGGATATTTGGTTCTATACCGGTTATTCTTATAGTAAAAATTGAAGGATAAGAAGATTTAGAAAATGTTAAATTCTACTAGTGCATAGTTTTCATTTTCTAGTCTTCTTGGTTTAGACCGCTTGGTTTCAATGTTCTAAGGCGGCGTATCCAGTATGATTCCTTTTCCTTCCTGGTTTCGGAACTCCAGCTGTGGTTGTTGGCAATAGCGATAAGTATTATATCACTGAAAGTGTGGCCAGGGGAGGAGAAGTGTTCTGCGACCGGGCTTCTGTACAGCTTTTTTGTCATCCAATCAGATCTATGAAGGTTTATCCTTATGTGTAGCTTTTCAGTTTCTCCCACGTACTGAAGGCCACAGATCTTACATGTGATGAGATAAATCACATTCTCTGTTTTGCACGTTTTGTTTGGACCATGTATGTTTAGTTTTTCTTTAGTCACTGTGTTAGTGAATGTCTTGGTCTCTATCATATGTTGACAGGTTTTGCATCTTTTATCGCCACAGGGTCCAGATTGACTAGGTTGGTTTTGACTAGCGATTGTTGTTAGCTTGGCCCTGACTAGGATGTCCTTTAGGTTTTTTGGTCTCCGGTAAGCTACTACAGGTTTGTTCGGAAGTATTAGGTTTAGTATGTCTGACGATTGCACGGTTGGCCAGTGGTTTGCGATGATTTTACCTACTTTGGGATTGTCTGGGTGATAGGTCAGAATAAATGGTATCCTATCAACCTTTTCTTTCTGTCCATATCTGAGTAGGTCATCACGGTTTGTTTGTTTGGCCCTTTGGATTGCCTCCGCAATCAGGTCTTTGTCGTAGCCTCGGTAAATTAAATGTTTAGCCAGCTCTTCAGACCTTTCTATGAATCTTTCATCGTCGGAGCAAATTCTGCGTATCCTCAGTGCCTGGCTATATGGAATGTTCTTAATGCAGTGTTTTGGATGACAGCTGGTTGGGAGAAGATACTGGTGTTTGTCGGTTGGTTTCGAGTAGATGTCTGTGTGTAATTTGTTTTCCACCAGTCTGGTTGTTGTGTCCAGGAAAACATGGTTTGAGTTGGAAATTTCTGTGAGGAATCATACTGGATACGCCGCCTTAGAACATTGAAACCAAGCGGTCTAAACCAAGAAGACTAGAAAATGAAAACTATGCACTAGTAGAATTTAACATTTTCTAAATCTTCTTATCCTTCAATTTTTACTATAAGAATAACCGGTATAGAACCAAATATCCGGGATATAATCTGCGTTACATATGTACACAAAATAAAAATAGATGTCGCTTTGGCTTGTAGACTTTTAGGGAATTATACAACGTTTTCAGTTTCCGCAACTAGTCTACACAAGCTGGTTGTATTTATAGTTTTAACACATGTGAAGATAGAAATGTAGAGGTTTACAAACGCAACGTTTTTGTGTTTATTTGTTTGTCGTAACTATGTTTTGTATTTGCCTTTGAAAAAGACTCATTAAGAGTCGAAAGCGCTTAGGCTAGTTAGTTACTAGTTTCGTACTGTTCGTCGTCAGTTTATTGCATCTATATATATATATATATATATATATATATATATATAATGACACATAAGTTGGTAATTTATCTGGTATATCAATATTTATGTAGGATTCAATTATTTTCATTTTCAGCAGTCAGATTTTATGGAACTGCAGCTGTCTGAGAAAGTGTACCTGGGAGGTTACAAGGATAGATTTAGTATTCCAATTGACTCTGGGATCACTTCTAATCTGACTGGAGCCATACAGAGGGTAAGGTGGAAATGAATACATCAGAGTTTAGTCTAACATTTATTGATTAATTTAAAAGCAAGAGTAAGATGCAAAGAAGATTAGCTTAGTCATCAAGTTTCCTAATCTTTCAGTTCATGAACCTCAGAATTAATTTGGTTGTACCTGACAATTGGACCGTCATCTTCATAAACCCCTGACAGAACCTGTCTTTGCTTTCTCTATAATATCTTGATAGAACCTGTGCCTCTTTCCTCCTCAGTATCATGGCAGGAACTAATATAGATTTCCAATGGCATCAACAATTACATTGGTTCCAGTTGCATTAACTTGGAAATAGACACTAATTGCAAAAAGAAAGTATTTGTGATGGTGTTCCATCAACATTCTTATGCATTCAGTTTTGTTTTCTGGTAAGCTTACATGGAACAGGTTGAGAGGTCTATAGTATTCACACACCAGCCATTTATTTGCACCCACCTACCGATTTTAGAAACAAAAAGCATCACAGATATGAAAAATGTGCAGAATTTTCTCCTTTATATTATTATTATTATTATTATTATTATTATTATTATTATTATTATTATTATTATTATCATCATTATTATTATTATTATTATTATTATTATTATTATTATTATTATTATCATCATCATCATCATCATCATCATCATTATTATTATTATTATTATTATTATTATTATTATTATTATCATTATTATTATTATTATTATTATTATTATTATTATTATTATTATTATTATTATTATTATTATTATTAATACTTTATTTAAAGAGGGTAACTCAATTAGCTAAGAACTAATCTACTTTGAGGCCCTCATTCATTCATTACTTTGTAACTTCTAACTTGATTGTCACCAAAGGGTCCCTGACACTCAACTTTTCAAAGCAAATGAATGAAAGCTCTCAATGTAAACAGACAGACCGATCGCTGTTCTTTACTGGTTCTAGAATAATCCATTTTACTAAAAACTGTCATCAGTATGCAATATTTGCAATGTCTAGTTGCAATATCCCCCAACTGAACAAATATCTCTTGTATGTATGTGGTCAAAAATATTTATCTCCAAACTTTATGAAATTATTGAGATTATCAAAGATGGTGAATTACATCACATCTATTGCTTGAAAACACAGACTGGTTCATGCAAATATGGCTATCCCCGGCCAAGTCATACCAAAGACTTTCAAAAATAGTAATAACAGCTGCCTCACTTGGTGCTCAGCATTAAGAGGTTTGTGTCAGGACTGGTCAGTCTGGTGTCAGGATAATGTGACTGGGTGGGACATAATGCTACATGTCTGTGGCATAATGCTCCAATGCTAGACATCACTAAAAACTGTCACACTGCAGACATCATAGGGATATGACTGAAAAATTGTGAAAAGCTACGTTAAAAATCTAAATCTCACACACACACACACACATGCATACAAATATAGCTACCATTTGAAACACAAAGGGTTGGACAGCAGCAGAGAGGCTGTACAGACCATTTTGCTGGAGACCTTATTTTTGAAAACTAAAGCTTTTTAAGAAAATGAAAATAAAATTAAAGCCTCTAACTAATCAAGTCTCATTCTGTTTATTTTCGTGCTTGTTTTCATTCTTATGGCATGTTTGTTTACTCCCCAGTCACTCACTGTTGGTCAACACCCTCTCTACTTATGTACTTAAATCATTCTTATATCAATAATGGAATCTCATACAGCTAGATTAGCTAGAGAGTGACTAGAGGCAAATAACCCTTTCCCTCATTGAGTGTATGGCTTTTTAGCACTTCGATATGCATGTAGCTAAGTTACCCAATGCAGTGCACTATACTTAGACCTGATAAGCAGTGAAGTGTATGTTACGTTTAACAGCAATTTTAACCATGATTTTATGTTTTTGGTACACATATATTACGTATGGAAAAATTTAAGTAAAATATAGTTGTTATAGCTTTATAATTATTTTTCACAAAAAAAAAATTGTATGTGCTTTAAAATCTTGAGAGAACTCATACACCATCAAGTCAGTGAAGCTGTGTGAGCAACCATAGCTGCCATTTCAAATATTCAAAATTTACAAGTTCTTTGCATCTACATCACTAAATCAGCAGAATTTGATAATTTATGAAAACTAAAGACTTCCTACAGCAATATCAGAGCCTTTATCGAAGTTATTAAAGCTTTCATAGTTATGATTCTAATCATGAGAACTTGAGCAAGTACTGGATGAAATCTGTGACCGCCATTTTGGAGAGACACAGTTACAACCTAATTACTTTAAATAGCAGATTTTGACCAGAACATAATGGTCATTCACACCAATGAATGTAGTATCTAATAGGGGATTTTCCCCAAAGGTGGCGCTTTGAAAATCTGCTCAAAATGGCAACTGTTTTACAGAGGCGTCAAAAGACGCTTGTATGTGAATTGGATAGAGGTTTCAAAAGGCACCTGTATGTGAATTGGGTAGAGGCATCAAAAGGTGCTTGTATGAGGTAAAGGGTTAAGAAACTGTCCCCATCTGTGATTCAAACAAAAATTATGTCAGGAGTCTCAGATGAAATTTGCAGAAGGTGCAGAACAGTTAAGCGCCTTTTAACAATTTACCTGATGTCACGCTAAGTGCCTTTTGGCAATTTACCCAATGTCAAGCTAAGCGCCTTTTGGCAATGCTGTAAACAACAGCTCTTTTGAGCAGGTTTTCATAGTGCCATCTTCAGGGAAAACCACCTGTGAGATACTACATTCATTGATGAGAATGACCATTACATCAGATCATGTGGTCACTTTCAATGCTCTGGTTGCAATCTGCTATTTAAAGTAAGTAGGTCGTAACTGGGTCGTATTCTCCATTTGACAGAATGGCGGTCTCTGATATTGTTCAGTACTTGAACCAGTAAAATCACAATTATGAAAGCTTCAATAATTTGGGGAAAGGCTCTAAGACTGAGGTAGAAAGCCCTTAGTTTTTATAATATATCAAATTAAACTGATTTTGTGATGTAGACACAGACAAAAAACTTATAAATTTTGAGTATGGATATTTGCCGCTTTTGAGTATGGATATTTGCCGCTGTCGTTAATCACGCAGCTTCACTAATTTGATAGTGAATGCGTTTTCTCAAGATTTTAAAATACATAAAAAATTCTTTTGTTAAAACAATTATACAACTATAATGACCTTATTTTACTCTTAAATCTTTCCATACATAATATATGTGTACCAGAAACATAAAATGGTTAAAATTACTGTTAAACGTAACATACACTTCACTGCTTAAGAGGCCTATGCGTAGCGGACTGCACTGTGTAATTTTGCTACATGCATATCGAAGGGCTAAAAAGCCATACACTCTATGAGGGAAAGGGTTAAACTGGTTACAAAGGCTTCTGAAGGTGTTCTTCCCACATTAGAGCAAACCACTAAAGCAACTGGAAAAATAGAAGAAAGAACTCAGAAAACAAATAAAGATTCTTCAAAAGCTTCCAGTTGAAATAGCTGCTGTTCAACCATTTCAATAAATACTTTAAGGTATTGGCCAAGCACATGCAGAAATAGGCAATATAAAGAAACATATACCAGAACAAAAACCATTCTCAGCAATTAAGGATAGACTAGCATGACTAATACAATGAAAACCTCATCCAGTAAATGTATCCAGCACTGAAGATATGCCTGCAAATGTAAGTAAAAAAATAAATCAAGCTGCAGATCAAAAACTAGCAGAGTTGGCTGAAGAAAAAGACAAAAATATATCTGCTAATCTGAGAGCAGGAAGTGGTTTTTATGTTAGATGATAATAAATATAATAAAGATGTTCAAGCATGTATCTGATCCAGCATTTGACATGGATGCACCAGTTCTCAAAGATGAATCTGTGCGCAGTTATCAATATTATTCTTATGATGCACGACAGCCAAATCAATGTGGGCAAATTGAGCTACAAGTACAGGATACAAGAAGATATTTCTATCCGCTGAAGCATTAAATGAAGTAAGAGTTAGTTTTCTTAATAATGGCATCATTGCATTGTTCGACAGTGCTACGTACATGAATAAGGGAAAAAATATTGAATCAGTTCAAAAAGATGTAGACGTTGCCACAATGATATTGGGTCCAGCAAGATACAGCAACGATTATTCAAGATCAGCTGGACCATCAGTGATGTTTGTAAACAATACTTCTGACCACCCTGACAACAGACAGTACAATATAAGATGACCAAGAAACAATGTGGACAACACTGATGCTGATGTTGATGCCTGTGACATATGGTGCTAATCCAGAATTCAGCTTAGGATCACATCACATTGATCAATACTGAAAGATGGAAGTAGAAAATTTTCATGTGCAATTCCACTGTCATAAAGATTATATTCAGAGCCAAGCATACATTTGTACTCATATGAAAGGGTACGGATGATGATGCAATATGGCGACCTATTGGTGATGCTGGTAAAGTAATTCTGACAAAATTTTCATTGTGGATGCCAACAATGATTCCAACATTTACTCACTTTTATGAGTCAAGGTGGTAAATCAATGTTATCATGGTTGATGATGACTGCAGATAGTATTCAAGTACAATTAATGGTTTATTTACATGGCAGATATTATCACAGCAAGGTGACTTTGCACCACAACATATATTTGTTGCTTTCCAAGATGCTGCATGAATAAACTCAAAAAACACACAGTACAATAATCTTTGACAAAATGAGTACACTCACAAACACACAGTACAAAAATCTTTTTGTAAGAATTCTATAGCTGGAGGAAGTAGGTTTGTTGTAAGAATTCTATAGCTGGAGGAAGTAGGTTTGTTGTAAGAATTCTATAGCTGGAGAAAGTAGGTTTGTTGTAAGAATTCTATAGCTGGAGAAAGTAGGTTTGTTGTAAGAATTCTATAGCTGGAGGAAGTAGGTTTGTTGTAAGAATTCTATAGCTGGAGGGAGTAGATTTGTTGTAAGAATTCTATAGCTGGAGAAAGTAGGTTTGTTGTAAGAATTCTATAGCTGGAGGAAGTAGGTTTGTTGTAAGAATTCTATAGCTGGAGAAAGTAGGTTTGTTGTAAGAATTCTATAGCTGGAGGAAGTAGATTTGTTGTAAGAATTCTATAGCTGGAGAAAGTAGGTTTGTTGTAAGAATTCTATAGCTGGAGGAAGTAGATTTGTTGTAAGAATTCTATAGCTGGAGAAAGTAGGTTTGTTGTAAGAATTCTATAGCTGGAGGAAGTAGGTTTGTTGTAAGAATTCTATAGCTGGAGAAAGTAGGTTTGTTGTAAGAATTCTATAGCTGGAGGGAGTAGATTTGTTGTAAGAATTCTATAGCTGGAGGAAGTAGGTTTGTTGTAAGAATACTATAGCTGGAGGAAGTAGGTTTGTTGTAAGAATTCTATAGCTGGAGGAAGTAGGTTTGTTGTAAGAATTCTATAGCTGGAGGAAGTAGATTTGTTGTAAGAATTCTATAGCTGGAGAAAGTAGGTTTGTTGTAAGAATTCTATAGCTGGAGGAAGTAGGTTTGTTGTAAGAATTCTATAGCTGGAGAAAGTAGGTTTGTTGTAAGAATTCTATAGCTGGAGGAAGTAGGTTTGTTGTAAGAATTCTATAGCTGGAGAAAGTAGGTTTGTTGTAAGAATTCTATAGCTGGAGGAAGTAGATTTGTTGTAAGAATTCTATAGCTGGAAAAAGTAGGTTTGTTGTAAGAATTTTATAGCTGGAGGGAGTAGATTTGTTGTAAGAATTCTATAGCTGGAGGAAGTAGGTTTGTTGTAAGAATTTTATAGCTGGAGGGAGTAGATTTGTTGTAAGAATTCTATAGCTGGAGAAAGTAGGTTTGTTGTAAGAATTCTATAGCTGGAGAAAGTAGGTTTGTTGTAAGAATTCTATAGCTGGAGGAAGTAGGTTTGTTGTAAGAATTTTATAGCTGGAGGGAGTAGGTTTGTTGTAAGAATTCTATAGCTGGAGGAAGTAGGTTTGTTGTAAGAATTCTATAGCTGGAGGGAGTAGATTTGTTGTAAGAATTCTATAGCTGGAGGAAGTAGGTTTGTTGTAAGAATTCTATAGCTGGAGGGAGTAGGTTTGTTGTAAGTATTCTATAGCTGGAGGGAGTAGGTTTGTTGTAAGAATTCTATAGCTGGAGGGAGTAGGTTTGTTGTAAGAATTTTATAGCTGGAGGAAGTAGGTTTGTTGTAATACTATAGCTGGAGGAAGTAGGTTTGTTGTAAGAATTCTATAGCTGGAGGGAGTAGGTTTGTTGTAAGAATTCTATAGCTGGAGGGAGTAGGTTTGTTGTAAGAATTCTATAGCTGGAGGGAGTAGGTTTGTTGTAAGAATTTTATAGCTGGAGGAAGTAGGTTTGTTGTAATACTATAGCTGAAGGAAGTAGGTTTGTTGTAAGAATTCTATAGCTGGAGAAAGTAGGTTTGTTGTAAGAATTCTATAGCTGAAGGAAGTAGGTTTGTTGTAAGAATTCTATAGCTGGAGGAAGTAGGTTTGTTGTAAGAATTCTATAGCTGGAGGAAGTAGGTTTGTTGTAAGAATTCTATAGCTGGAGAAAGTAGGTTTGTTGTAAGAATTCTTTAGCTGGAGGGAGTAGGTTTGTTGTAAGAATTTTATAGCTGGAGGGAGTAGGTTTGTTGTAAGAATACTATAGCTGGAGGGAGTAGGTTTGTTGTAAGAATACTATAGCTGGAGAAAGTAGGTTTGTTGTAAGAATTCTATAGCTGGAGGGAGTAGGTTTGTTGTAAGAATTTTATAGCTGGAGGGAGTAGGTTTGTTGTAAGAATTTTATAGCTGAAGGGAGTAGGTTTGTTGTAAGAATACTATAGCTGGAGGGAGTAGGTTTGTTGTAAGAATACTATAGCCAGAGGGAGTAGGTTTGTTGTAAGAATTTTATAGCTGGAGGGAGTAGGTTTGTTGTAAGAATACTATAGCTGGAGGGAGTAGGTTTGTTGTAAGAATACTATAGCTGGAGAAAGTAGGTTTGTTGTAAGAATTCTATAGCTGGAGGGAGTAGGTTTGTTGTAAGAATTTTATAGCTGAAGGGAGTAGGTTTGTTGTAAGAATTTTATAGCTGGAGGGAGTAGGTTTGTTGTAAGAATACTATAGCTGGAGGGAGTAGGTTTGTTGTAAGAATTTTATAGCTGGAGGAAGTAGGTTTGTTGTAAGAATTTTATAGCTGGAGGAAGTAGATTTGTTGTAAGAATTTTATAGCTGGAGAAAGTAGGTTTGTTGTAAGAATTCTATAGCTGGAGGGAGTAGGTTTGTTGTAAGAATTTTATAGCTGGAGGAAGTAGATTTGTTGTAAGAATTCTATAGCTGGACAAAGTAGGTTTGTTGTAAGAATTCTATAGCTGGAGGGAGTAGGTTTGTTGTAAGAATTCGATAGCTGGAGGGAGTAGGTTTGTTGTAAGAATTCTATAGCTGGAGGGAGTAGGTTTGTTGTGAGAATTCTATAGCTGGAGGAAGTAGGTTTGTTGTAAGAATACTATAGCTGGAAGAAGTAGGTTTGTTGTAAGAATTCTATAGCTGGAGGAAGTAGATTTGTTGTAAGAATTCTATAGCTGGAGGGAGTAGATTTGTTGTAAGAATTTTATAGCTGGAGGAAGTAGGTTTATTGTAAGAATTCTATAGCTGGAGAAAGTAGGTTTGTTGTAAAAATTCTATAGCTGGAGGGAGTAGGTTTGTTGTAAGAATTCTATAGCTGGAGGGAGTAGGTTTGTTGTAATACTATAGCTGGAGGAAGTAGGTTTGTTGTAAGAATTCTATAGCTGGAGGGAGTAGGTTTGTTGTAAGAACTCTATATCTGGAGGGAGAAGGTTTGTTGTAATACTACAGCTGGAGAAAGTAGGTTTGTTGTAAGAATTCTATAGCTGGAGGGAGTAGGTTTGTTATAATACTATAGCTGGAGGAAGTAGGTTTGTTGTAAGAATTCTATAGCTGGAGGAAGTAGGTTTGTTGTAAGAATTCTATAGCTGGAGGAAGTAGGTTTGTTGTAAGAATTCTATAGCTGGAGAAAGTAGGTTTGTTGTAAACATTCTATAGCTGGAGGGAGTAGGTTTGTTGTAAGAATTCTATAGCTGGAGGGAGTAGGTTTGTTGTAATACTATAGCTGGAGGAAGTAGGTTTGTTGTAAGAATTCTATAGCTGGAGGAAGTAGGTTTGTTGTAAGAATTCTATAGCTGTAGGAAGTAGGTTTGTTGTAAGAATTCTATAGCTGGAGAAAGTAGGTTTGTTGTAAAAATTCTATAGCTGGAGGGAGTAGGTTTGTTGTAAGAATTCTAAAGTTGGAGAAAGTAGGTTTGTTGTAAGAATTTTATAGCTGGAGGAAGTAGGTTTGTTGTAAGAATTCTATAGCTGGAGGAAGTAGGTTTGTTGTAAGAATTCTATAGCTGGAGGGAGTAGGTTTGTTGTAAGAATTCTATAGCTGGAGGAAGTAGGTTTGTTGTAATACTATAGCTGAAGGAAGTAGGTTTGTTGTAAGAAATCTATAGCTGGAGAAAGTAGGTTTGTTGTAAGAATTCTCTAGCTGGAGGGAGTAGGTTTGTTGTAAGAATTCTATAGCTGGAGGAAGTAGGTTTGTTGTAAGAATTCTATAGCTGGAGAAAGTAGGTTTGTTGTAAGAATTCTATAGCTGGAGGAAGTAGGTTTGTTGTAAGAATTCTATAGCTGGAGAAAGTAGGTTTGTTGTAAAAATTCTTTATCTGGAGGGAGTAGGTTTGTTGTAAGAATTCTATAGATGGAGAAAGTAGGTTTGTTGTAAGAATTCTATAGCTGGAGGGAGTAGGTTTGTTTTAAGAATTTTATAGCTGGAGGAAGTAGGTTTGTTGTAATACTATAGCTGGAGGGAGTAGGTTTGTTGTAAGAATTCTATAGCTGGAGGAAGTAGGTTTGTTGTAAGAATTCTATAGCTGGAGGGAGTAGGTTTGTTGTAAGAATTCTATAGCTGGAGGAAGTAGGTTTGTTGTAATACTATAGCTGAAGGAAGTAGGTTTGTTGTAAGAATTCTATAGCTGGAGAAAGTAGGTTTGTTGTAAGAATTCTATAGCTGAAGGAAGTAGGTTTGTTGTAAGAATTCTATAGCTGGAGGAAGTAGGTTTGTTGTAAGAATTCTATAGCTGGAGGAAGTAGGTTTGTTTTAAGAATTCTATAGCTGGAGAAAGTAGGTTTTTTGTAAGAATTCTATAGCTGGAGGGAGTAGGTTTGTTGTAAGAATTCTATAGCTGGAGGGAGTAGGTTTGTTGTAAGAATTTTATAGCTGGAGGAAGTAGGTTTGTTGTAATACTATAGCTGAAGGAAGTAGGTTTGTTGTAAGAATTCTATAGCTGGAGAAAGTAGGTTTGTTGTAAGAATTCTATAGCTGAAGGAAGTAGGTTTGTTGTAAAAATTCTATAGCTGGAGGAAGTAGGTTTGTTGTAAGAATTCTATAGCTGGAGGAAGTAGGTTTGTTATAAGAATTCTATAGCTGGAGAAAGTAGGTTTGTTGTAAGAATTCTATAGCTGGAGGGAGTAGGTTTGTTGTAAGAATTTTATAGCTGGAGGGAGTAGGTTTGTTGTAAGAATACTATAGCTGGAGGGAGTAGGTTTGTTGTAAGAATACTATAGCTGGAGAAAGTAGGTTTGTTGTAAGAATTCTATAGCTGGAGGGAGTAGGTTTGTTGTAAGAATTTTATAGCTGGAGGGAGTAGGTTTGTTGTAAGAATTTTATAGCTGGAGGGAGTAGGTTTGTTGTAAGAATACTATAGCTGGAGGGAGTAGGTTTGTTGTAAGAATACTATAGCCAGAGGGAGTAGGTTTGTTGTAAGAATTTTATAGCTGGAGGGAGTAGGTTTGTTGTAAGAATACTATAGCTGGAGGGAGTAGGTTTGTTGTAAGAATACTATAGCTGGAGAAAGTAGGTTTGTTGTAAGAATTCTATAGCTGGAGGGAGTAGGTTTGTTGTAAGAATTTTATAGCTGGAGGGAGTAGGTTTGTTGTAAGAATTTTATAGCTGGAGGGAGTGGGTTTGTTGTAAGAATACTATAGCTGGAGGGAGTAGGTTTGTTGTAAGAATTTTATAGCTGGAGGAAGTAGATTTGTTGTAAGAATTCTATAGCTGGAGAAAGTAGGTTTCTTGTAAGAATTCTATAGCTGGAGGGAGTAGGTTTGTTGTAAGAATTCGATAGCTGGAGGGAGTAGGTTTGTTGTAAGAATTCTATAGCTGGAGGGAGTAGGTTTGTTGTGAGAATTCTATAGCTGGAGGAAGTAGGTTTGTTGTAAGAATACTATAGCTGGAAGAAGTAGGTTTGTTGTAAAAATTCTATAGCTGGAGGAAGTAGATTTGTTGTAAGAATTCTATATCTGGAGGGAGTAGATTTGTTGTAAGAATTTTATAGCTGGAGGAAGTAGGTTTATTGTAAGAATTCTATAGCTGGAGAAAGTAGAATTGTTGTAAAAATTCTATAGCTGGAGGGAGTAGGTTTGTTGTAAGAATTCTATAGCTGGAGGGAGTAGGTTTGTTGTAATACTATAGCTGGAGGAAGTAGGTTTGTTGTAAGAATTCTATAGCTGGAGGGAGTAGGTTTGTTGTAAGAACTCTATATCTGGAGGGAGAAGGTTTGTTGTAATACTACAGCTGGAGAAAGTAGGTTTGTTGTAAGAATTCTATAGCTGGAGGGAGTATGTTTGTTATAATACTATTGCTGGAGGAAGTAGGTTTGTTGTAAGAATTCTATAGCTGGAGGAAGTAGGTTTGTTGTAAGAATTCTATAGCTGGAGGAAGTAGGTTTGTTGTAAGAATTCTATAGCTGGAGAAAGTAGGTTTGTTGTAAACATTCTATAGCTGGAGGGAGTAGGTTTGTTGTAAGAATTCTATAGCTGGAGGGAGTAGGTTTGTTGTAATACTATAGCTGGAGGAAGTAGGTTTGTTGTAAGAATTCTATAGCTGGAGGAAGTAGGTTTGTTGTAAGAATTCTATAGCTGTAGGAAGTAGGTTTGTTGTAAGAATTCTATAGCTGGAGAAAGTAGGTTTGTTGTAAAAATTCTATAGCTGGAGGGAGTAGGTTTGTTGGAAGAATTCTAAAGTTGGAGAAAGTAGGTTTGTTGTAAGAATTTTATAGCTGGAAGAAGTAGGTTTGTTGTAAGAATTCTATAGCTGGAGGAAGTAGGTTTGTTGTAAGAATTCTATAGCTGGAGGGAGTAGGTTTGTTGTAAGAATTTTATAGCTGGAGGAAGTAGGTTTGTTGTAATACTATAGCTGAAGGAAGTAGGTTTTTTGTAAGAAATCTATAGCTGGAGAAAGTAGGTTTGTTGTAAGAATTCTATAGCTGGAGGAAGTAGGTTTGTTGTAAGAATTCTATAGCTGGAGGAAGTAGGTTTGTTGTAAGAATTCTATAGCTGGAGAAAGTAGGTTTGTTGTAAGAATTCTATAGCTGGAGGAAGTAGGTTTGTTGTAAGAATTCTATAGCTGGAGGAAGTAGGTTTGTTGTAAAAGTTCTTTAGCTGGAGGGAGTAGGTTTGTTGTAAGAATTCTATAGATGGAGAAAGTAGGTTTGTTGTAAGAATTCTATAGCTGGAGGGAGTAGGTTTGTTGTAAGAATTTTATAGCTGGAGGAAGTAGGTTTGTTGTAATACTATAGCTGGAGTGAGTAGGTTTGTTGTAAGAATTCTATAGCTGGAGGAAGTAGGTTTGTTGTAAGAATTCTATAGCTGGAGGAAGTAGGTTTGTTGTAAGAATTCTATAGCTGGAGAAAGTAGGTTTGTTGTAATACTATAGCTGAAGGAAGTAGGTTTGTTGTAAGAATTCTATAGCTGGAGAAAGTAGGTTTGTTGTAAGAATTCTATAGCTGGAGAAAGTAGGTTTGTTGTAAGAATTCTATAGCTGGAGGAAGTAGGTTTGTTGTAAGAATACTATAGCTGGAGGAAGTAGGTTTGTTGTAAGAATTCTATAGCTGGAGAAAGTAGGTTTGTTGTAAGAATTCTATAGCTGGAGGGAGTAGGTTTGTTGTAAGAATTCTATAGCTGGAGGGAGTAGGTTTGTTGTAAGAATTTTATAGCTGGAGGAAGTAGGTTTGTTGTAATACTATAGCTGAAGGAAGTAGGTTTGTTGTAAGAAATCTATAGCTGGAGAAAGTAGGTTTGTTGTAAGAATTCTCTAGCTGGAGGGAGTAGGTTTGTTGTAAGAATTCTATAGCTGGAGGAAGTAGGTTTGTTGTAAGAATTCTATAGCTGGAGAAAGTAGGTTTGTTGTAAGAATTCTATAGCTGGAGGAAGTAGGTTTGTTGTAAGAATTCTATAGCTGGAGAAAGTAGGTTTGTTGTAAAAATTCTTTATCTGGAGGGAGTAGCTTTGTTGTAAGAATTCTATAGATGGAGAAAGTAGGTTTGTTGTAAGAATTCTATAGCTGGAGGGAGTAGGTTTGTTGTAAGAATTTTATAGCTGGAGGAAGTAGGTTTGTTGTAATACTATAGCTGGAGGGAGTAGGTTTGTTGTAAGAATTCTATAGCTGGAGGAAGTAGGTTTGTTGTAAGAATTCTATAGCTGGAGGGAGTAGGTTTGTTGTAAGAATTTTATAGCTGGAGGAAGTAGGTTTGTTGTAATACTATAGCTGAAGGAAGTAGGTTTGTTGTAAGAATTCTATAGCTGGAGAAAGTAGGTTTGTTGTAAGAATTCTATAGCTGAAGGAAGTAGGTTTGTTGTAAAAATTCTATAGCTGGAGGAAGTAGGTTTGTTGTAAGAATTCTATAGCTGGAGGAAGTAGGTTTGTTTTAAGAATTCTATAGCTGGAGAAAGTAGGTTTTTTGTAAGAATTCTATAGCTGGAGGGAGTAGGTTTGTTGTAAGAATTCTATAGCTGGAGGGAGTAGGTTTGTTGTAAGAATTTTATAGCTGGAGGAAGTAGGTTTGTTGTAATACTATAGCTGGAGTGAGTAGGTTTGTTGTAAGAATTCTATAGCTGGAGGAAGTAGGTTTGTTGTAAGAATTCTATAGCTGGAGGGAGTAGGTTTGTTGTAAGAATTTTATAGCTGGAGGAAGTAGGTTTGTTGTAATACTATAGCTGAAGGAAGTAGGTTTGTTGTAAGAATTCTATAGCTGGAAAAAGAAGGTTTGTTGTAAGAATTCTATAGCTGAAGGAAGCAGGTTTGTTGTAAAAATTCTATAGCTGGAGGAAGTAGGTTTGTTGTAAGAATTCTATAGCTGGAGGAAGTAGGTTCGTTGTAAGAATTCTATAGCTGGAGAAAGTAGGTTTTTTGTAAGAATTCTATAGCTGGAGGGAGTAGGTTTGTTGTAAGAATTCTATAGCTGGAGGGAGTAGGTTTGTTGTAAGAATTTTATAGCTGGAGGAAGTAGGTTTGTTGTAATACTATAGCTGAAGGAAGTAGGTTTGTTGTAAGAAATCTATAGCTGGAGAAAGTAGGTTTGTTGTAAGAATTCTCTAGCTGGAGGGAGTAGGTTTGTTGTAAGAATTCTATAGCTGGAGGAAGTAGGTTTGTTGTAAGAATTCTATAGCTGGAGAAAGTAGGTTTGTTTTAAGAATTCTATAGCTGGAGGAAGTAGGTTTGTTGTAAGAATTCTATAGCTGGAGAAAGTAGGTTTGTTGTAAAAATTCTTTATCTGGAGGGAGTAGGTTTGTTGTAAGAATTCTATAGATGGAGAAAGTAGGTTTGTTGTAAGAATTCTATAGCTGGAGGGAGTAGGTTTGTTGTAAGAATTTTATAGCTGGAGGAAGTAGGTTTGTTGTAATACTATAGCTGGAGGGAGTAGGTTTGTTGTAAGAATTCTATAGCTGGAGGAAGTAGGTTTGTTGTAAGAATTCTATAGCTGGAGGGAGTAGGTTTGTTGTAAGAATTTTATAGCTGGAGGAAGTAGGTTTGTTGTAATACTATAGCTGAAGGAAGTAGGTTTGTTGTAAGAATTCTATAGCTGGAGAAAGTAGGTTTGTTGTAAGAATTCTATAGCTGAAGGAAGTAGGTTTGTTGTAAAAATTCTATAGCTGGAGGAAGTAGGTTTGTTGTAAGAATTCTATAGCTGGAGGAAGTAGGTTTGTTTTAAGAATTCTTTAGCTGGAGAAAGTAGGTTTTTTGTAAGAATTCTATAGCTGGAGGGAGTTGGTTTGTTGTAAGAATTCTATAGCTGGAGGGAGTAGGTTTGTTGTAAGAATTTTATAGCTGGAGGAAGTAGGTTTGTTGTAATACTATAGCTGAAGGAAGTAGGTTTGTTGTAAGAATTCTATAGCTGGAGAAAGTAGGTTTGTTGTAAGAATTCTATAGCTGAAGGAAGTAGGTTTGTTGTAAAAATTCTATAGCTGGAGGAAGTAGGTTTGTTGTAAGAATTCTATAGCTGGAGGAAGTAGGTTTGTTATAAGAATTCTATAGCTGGAGAAAGTAGGTTTGTTGTAAGAATTCTATAGCTGGAGGGAGTAGGTTTGTTGTAAGAATTTTATAGCTGGAGGGAGTAGGTTTGTTGTAAGAATACTATAGCTGGAGGGAGTAGGTTTGTTGTAAGAATACTATAGCTGGAGAAAGTAGGTTTGTTGTAAGAATTCTATAGCTGGAGGGAGTAAGTTTGTTGTAAGAATTTTATAGCTGGAGGGAGTAGGTTTGTTGTAAGAATTTTATAGCTGGAGGGAGTAGGTTTGTTGTAAGAATACTATAGCTGGAGGGAGTAGGTTTGTTGTAAGAATACTATAGCCAGAGGGAGTAGGTTTGTTGTAAGAATTTTATAGCTGGAGGGAGTAGGTTTGTTGTAAGAATACTATAGCTGGAGGGAGTAGGTTTGTTGTAAGAATACTATAGCTGGAGAAAGTAGGTTTGTTGTAAGAATTCTATAGCTGGAGGGAGTAGGTTTGTTGTAAGAATTTTATAGCTGGAGGGAGTAGGTTTGTTGTAAGAATTTTATAGCTGGAGGGAGTGGGTTTGTTGTAAGAATACTATAGCTGGAGGGAGTAGGTTTGTTGTAAGAATTTTATAGCTGGAGGAAGTAGGTTTGTTGTAAGAATTTTATAGCTGGAGGAAGTAGATTTGTTGTAAGAATTTTATAGCTGGAGAAAGTAGGTTTGTTGTAAGAATTCTATAGCTGGAGGGAGTAGGTTTGTTGTAAGAATTTTATAGCTGGAGGAAGTAGATTTGTTGTAAGAATTCTATAGCTGGAGAAAGTAGGTTTCTTGTAAGAATTCTATAGCTGGAGGGAGTAGGTTTGTTGTAAGAATTCGATAGCTGGAGGGAGTAGGTTTGTTGTAAGAATTCTATAGCTGGAGGGAGTAGGTTTGTTGTGAGAATTCTATAGCTGGAGGAAGTAGGTTTGTTGTAAGAATACTATAGCTGGAAGAAGTAGGTTTGTTGTAAAAATTCTATAGCTGGAGGAAGTAGATTTGTTGTAAGAATTCTATATCTGGAGGGAGTAGATTTGTTGTAAGAATTTTATAGCTGGAGGAAGTAGGTTTATTGTAAGAATTCTATAGCTGGAGAAAGTAGAATTGTTGTAAAAATTCTATAGCTGGAGGGAGTAGGTTTGTTGTAAGAATTCTATAGCTGGAGGAAGTAGGTTTGTTGTAATACTATAGCTGGAGGAAGTAGGTTTGTTGTAAGAATTCTATAGCTGGAGAAAGTAGGTTTGTTGTAAGAATTCTATAGCTGGAGGAAGTAGGTTTGTTGTAAGAATTCTATAGCTGGAGGAAGTAGGTTTGTTGTAAAAGTTCTTTAGCTGGAGGGAGTAGGTTTGTTGTAAGAATTCTATAGATGGAGAAAGTAGGTTTGTTGTAAGAATTCTATAGCTGGAGGGAGTAGGTTTGTTGTAAGAATTTTATAGCTGGAGGAAGTAGGTTTGTTGTAATACTATAGCTGGAGTGAGTAGGTTTGTTGTAAGAATTCTATAGCTGGAGGAAGTAGGTTTGTTGTAAGAATTCTATAGCTGGAGGGAGTAGGTTTGTTGTAAGAATTCTATAGCTGGAGGAAGTAGGTTTGTTGTAATACTATAGCTGAAGGAAGTAGGTTTGTTGTAAGAATTCTATAGCTGGAGAAAGTAGGTTTGTTGTAAGAATTCTATAGCTGAAGGAAGCAGGTTTGTTGTAAGAATTCTATAGCTGGAGGAAGTAGGTTTGTTGTAAGAATTCTATAGCTGGAGGAAGTAGGTTTGTTGTAAGAATTCTATAGCTGGAGAAAGTAGGTTTGTTGTAAGAATTCTATAGCTGGAGGGAGTAGGTTTGTTGTAAGAATTCTATAGCTGGAGGGAGTAGGTTTGTTGTAAGAATTTTATAGCTGGAGGAAGTAGGTTTGTTGTAATACTATAGCTGAAGGAAGTAGGTTTGTTGTAAGAAATCTATAGCTGGAGAAAGTAGGTTTGTTGTAAGAATTCTCTAGCTGGAGGGAGTAGGTTTGTTGTAAGAATTCTATAGCTGGAGGAAGTAGGTTTGTTGTAAGAATTCTATAGCTGGAGAAAGTAGGTTTGTTGTAAGAATTCTATAGCTGGAGGAAGTAGGTTTGTTGTAAGAATTCTATAGCTGGAGAAAGTAGGTTTGTTGTAAAAATTCTTTATCTGGAGGGAGTAGCTTTGTTGTAAGAATTCTATAGATGGAGAAAGTAGGTTTGTTGTAAGAATTCTATAGCTGGAGGGAGTAGGTTTGTTGTAAGAATTTTATAGCTGGAGGAAGTAGGTTTGTTGTAATACTATAGCTGGAGGGAGTAGGTTTGTTGTAAGAATTCTATAGCTGGAGGAAGTAGGTTTGTTGTAAGAATTCTATAGCTGGAGGGAGTAGGTTTGTTGTAAGAATTTTATAGCTGGAGGAAGTAGGTTTGTTGTAATACTATAGCTGAAGGAAGTAGGTTTGTTGTAAGAATTCTATAGCTGGAGAAAGTAGGTTTGTTGTAAGAATTCTATAGCTGAAGGAAGTAGGTTTGTTGTAAAAATTCTATAGCTGGAGGAAGTAGGTTTGTTGTAAGAATTCTATAGCTGGAGGAAGTAGGTTTGTTTTAAGAATTCTATAGCTGGAGAAAGTAGGTTTTTTGTAAGAATTCTATAGCTGGAGGGAGTAGGTTTGTTGTAAGAATTCTATAGCTGGAGGGAGTAGGTTTGTTGTAAGAATTTTATAGCTGGAGGAAGTAGGTTTGTTGTAATACTATAGCTGGAGTGAGTAGGTTTGTTGTAAGAATTCTATAGCTGGAGGAAGTAGGTTTGTTGTAAGAATTCTATAGCTGGAGGGAGTAGGTTTGTTGTAAGAATTTTATAGCTGGAGGAAGTAGGTTTGTTGTAAGAATTCTATAGCTGAAGGAAGTAGGTTTGTTGTAAAAATTCTATAGCTGGAGGAAGTAGGTTTGTTGTAAGAATTCTATAGCTGGAGGAAGTAGGTTTGTTTTAAGAATTCTTTAGCTGGAGAAAGTAGGTTTTTTGTAAGAATTCTATAGCTGGAGGGAGTTGGTTTGTTGTAAGAATTCTATAGCTGGAGGGAGTAGGTTTGTTGTAAGAATTTTATAGCTGGAGGAAGTAGGTTTGTTGTAATACTATAGCTGAAGGAAGTAGGTTTGTTGTAAGAATTCTATAGCTGGAGAAAGTAGGTTTGTTGTAAGAATTCTATAGCTGAAGGAAGTAGGTTTGTTGTAAAAATTCTATAGCTGGAGGAAGTAGGTTTGTTGTAAGAATTCTATAGCTGGAGGAAGTAGGTTTGTTATAAGAATTCTATAGCTGGAGAAAGTAGGTTTGTTGTAAGAATTCTATAGCTGGAGGGAGTAGGTTTGTTGTAAGAATTTTATAGCTGGAGGGAGTAGGTTTGTTGTAAGAATACTATAGCTGGAGGGAGTAGGTTTGTTGTAAGAATACTATAGCTGGAGAAAGTAGGTTTGTTGTAAGAATTCTATAGCTGGAGGGAGTAAGTTTGTTGTAAGAATTTTATAGCTGGAGGGAGTAGGTTTGTTGTAAGAATTTTATAGCTGGAGGGAGTAGGTTTGTTGTAAGAATACTATAGCTGGAGGGAGTAGGTTTGTTGTAAGAATACTATAGCCAGAGGGAGTAGGTTTGTTGTAAGAATTTTATAGCTGGAGGGAGTAGGTTTGTTGTAAGAATACTATAGCTGGAGGGAGTAGGTTTGTTGTAAGAATACTATAGCTGGAGAAAGTAGGTTTGTTGTAAGAATTCTATAGCTGGAGGGAGTAGGTTTGTTGTAAGAATTTTATAGCTGGAGGGAGTAGGTTTGTTGTAAGAATTTTATAGCTGGAGGGAGTGGGTTTGTTGTAAGAATACTATAGCTGGAGGGAGTAGGTTTGTTGTAAGAATTTTATAGCTGGAGGAAGTAGGTTTGTTGTAAGAATTTTATAGCTGGAGGAAGTAGATTTGTTGTAAGAATTTTATAGCTGGAGAAAGTAGGTTTGTTGTAAGAATTCTATAGCTGGAGGGAGTAGGTTTGTTGTAAGAATTTTATAGCTGGAGGAAGTAGATTTGTTGTAAGAATTCTATAGCTGGAGAAAGTAGGTTTCTTGTAAGAATTCTATAGCTGGAGGGAGTAGGTTTGTTGTAAGAATTCGATAGCTGGAGGGAGTAGGTTTGTTGTAAGAATTCTATAGCTGGAGGGAGTAGGTTTGTTGTGAGAATTCTATAGCTGGAGGAAGTAGGTTTGTTGTAAGAATACTATAGCTGGAAGAAGTAGTTTTGTTGTAAAAATTCTATAGCTGGAGGAAGTAGATTTGTTGTAAGAATTCTATATCTGGAGGGAGTAGATTTGTTGTAAGAATTTTATAGCTGGAGGAAGTAGGTTTATTGTAAGAATTCTATAGCTGGAGAAAGTAGAATTGTTGTAAAAATTCTATAGCTGGAGGGAGTAGGTTTGTTGTAAGAATTCTATAGCTGGAGGGAGTAGGTTTGTTGTAATACTATAGCTGGAGGAAGTAGGTTTGTTGTAAGAATTCTATAGCTGGAGGGAGTAGGTTTGTTGTAAGAACTCTATATCTGGAGGGAGAAGGTTTGTTGTAATACTACAGCTGGAGAAAGTAGGTTTGTTGTAAGAATTCTATAGCTGGAGGGAGTAGGTTTGTTGTAATACTATAGCTGGAGGAAGTAGGTTTGTTGTAAGAATTCTATAACTGGAGGAAGTAGGTTTGTTGTAAGAATTCTATAGCTGTAGGAAGTAGGTTTGTTGTAAGAATTCTATAGCTGGAGAAAGTAGGTTTGTTGTAAAAATTCTATAGCTGGAGGGAGTAGGTTTGTTGTAAGAATTCTAAAGTTGGAGAAAGTAGGTTTGTTGTAAGAATTTTATAGCTGGAGGAAGTAGGTTTGTTGTAAGAATTCTATAGCTGGAGGAAGTAGGTTTGTTGTAAGAATTCTATAGCTGGAGGGAGTAGGTTTGTTGTAAGAATTTTATAGCTGGAGGAAGTAGGTTTGTTGTAATACTATAGCTGAAGGAAGTAGGTTTTTTGTAAGAAATCTATAGCTGGAGAAAGTAGGTTTGTTGTAAGAATTCTATAGCTGGAGGAAGTAGGTTTGTTGTAAGAATTCTATAGCTGGAGGAAGTAGGTTTGTTGTAAGAATTCTATAGCTGGAGAAAGTAGGTTTGTTGTAAGAATTCTATAGCTGGAGGAAGTAGGTTTGTTGTAAGAATTCTATAGCTGGAGAAAGTAGGTTTGTTGTAAAAGTTCTTTAGCTGGAGGGAGTAGGTTTGTTGTAAGAATTCTATAGATGGAGAAAGTAGGTTTGTTGTAAGAATTCTATAGCTGGAGGGAGTAGGTTTGTTGTAAGAATTTTATAGCTGGAGGAAGTAGGTTTGTTGTAATACTATAGCTGGAGTGAGTAGGTTTGTTGTAAGAATTCTATAGCTGGAGGAAGTAGGTTTGTTGTAAGAATTCTATAGCTGGAGGGAGTAGGTTTGTTGTAAGAATTCTATAGCTGGAGGAAGTAGGTTTGTTGTAATACTATAGCTGAAGGAAGTAGGTTTGTTGTAAGAATTCTATAGCTGGAGAAAGTAGGTTTGTTGTAAGAATTCTATAGCTGAAGGAAGCAGGTTTGTTGTAAAAATTCTATAGCTGGAGGAAGTAGGTTTGTTGTAAGAATTCTATAGCTGGAGGAAGTAGGTTTGTTGTAAGAATTCTATAGCTGGAGAAAGTAGGTTTTTTGTAAGAATTCTATAGCTGGAGGGAGTAGGTTTGTTGTAAGAATTCTATAGCTGGAGGGAGTAGGTTTGTTGTAAGAATTTTATAGCTGGAGGAAGTAGGTTTGTTGTAATACTATAGCTGAAGGAAGTAGGTTTGTTGTAAGAATTCTATAGCTGGAGAAAGTAGGTTTGTTGTAAGAATTCTATAGCTGAAGGAAGTAGGATTGTTGTAAGAATTCTATAGCTGGAGGAAGTAGGTTTGTTGTAAGAATTCTATAGCTGGAGGAAGTAGGTTTGTTGTAAGAATTCTATAGCTGGAGAAAGTAGGTTTGTTGTAAGAATTCTATAGCTGGAGGGAGTAGGTTTGTTGTAAGAATTTTATAGCTGGAGGGAGTAGGTTTGTTGTAAGAATACTATAGCTGGAGGGAGTAGGTTTGTTGTAAGAATACTATAGCTGGAGAAAGTAGGTTTGTTGTAAGAATTCTATAGCTGGAGGGAGTAGGTTTGTTGTAAGAATTTTATAGCTGGAGGGAGTAGGTTTGTTGTAAGAATTTTATAGCTGGAGGGAGTAGGTTTGTTGTAAGAATACTATAGCTGGAGGGAGTTGGTTTGTTGTAAGAATACTATAGCCAGAGGGAGTAGGTTTGTTGTAAGAATTTTATAGCTGGAGGGAGTAGGTTTGTTGTAAGAATACTACAGCTGGAGGGAGTAGGTTTGTTGTAAGAATACTATAGCTGGAGAAAGTAGGTTTGTTGTAAGAATTCTATAGCTGGAGGGAGTAGGTTTGTTGTAAGAATTTTATAGCTGGAGGGAGTAGGTTTGTTGTAAGAATTTTATAGCTGGAGGGAGTAGGTTTGTTGTAAGAATTTTATAGCTGGAGGAAGTAGGTTTGTTGTAAGAATTTTATAGCTGGAGGAAGTAGATTTGTTGTAAGAATTTTATAGCTGGAGAAAGTTGGTTTGTTGTAAGAATTCTATAGCTGGAGGGAGTAGGTTTGTTGTAAGAATTCTATAGCTGGAGGAAGTAGATTTGTTGTAAGAATTCTATAGCTGGAGAAAGTAGTTTTGTTGTAAGAATTCTATAGCTGGAGGGAGTAGGTTTGTTGTAAGAATTCGATAGCTGGAGGAGTAGGTTTGTTGTAAGAATTCTATAGCTGGAGGGAGTAGGTTTGTTGTGAGAATTCTATAGCTGGAGGAAGTAGGTTTGTTGTAAGAATACTATAGCTGGAAGAAGTAGGTTTGTTGTAAGAATTCTATAGCTGGAGGAAGTAGATTTGTTGTAAGAATTCTATAGCTGGAGGGAGTAGATTTGTTGTAAGAATTTTATAGCTGGAGGAAGTAGGTTTGTTGTAAGAATTCTATAGCTGGAGGAAGTAGGTTTGTTGTAAGAATTCTATAGCTGGAGAAAGTAGGTTTGTTGTAAACATTCTATAGCTGGAGGGAGTAGGTTTGTTGTAAGAATTCTATAGCTGGAGGGAGTAAGTTTGTTGTAATACTATAGCTGGAGGAAGTAGGTTTGTTGTAAGAATTCTATAGCTGGAGGAAGTAGGTTTGTTGTAAGAATTCTATAGCTGTAGGAAGTAGGTTTATTGTAAGAATTCTATAGCTGGAGAAAGTAGGTTTGTTGTAAAAATTCTATAGCTGGAGGGAGTAGGTTTGTTGTAAGAATTCTAAAGTTGGAGAAAGTAGGTTTGTTGTAAGAATTCTATAGCTGGAGGAAGTAGGTTTGTTGTAAGAATTCTATAGCTGGAGGAAGTAGGTTTGTTGTAAGAATTCTATAGCTGGAGGAAGTAGGTTTGTTGTAAGAATTCTATAGCTGGAGGAAGTAGGTTTGTTGTAATACTATAGCTGAAGGAAGTAGGTTTGTTGTAAGAATTCTATAGCTGGAGAAAGTAGGTTTGTTGTAAGAATTCTATAGCTGGAGGAAGTAGGTTTGTTGTAAGAATTCTATAGCTGGAGGAAGTAGGTTTGTTGTAAGAATTCTATAGCTGGAGAAAGTAGGTTTGTTGTAAGAATTCTATAGCTGGAGGAAGTAGGTTTGTTGTAAGAATTCTATAGCTGGAGAAAGTAGGTTTGTTGTAAGAATTCTATAGCTGGAGGGAGTAGGTTTGTTGTAAGAATTCTATAGATGGAGAAAGTAGGTTTGTTGTAAGAATTCTATAGCTGGAGGGAGTAGGTTTGTTGTAAGAATTTTATAGCTGGAGGAAGTAGGTTTGTTGTAATACTATAGCTGGAGGGAGTAGGTTTGTTGTAAGAATTCTATAGCTGGAGGAAGTAGGTTTGTTGTAAGAATTCTATAGCTGGAGGGAGTAGGTTTGTTGTAAGAATTTTATAGCTGGAGGAAGTAGGTTTGTTGTAATACTATAGCTTAAGGAAGTAGGTTTGTTGTAAGAATTCTATAGCTGGAGAAAGTAGGTTTGTTGTAAGAATTCTATAGCTGAAGGAAGTAGGTTTGTTGTAAGAATTCTATAGCTGGAGGAAGTAGGTTTGTTGTAAGAATTCTATAGCTGGAGGAAGTAGGTTTGTTGTAAGAATTCTATAGCTGGAGAAAGTAGGTTTGTTGTAAGAATTCTATAGCTGGAGGAAGTAGGTTTGTTGTAAGAATTCTATAGCTGGAGGAAGTAGGTTTGTTGTAAAAATTCTATAGCTGGAGGAAGTAGGTTTGTTGTAAGAATTCTATACTTGGAGGAAGTAGGTTTGTTGTAAGAATTTTATAGCTGGAGGAAGTAGGTTTGTTGTAATACTATAGCTGGAGGAAGTAGGTTTGTTGTAAGAATTCTATAGCTGGAGGAAGTAGGTTTGTTGTAAGAATACTATAGCTGGAGGAAGTAGGTTTGTTGTAATACTATAGCTGGAGGAAGTAGGTTTGTTGTAAGAATTCTATAGCTGGAGAAAGTAGGTTTGTTGTAAGAATTCTATAGCTGGAGGGAGTAGGTTTGTTGTAAGAATTTTATAGCTGGAGGAAGTAGGTTTGTTGTAATACTATAGCTGGAGGGAGTAGGTTTGTTGTAAGAATTCTATAGCTGGAGGAAGTAGGTTTGTTGTAAGAATTCTATAGCTGGAGGGAGTAGGTTTGTTGTAAGAATTTTATAGCTGGAGGAAGTAGGTTTGTTGTAATACTATAGCTGAAGGAAGTAGGTTTGTTGTAAGAATTCTATAGCTGGAGAAAGTAGGTTTGTTGTAAGAATTCTATAGCTGGAGGAAGTAGGTTTGTTGTAAGAATTCTATAGCTGGAGGAAGTAGGTTTGTTGTAAGAATTCTATAGCTGGAGGAAGTAGGTTTGTTGTAAGAATTCTATAGCTGGAGAAAGTAGGTTTTTTGTAAGAATTCTATAGCTGGAGGGAGTAGGTTTGTTGTAAGAATTTTATAGCTGGAGGAAATAGGTTTGTTGTAATACTATAGCTGGAGGAAGTAGGTTTGTTGTAAGAATTCTATAGCTGGAGGAAGTAGGTTTGTTGTAAGAATACTATAGCTGGAGGAAGTAGGTTTGTTGTAAGAATTCTATAGCTGGAGGAAGTAGGTTTGTTGTAAGAATTCTATAGCTGGAGGAAGTAGGTTTGTTGTAAGAATTCTATAGCTGGAGGAAGTAGGTTTGTTGTAAGAATTCTATAGCTGGAGGAAGTAGGTTTGTTGTAAGAATTCTATAGCTGGAGGAAGTAGGTTTGTTGTAAGAATTCTATAGCTGGAGGAAGTAGGTTTGTTGTAAGAATTCTATAGCTGGAGAAAGTAGGTTTGTTGTAAGAATTCTATAGCTGGAGGGAGTAGGTTTGTTGTAAGAATTTTATAGCTGGGGGAAGTAGGTTTGTTGTAATACTATAGCTGGAGGAAGTAGGTTTGTTGTAAGAATTCTATAGCTGGAGGAAGTAGATTTGTTGTAAGAATTCTATAGCTGGAGGGAGTAGGTTTGTTGTAAGAATTTTATAGCTGGAGGAAGTAGGTTTGTTGTAATACTATACCTGGAGGAAGTAGGTTTGTTGTAAGAATTCTATAGCTGGAGGGAGTAGGTTTGTTGTAAGAATTTTATAGCTGGATGAAGTAGGTTTGTTGTAATACTATATCTGGAGGAAGTAGGTTTGTTGTAAGAATTCTATAGCTGGAGAAAGTAGGTTTGTTGTAAGAATTCTATAGCTGGAGGGAGTAGGTTTGTTGTAAGAATTTTATAGCTGGAGGAAGTAGGTTTGTTGTAATACTATAGCTGGAGGAAGTAGGTTTGTTGTAAGAATTCTATAGCTGGAGAAAGTAGGTTTGTTGTAAGAATTCTATAGCTGGAGAAAGTAGGTTTGTTGTAATACTATAGCTGAAGGAAGTAGGTTTGTTGTAAGAATTCTATAGCTGGAGAAAGTAGGTTTGTTGTAAGAATTCTATAGCTGGAGGAAGTAGGTTTGTTGTAAGAATTCTATAGCTGGAGGAAGTAGGTTTGTTGTAAGAATTCTATAGCTGGAGGAAGTAGGTTTGTTGTAAGAATTCTATAGCTGGAGTAAATTAGTTTGTATCCAAGTCAACAACATATCATGGAAATACTACTTTATACAAATGTATAATGATAGGAACCAATTGCAAATATGTGAAGGCTATCATTGTAAAGTATAGCTATTACAGTCATAGACTAGTCACTGTTAATACAGCGAATACAGTCACTGATATACTCAGAGGTAACCATTGTTAGTACAGCTGATACAACCACAGACAAACTAAAAGACCATCACTGTTAATCCAGCTAGTACAGCCACAGACATACTCCTTTCAGGGGCTATCACCATTACTACAGCTGGTACAGCCATTGATATACAAATTTTTAGGCAGAATCTACATACTGAAACAATGTGATGATTCTGATAAATTGATAAATTGCATGAATATGAATGTATATGTAGAAAACAGTCCTGTAAGTATAATCTTTATCCTTGTCAAATATATATTTTGTGGTCACATGGTTTTTTTAATACAGGTTTTATTGTCTCCTTCTAGTTGTATATAAACCATCTATTTGACAACTTGATGACCTCTGTAATTGAAACATGGCATATTGAAGAATATAAAGGACAGCCATGTAATGTCAACCCCTGTTTGAATGGCGGAGTCTGTGTCCCACGACTTGAATATGCAGACTGCAAGTGCCCAAAGCGATATATTGGAGAACGTTGTGAAAAACGTAAGGATGAGTTTCTCTTATTCTATCAGTAGGGACTTACCATGGGTAGAATTTACCATGGATAAAAATTTACAAAGTCATTTAGATGTGGGGGACAATGAAATTTCTTTGTCACAACTAAATTTCATTGTTATAAAGAGAACTACACTGATTTTTATAAGTACTTAAGTACTTCACCAAATCTTAAACATTGTTATTTGCCATTTCCTATACCTTGCATAATTTTAAATTGTTATAAATCTAGCCTAATTGGTTAAGCTTTGGGAGGTTGCAGGTTCAAATCCTGGCTGAGTCATTCAAAAGACATAAAAATGGGGTATAGGCTGCCTTGCTTAGTGCTCTGCATTAAGAAGTTAGTGTTAGGACTGGTCACCTTGTGTCAGGATACTGTGACTGGGTGGGACATCATGCTACATGTCTGCATCACTATTAACTGCCACATTGCAGACATCATAGTGTTATGACTGAAAAATTATTAAAAGCTTCATTAAAATTTTATGTACAGTATCTAATAGAAGGACCTTTACTTTTCCAATAATTATTTGTGTCTGGCTTTCACAAAATACTCAGCAATTACAATTGTTATAATTGCTTTCAGCAGCTTGATGTTCATTTTAATGCCTGCATCTCTAGTCTTCATGCATGCATTATGACTAAAACTTGACCAAGGAAAATCATACCCCCTTTCATAAAAACATTTATGATAAAAGGATAAGAAGCCAAAGTTGGTATGGGCATTCAGAACATTAAGTATATCATTATTTCTAAAACTTTGTTGTTGAGAATATATAACTAATTCACCATAAAGATCATATTTTTAATAGAAAGACAATTTTAAACTTGTTTTTGTCACACATTTCCTTTTTGGATATTTTATAAGTGGATTCTTACAGATGACTTAAGATGTACTTTTTTTTCCATTTATTCTATAGGTGCTGATAGTGTAAATACTAATTCACCTGTAATGTTCAATGGAAAAACTTATCTTAAGTATAACAATGAAGTAGAAATGACGTAAGTATACCTCAAGTCTTCCTTTCAAGTTAGAACTTTTAATTCTTCTTAGAAGGGGACTTAACTCTTGTGACCTTTTATAGGGAAATTTATATAATGCTAATTTGTGCTGAATTCCCAGCTTTCGAAAATGTACTCAGTTATGTTCACTAGTTTGAAAAACTTTTTGAGACATCATTTATAAAAAAACTATTAAGAAATAAATGAAATGTATTTGCATGGTTAAATCATTGATATTTTTAAGTGAGTTGCAAAACTGGAGAAAATAGAATTACAAATTATTTGAGACTACTTCAGGCAAATGCAGATCTTTAATTAGATCCAACTGCAATAAGTTTCCTGCACCACAACATTTGTTACAATGTGATATAATGCTGGAACTCTTATGAAACCCTATTTTCAGAAACATATTACACAGTAACATGCATGCACCTTTATAAATGCATACCTACGGACACAAACATCAACCCTGATCAAAAGAGAACTACTTCACAACAACATGCACATATCTTTATCAATGCAGTGAAGGAATACCTAGCAACTGTTAGCTGTGATTACAAAAAACTATTACACAGTAACATGCATGTGCCTTTTGTTATGTATATTTAATTTGCAATTTTGTTAGCTTTTTTAAAATTTTTTTTATTTCTTTATATGCGAATGATAACTGCATTTTGGACATAAACTTGCAGTAAATTCTTGTCCCTTTTAGTATGGATCAAGTTGACATGCAGTAAATTCATGTAAGTTTTAGTATAGATCAAATTAACACACAATTTTGAATCCCAACCAAGTCATACCAAAGACCTATAAAAATGGTACTAACAGCTGTCTCACTTGGTGCTCAGCATTAAAGGGTTGGTGTTAGGACTGGTTGGCCTAGTGTCAGGATAATGTGACTGGGTGGGACATGATGCCACATGTCTGCGGCATGAAACCCCAGTGCTATACATCACTATGAACTGTTACGCTGCAGACATTATAGCAATATGACTGAAAAATTGTTAATGCTACGTTAAAAATCTAATCACACACACACATGCAGTAAGTTCATGTCAGTTTTAGTATGGATCAAATTCACATGCAGTAAATTTATGAGTTTTAGTATAGATCAAGTTGACATGCAGTTTTAGTGTGGATCAAGTTGACATGCAGTTTTAGTGTGGATCAAGTTGACATGCAGTTTTAGTGTGGATCAAGTTGACATGCAGTTTTATTGTGGATCAAGTTGACATGCAGTTTTAGTGTGGATCAAGTTGACATGCAGTTTTAGTGTGGATCAAGTTGACATGCAGTTTTAGTATGGATCAAGTTGACATGCAGTTTTAGTGTGGATCAAGTTGACATGCAGTTTTAGTATGGATCAAGTTGACATGCAGTTTTAGTGTGGATCAAGTTGACATGCAGTTTTAGTGTGGATCAAGTTGACATGCAGTTTTAGTGTGGATCAAGTTGACATGCAGTTTTAGTGTGGATCAAGTTGACATGCAGTTTTAGTGTGGATCAAGTTGACATGCAGTTTTAGTGTGGATCAAGTTGACATGCAGTTTTAGTATGGATCAAGTTGACATGCAGTTTTAGTGTGGATCAAGTTGACATGCAGTTTTAGTGTGGATCAAGTTGACATGCAGTTTTAGTGTGGATCAAGTTGACATGCAGTTTTAGTGTGGATCAAGTTGACATGCAGTTTTAGTGTGGATCAAGTTGACATGCAGTTTTAGTGTGGATCAAGTTGACATGCAGTTTTAGTGTGGATCAAGTTGACATGCAGTTTTAGTATGGATCAAGTTGACATGCAGTTTTAGTGTGGATCAAGTTGACATGCAGTTTTAGTGTGGATCAAGTTGACATGCAGTTTTAGTGTGGATCAAGTTGACATGCAGTTTTAGTATGGATCAAGTTGACATGCAGTTTTAGTATGGATCAAGTTGACATGCAGTTTTAGTATGGATCAAGTTGACATGCAGTTTTAGTATGGATCAAGTTGACATGTAGTTTTAGTAAGGATCAAGTTGACATGTAGTTTTAGTATGGATCAAGTTGACATGCAGTTTTAGTATGGATCAAGTTGACATGTAGCTTTAATATGGATCAAGTTCACATATAGTTTTAGTAAGGATCAAGTTGACATGCAGTTTTAGTATGGATCAAGTTGACATACAGTTTTAGTATGGATCAAGTTGACATGTAGTTTTAGTAAGGATCAAGTTGACATGCAGTTTTAGTATGGATCAAGTTGACATGCAGTTTTAGTAAGGATCAAGTTGACATGCAGTTTTAGTATGGATCAAGTTGACATGCAGTTTTAGTAATGATCAAGTTGACATGCAGTTTTAGTAAGGATCAAGTTGACATGTATTTTTAGTATGGATCAAGTTGACATGTAGTTTTAGTAAGGATCAAGTTGATATGTAGCTTTAGTATGGATCAAGTTGACATGTAGTTTTAGTATGGATCAAGTTGACATGCAGTTTTAGTAAGGATCAAGTTGACATGCAGTTTTAGTAAGGATCAAGTTGACATGCAGTTTTAGTATGGATCAGGTTGACATGCAGTTTTAGTATGGATCAAGTTGACATGTAGCTTTAATATGGATCAAGTTCACATATAGTTTTAGTAAGGATCAAGTTGACATGCAGTTTTAGTATGGATCAAGTTGACATACAGTTTTAGTATGGATCAAGTTGACATGTAGTTTTAGTAAGGATCAAGTTGACATGCAGTTTTAGTATGGATCAAGTTGACATGCAGTTTTAGTAAGGATCAAGTTGACATGCAGTTTTAGTATGGATCAAGTTTACATGCAGTTTTAGTAATGATCAAGTTGACATGCAGTTTTAGTAAGGATCAAGTTGACATGTATTTTTAGTATGGATCAAGTTGACATGTAGTTTTAGTAAGGATCAAGTTGATATGTAGCTTTAGTATGGATCAAGTTGACATGTAGTTTTAGTATGGATCAAGTTGACATGCAGTTTTAGTAAGGATCAAGTTGACATGCAGTTTTAGTATGGATCAGGTTGACATGCAGTTTTAGTATGGATCAAGTTGACATGCAGTTTTAGTAAGGATCAAGTTGACATGCAGTTTTAGTATGGATCAAGTTGACATGCAGTTTTAGTATGGATCAAGTTGACGTGCATTATATTTGTAAACCACTGTAGCCAGACCTATTAATATGTTTGTGCTGGTTAATTCCTGAAGATATTGCTCTCATATATTACTTTGTTGATAGCAAAAACAGGGTGCAACCCAATATAGTTTGTTATCAGCACAACAGCAGTTTCACAGACCCCCAAAAAACACATCTACAGCCAGATTAATATATCACTGCAAATTTTGAACACACACACACACACATCTTTTGTGGAAAGAATAGGACTCTCATTATGTTTGCAAATTTAAGTACTGACCATCCAACAAATTAATTTTTACCAAAATCACAATAAAACAAATACACAAAAAAAATAATTTCATAGTAAATCTGTAAATGTAAATAATTTCCTCATAACAATCTTTAGCTAAATTTGAGAATTTTTCTTGAATTATTTTGAGAACTGGAAATATATATCTCAATTGTACAAAAGTATATATTTTTTCATGAGTATTATTAGAAGCATCCATTCTAAATCTTAAATTTTTTATGAAGAGTCTTTCAAATTTGACAATTTCTGAATAAATTATTTCTACTCTTTATGGAGTCTTCTTTATTTTTGCTGAAAAGTTTGTTTTCTTTTTTTTTCTTCAGGCAACCAGCACAGAAAGATAACAAGTTTAAATTACAATTCAGGACTGTAGAACAGAATGGACTATTACTTTTTCAAAGTAGTGGACCCAGTATACTTGGGGACTATTTATCATTATGCATTGTGAATGGACGAGTGGAATTTAGCTATAACTTGGGAAAACAGAGTGAAATAAACATTTTTAAACTAAGATCCACTCTAGATGTTTATGATGGAGTCTGGCATACAGTCATTGCATATAGGTAAGCATTAATGTAGAATCATCATAATCATTATCATCATCATCATCATCATCATCATCAAAGGTGCATTATTAATCAAAGTGTATTGAAACTATTCTCTTTTGAAGCCTTCTCTCTTATAATTATGCTAAATATATGTACATGAAGATGCAAAATGTAAAGTTGAATTTGTACTTAAATACAATGAAGTTTGCATAAGTAGGTGAGGTAATTTACTTTAGTGGTTGAGCCATCTTGCATAATGACTTGGGTACAGCCAGCTAACAACTGTCACAGTTTAAATTTTGCATAGAGTTAAATCCATTGTAGCTAAAACATATAATCATTTAGATTTGATCTTATTTATATACAGTGCTTGTTCAGTTGATACAATCCCCTTACATGTGCATATTTCAGACTAATAATTCAAATATAATTATATTTTTCTCTTATTTTACAAGCATATACAAAATGTTGACTTTAAAATAATAAATAACTTTAAATAAATTTAAACTTGACGGAATACTAGTATATTAAAACTGTTCTTATATGATAAAGATTGGGTACTTACAAAGACAAAATAAAAAGATTGGGTAATTACAAACAGAGGATAATGTGATTGGATATTTACAAATGCAGGATACAATGATTTAATATTTGCAAAGACAGGATACAAAGATTGGGTATTTACAAACAGATGATACAGTGATTGGATATTTACAGAGACAGGATACAATGATTGGGTATTTACAAATGCAGGATACAATGATTTAATATTTGCAAAGACAGGATACAAAGACTGGGTATTTACAAACAAATGATACAATGATTGGGTACTTACAAAGACAGGATACAATGATTGAGCATTTACAAACAGATGATACAGTGATTGGGTACTTACAAATGCAGGATACAATGATTGGGCATTTACAAACAGATGATACAGTGATTGGGTACTTACAAAGACTGAATACAATGATTGGGTACTATGAAGACAGGATACAATGAATGGGTAGTTACAAACAGATGATACAGTGATTGAGTACTTACAAAGACAGGATACAATAAATGAGTAGTTACAAAAAAGGATGCAATGATTGGGTATTTGCAAAGAGAGGATACAATGAGTGTTTACAAACACAAGATACAATAATTGGGTATTTAAAAACAGGATACAATGACTGGGTATTTAACAACACAGAATACAGTGACTGGGTATTTAACAACACAGGATACAATGACTGGGTATTTAAAAACACAGGATACAATGATTTGGTATTTACAAAGACAAGATACAATGACTGGGTATTTACAAAAACAAGATATAAAGATTGGGCATGCACAAACAGAGGAATCCTGATTGATTTAGAGACCATTCCATATGAATGACTTGAGCCTTTCTTTGTAGAGTCTTGGCCAGGACCCTGAATCTGCCTGGAATTGATTTATATTTAAATGTGGAGTTGTTTGTATTGTTGTAGAAACTGCTAAATCAGACTCTGGAAGTAGGTTACTACTATATTGTCAGACCTAATTAGGACTATTTCTCCTGAAAGTCAATCCCTCCAGAACTGAAAGGCATTGATAACAACCTTCATATAGAGAGGGTTGATGTGAAGAGGCTGATCCCCTAGCTACTATATACCAATGATAGAAGTGAAACCCAACCATATGTAACTGGCATCAATACATGTGGTAATTTTTGCTTGAGACTTCTCTAGAGGAACCCTGGTCATGAGTCAACCTAGGTTGTGCTGCTGATGCAGGAATGATCATATTGTGTGTTATGATCACTTTTGATGGAGGGGAGTTGAAAAGTGGCACCAATGGGCCAGCAAGGTCAGCTGTAAGGGGTGCATAATGGGAAGGTGATCCCAGGAGCAGGAGCAGGAACACCGCCACATTGAATCCAAGGAGTTGCAAGAACTCACTTGAAAGAAATCAAGTCCTATTGGAAATGGACTCAATGATCTGGACTGCCTAAATGTGAAAAGCCATATCAAGTTGAGGTTGGTGAGAAACTCCATTCCCAGATAGACAAAATGCAGGGATGACTTTAGATCTCACTTTTCCCAGTTCTCAAGAAGACATAGCTCATTCAAAAGTGATAGAAGATTGTTTCTTCTCTTGAGAACAGAAAAACCAGGATGATTAAAAATAATAGAAGATTGTTTCTACCAATGAGGAGAATAGAACTTGCACAAAGATTCTGGAAGTTGTTGTCCACTTATGCTACAGTTGCTGTAGATGAAGTCAACTTTAACAAAGTGTTGATTCATTCCACCATTTTGGTAAACATCTAGGGGCTAATGTTTAAACCAAAGGGTAGGATTTAAAATTATAAACCATGTCACAGTATGCAAAACAAACAAATTTCAATAACTTAAGGTGGATAAGGATATAAAAGTATGTGTCTATCAGATTGAGACTGATGCCATATTCATACCTTCTGTTGGAGGAACATATCAATTTCACCATCTTCATCTTGAGTTTTGGTGACATAATGTATTGGTTAATGCAGCTTGGGTTGATGATTGGCCTCAACTTGCCATTTGCCTTCTGGATAAGAAGAAGCCTGGAAGATCATGGTTTTGCAAAATCTCCACTGCCTGTTTCATAATTACCTACCATATCTCCTGTTGTAGAAAAGCATCCTTCTCCTGAACTGACTGTACATCAATAAAGAGCAGAAAGGACAAAAGAAGAGGAAACTTCAGTAAATGAAAATCAAAGCCCCTACAAAATGACTTAAAATGACTGATAGGAAATAGGATGATTGGGTAAGACTAGAATTGCAAGAATTTGGTGCCCACTGGTGGGCATTTGAAAGGCGGTGGTTTTTGCAGGTCAGCATCCTGAGTTATGAAACTTGGAGTTGAAGAAATTTTGTGTCTTGTAAGGTTGCCTCCTAAATTGGTTATGGTGTTGCCTCCAGTAATTAGGCTAAGATTTTAATTGCCTCCTTTAATTAGGCTGGTATTTTAACTTAATGTTTGATGGAAGAGAGGTCTTGTCCTTAGACCCAGCTATCACACATCATCTATTGCATGGGCAGGTTGATCCTAAAAGCCATTGTGTGTTAGGCAGTGAGTTGGAGGGGCAGTTCCTGGGCTGCTTGCCTCTGAATGTCTTCACTTTTGCCCCCAAAGAATAGCGATGAGCCAGATGGGGTCATACATAAGGCCAGGTTATGATGTGGCTTGGGCAACATTAATTGCAAACATGCCACATGTCATATCAGGTTGAGATGGGCAGAAGTAAACAGTACATTTGCAATGGAATGGTGAGCTGCCTAGTTAATGACCCAAGCAATTTGTACATGATTTTTGTCCAGAAGATAGCCAATAAAGCCAAATCTAGCGTTGAAGACATGGCATCAATGTTTTAAACCAGCTCTGATGTGGCATGGAGCACATTTTAATGTCCATTTTATTAAACAGTGGGGAAGACATTTTTTTAACTGCTGCTTCATTTTTATCCAGATCCAGGTCTGTATGGATGGCATTGGATTGAGTTTTGTATCACCGAGATGGGAACATTGTCGCAACTTGGCTTTCAGAAAAAGAAAGGCCCTGCATTCCTTGGATCACAGATTCTTCATGACAGACTCTCATTAATGTCCCTAATATTTTGATGACTGGGAAGAAGCAGGGAAGGAAAGTTTCTTCCTTCTCATTACAAATGTGCCAATGCTTGACTTATATGGGGTAGAGGGCATTAAAAATCCAACAACACCCTGTATATTTCTTCAACTGAAGCCTTGAAGCTGAACCTTTTCTGCTTTAAGGTTGGATCTGAGTAAGGCTGTCTTGTATGTGGATCCTGAGTAAGGCTGTCTTGTATGTGGATCCTGAGTAAGTCTGTCTTGTATGTGGATCCTGAGTAAGGCTGTCTTGTATGTGGATCATCACACTGTTTGTATCATCATGTTCTGGTCAGCTTGCATATCCAGAATGCTGTCATCTCTGTAAAACTAACAGTCCTTTCCCCTGTTGATAAGACATGAACATATGGTAAGCTGGGTCTGCCAGATGAAGGTATTGCTCTGGAATAGCCAGTTGTTTTTGCCATGAGTTTGGTCAGCACATTTTCCAGCCATGAGGAAGGCAGTAATGACATCACTGGTACTGGCCTTTCTGAGAATAGCTGGACAGATGGAATATTTTTTATAATTTCAACAGCAAAATTTTTAGGAATGTAGACAAACTGTAGTTAACTTCCCTCTGCTGATGCTAAAGGTATTTTTCACAAAGGAGTCTGAGAATGAAGGTTTGTACTTAATAATCTTCAATATTATGTTTCAAATGTGATGAATTCCAGACAATCACATGCAGTCATGGTGTAGTCAGCTTAGCTTTGTAAACATGACCATATTTTGATAACAATTGGCATGTAGATATAAAGTGACTCAAGGAAATTTTGTAAATCATTCCTTTCTCCATTTTTGACAAATTGCCAAATATCTTTTCATATGAAAATGTTAAAATGTCCATAATATTTTTCCTCAGGTCAGTAAATGCATTCTATGGCATCTTATTTCAGAATAAATGGAATGATTTTTTTCAAGTCTTCTCTTGCCTTAGGTTATACAAATTGATGTCTTTTCCTAAATACAGTATGCTGCCAACTTTCTGTTTGTCCAACATACATCTGAAACATCTTTATAATGGTATCCTGTCAATATAGGGGAATTGACCATATCATTAAAGATTTTATCTGACAAATTTTTACAAAAGCTGTACATGTAATTCAAAAGGCTTGAAAATGTTGTTATTGTTGTTGTAGGGTTTAATGCCATTTTTCAGCATAAGATAGGCTATACATGGTGGCCAGTGTAAATGATGGAGGAAGAACCTGGGAAAACCGATGGAAAGAACCACTGACCCATGAGAAGCTACTGACAAGCTTTCTAACATAACCACATTGGCTGAATCTGATGCTTAAACCCATGCAGACAGCAGTTAGATGGCAGTGACCCTTAATGGTGAGTACTTTAGACCACTTGGCCACCTGG